>CM032449.1:71174071-71191571 GCA_019049505.1 Pachyrhynchus sulphureomaculatus | reverse complement strand
TCGAAATCAAAGCGGCAGTCAGCTGAGTGGACAGCAGCCGGTGAAAGCTGCTCGAAGCAACCAAAGATAGACAGTGGCTGGGAAGGTTTTGGCCTCTGCATTTTGAGATGCAAAGGGAATAATTGTCATCGTCTATACTGAGAAGGGAAAAGCCATCAATAGCCAATATTATTTAAAATTATTGGTGCGTTTGAAGGCAGAAATCGCAAAGAAAGGGCCCCAAATGAACAAGAAAAACGTGCTCTTTCATCAAGACAATGCACCGTGTCACAACTCAATGGTTATGATGGAAAAATTGCATGAATTGAAGTTCGAACTGCTTCCTCATCCACCGTATTCTCCAGATTTGGCCCTCAGCGACTATTATCTATTCGCAGTCTTCAAAAGAGATTTGGCTCCAATGACGAAGTTACCGCCAAAACTGAGGCCTATCTTGAAGGCAAAGACAAATCCTTCTACAAGAAAGGTATCGAAATGTTAAAAAAGCATTTGACTGATTGTATGGCCCTTGAAGAAGACGATGTTGATGAATAAAGTCGAATTTTGCGAAAAAAAACGTGTTTTAAGTAGCTAGACCAAAAACTTTTCATATATATATATATATATATATATATATATATATATATATATATATATATATATATA
This sequence comes from Pachyrhynchus sulphureomaculatus, assembly GCA_019049505.1. Lineage (NCBI taxonomy): Eukaryota > Metazoa > Arthropoda > Insecta > Coleoptera > Curculionidae > Pachyrhynchus > Pachyrhynchus sulphureomaculatus. The sequence goes on along the minus strand of CM032449.1, from coordinate 71,190,926 downwards.
TATATATATAATACATTAAAAATCCCAGGTTTCGATCCGTTCGTCTAATAATGAATTTGCACGACCTTTCACCAAAATCTCATTTGGCATTTTCAAGTGCAAGATCACAGTATCGAGCAGCAGCAGTAGCAAGAGCACTTGAAAATGCCAAATGAGGTTTTGGCGAAACGTCGTGCAAATTCATGGTTAGTTGATATATATATATATATATATATATATATATATATATATATATATATATATATATATATACGTATATATATATATATATATATATATATATATATATATATATATATATTAATTTTAAATCACTGCCAATAACACATTTTATATATTTATATATATAATATTATATATATATATATATATATATATATATTTAATATATATATATATTTATATATATTTACATATATATATATATATATATATATATATATATATATATATATATATATATATATATATATATATATATATATATATATATATATATATATATATATATATATATATATATATATATATATATATATATATATATATATATATATATATATATATATATATATATATATATATATATATATATATATATATATATATATATATATATATATATATATATATATATATATATATATATATATATATATATATATATATATATATATATATATATATATATATATATATATATATATATATATATATATATATATATATATATATATATATATATATATATATATATATATATAGATATGTATGTATAAATGTAAATAACTATTATCATTAGAATAGTAATCATATCCATGACTTTATGCAAACATACAGCGATACCTTCGTAATACGATTATAAATACATTTACAGGCTACCTAAAGGTGGCGCCCAACTTTTGTATCTTCTATTTAAATATCCTAAGTTGGGCTCCAAGTTTAATGAATTTAAATGTAATAGCTTATAAAATATTATAATACACGTATAACTAATATAAATACAAAGTTCAAATATGAAATACAATATGATATGTTTCCTAATTAATTTTAGAACTATATACAGATTTTTTTCAGATTTAATACAAAGATATATTCAATTAATATAATCCTTTTAAGTTAAGTGGGATACAAGAAAGTTAACTTTACTATTACCTCAACGCATATTAAAAATGTGCATTAAAGAGTTTGTTACGAAATATTTTTTAAGCAAAAAGAGATGATATTAGTATATTAGTAAAGTATAGTAGAGCGCATGAGATATCAAGGAATAGAGGATCGAAATGCTAAAATGATAGCAAGCGGCAGAATGGTTGAACCTAAACAATAGGTTTAAAAAACTGCAGAAAACCTAAACCTAATCAAGTTTAAACATTGTGTAATATTTCACGTTAAAAAAAAACGAAAAATATTTGTACGATGAAAGCCACTTTAAATAGGTTTTGCAGATTTTAGAAATCTTATACTGTTGTGTTTTTGACATATTTGTCGTTTTATCATTCACAAGAACGTCATAAATATCACATATTTTTTGTAATATAACGACTAGTTAAGTTTGGATTAAGCTATAAATATGATCAGTGACATATAGATAAAGTAGCTTAACTTTTGCGGTATAAAGCAGGTCAAAATATAAAGTAATAAAAAATGAAGAAAAAATCAGAAAGAAACATAATTTTTTAAATAATTACCAAGCAATTTTTAAAAAATCGATCCAGGACTTAAAATAAATATTTATTTCTGGAAAAAAGCAATCAATGTTAAGTAAAAAGAAGTGTAGTATTTTCTGGTATAATATAAATACTGCTAGAATTTGATAAAGCTAATTATATACTTCTGGCTTTGCACCTTGAAAGAAAGAAACAAGGAAGTAGGTTACATTTTAAGATAAATATTCTGGAAATTTTTATCACAAACTACTAAAAACCGTATACAATTATACATAAGTTTAAACGTTTTGTCGTAGTATTTTAAACATCAACTTTTTAATATGTCTAATAATCTTCTTCCAGATGACGAAATAAAGTAATAAGTACCATAAATAATAAGCCATGCAGGTCCGTAATGAAAAAATAACAGTGGGCCACAGGACAGCAGGAACGACCCCTAGCTCGATGCCCACCCCTCTTGCGGCGCGGTGGAGGTATGCTCGTCCTGCGTCTACGCGAGCGCCCCGATGCGTCGCCAGCGCGCCGGCCGGCGGCTCAGTGTCGCTTCGACTGACGACCCGTTCGCTGTCCGGTCGGTCGCGCTGATCCCATGTGAGTCGTGCCGCCCCTACCGCCCTGTGCCGTCGCCCCGTGCCTGCCCTGCCATGGGCCTTCGGCCGCCAGCCGCCCTTCTCGGCTAGACCGCCCCAGCATGGCCTTGCCTCTGCTCACCTGGACGCTAGCGGTGTTCCTGTGCAGCCACCGGCTGACCCAAGGTAAGTCCTGCAATTATCCTGTTACCCTTATTTGCCCTACTTATTTGCTAGTTACATGACACGAGGTTTTTACTCTCTAACTTTTTGAAACAAAATTTTAATGTAGTTTTTTTGATGAAAATTGTTAATATTGCAATAAAATCGCGCCAAAATATAGTTTTAAAATTTTTATTTCTTGTATTTTAAAAAGAAATATAATAAGATAATTAATCCCTAAATATTAATTATCGTCCCACTTGCTTAAATCAGTTTGTTTGATTTTGAGATTTAGATACACATAATTAACGCTATTTTTCTTTAATTTATTATTGTTGTATTATATGTTTCTGATTTCTTAATGTCTTTTTCAAATATTCCTGTTTTATTTGATTACATTTGATCAAGGTATTGGCTTTTATTATATTATAAGTCGTTTGTCATCGTCTTTATAATATCCTCAATATAAATATTAATAAAATAAGAAAATTGCCTAATAAATAATTTCAGCAAAAATTTGCCATTTATTAAAATATTTGATATATTAAAAATACGGAAATGGCAGGGTTTTTATGAAATTTAGAGATCGGCTAGTGAATTTTCTTTGAATCTTAATATAATAATAATATTTTTATTGGAATTTTTATTGAAAAAACTACTCGTTGCGATACTAGAAGCTATTCAATATTAGATAATTTTTCAAATAAAATTCCATTGACTTCTTTTTTTTTTTCATTTTCCACACATTTTTAGATTTTAGATTTGGAATTTAAAATAAAATGGTGACAAAATGCAATTATTAATTTTATAAAAACTGTGGATTTTCTTATTTCGTTTATATTTTCTAATTTTCTATGGAAAGAATTTTCAATTATAATCAATACCACTACTTAATATTTAAATATAAATGTTCCCTTAAATTTAATCGGCTTTTTTTTGCGTTACCCCTTCATGCACTTTGAAGTTTTTTGATATTAAAGGTATGTTGGTGGAAAATCATTTGTCCAACAAAGTGTTTTTGCCAACATGTTATTTTAATTGACAAATAATCCAATGTTCGGCAGGAAACGTTTAGTTTTTAAACAAGAAAAACATATTGAAAGTTGAGGACAATTCACCGGTCTTCTAACTTTACAAGATCAATACCATTTTATTGTTTGTCTTCATAACAGAACAGATAACAGACGGCACTAGTTTTTTATAGAATCTTAATCTAGTTCATTATGCTAGATCTCATAATTAAGATAAAAAAAATCCCTTTTGTCAGATGATGATCGCATCATTAAAAAAATTGCCAATTTTAGAAGTAACTTCCGTCCTAATTCACGTTTGGGCTCCAGTTTCAAGTATAGTGCTAATAAATTTTAAAATTATAATAAAATTTTCATAACGTATAATGTGATATGTATAAATATTGCGTCATGCATATTGCATTGATTGGTGTAATTTAAGGTGTGCTAAAATAAGTGCGTGTAATATTAAATTTAAACCCTTGTTGGCTCTGATTAAAAGAAATATATAAACATTCAAATATATATATATATATATATATATATATATATATATATATATATATATATATGTATATATATATATATATATATATATATATATATATATATATATATATATATATATATATATATATATATATATGTATATATATATATATATATATATATATATATATATATATATATATATATATATATATATATATATATATTTATATATATATATATATATATATATATATATATATATATATTTATATATATATATATATATATATATATATATATATATATATATATTTACATATATATATATATATATATATATATATATATATATATATATATATATTTACATATATATATATATTTACATATATATATATATATATATATATATATATATATATATATATATATATATATATATATATCTATATATATATATATATATATATATATATATATATATATATATTTACATATATATATATATATATATATATATATATATATATATATATATATATATATATATATATATATATATATATATATATGTGTGTGTGTGTGTGTGTGTGTGTGTGTGTGGGTGTGTTCATTACTACACACAAGATATACAGGGTTCTCAAAAACTTAAATGTCATTTAGCGAAACAAATAATTTGCAATCTGATATTTTCGACATAGCCTAAATGAAGAACATGAAATTTTATGTGGAAAGGTTACATAAAGTTTGACATGACTTTCATTAGGACTAATTTAACGTCAAAAATAAAAAAATGTAATTTTTATATGAATATTCTCGGAAATTACAAATAACATACGTAAAAAATATTCGGCTTTTCCGTGTAGATAGTTATGGCCTTTATTTCGGCTGCTTAAATGGGCTTCAAACATTTTTGGTTTCGCCAAATAACATTTTTTGTGCAACCTGTTTATCTGACCAAAAATAGACATTTTAATCATTGACTGACTAATCACATACTTAGATATTGGCAAGAAAATAGCGGAAGACATTGACGTCAATTCATTCAAAACGTCAACTGAAATTATTGCGTTACTAATTGTTTTAAGGGGCTCTCTGTTATTCTTTTCTGTACTTAAATGTTTTAATTATTTTAGTATATACTTTTTATACGTATTATAAAAAATTCAATAATTTTTAAACTACGTATAGTAAAAAATGCCTTGAATTTAAATAAATGTGAAATAGTACTTACAACATTTGATATAACTGCTTTTTCATTTTTCTTTTTTTAAAAAATGCTATAAAAATAGTGCAAGATATTTGTAGCTACTAAACGAAACTTTTCGACTAAATAATTTACTTTTTTCATTGTCAGATCATACTTTTTTCTAAAAAACTATTTTTGGCTCAATTTCCTTATTATTATTTAAATTCAATTTTAGCCATACTTATTACTAGGTCTAACCATACGTCGTCAGACAGTAAAAAAATCTTCGTGGATCTTTAAAAATTGGCGCCAAATAAGCCCATAGAAACAGCGGCAAAAATCGATTCGATTGATGATGGTATCGATACATACTGCACGTGTTAGTCGGCATCGACAAGCAGGTAACGCATCATGTTCCGTACACAGTTGCCAAATATGTGAATAAAATTTACTTAAAAAAGTGCACTACGTTATTAATTGAGGAGCGCTATAACAAACAGTAAAAAATAACTTATTTCCCGAATAATAAGTTTTTAAACTAAAACAAGTTTCAACATGATGACCATTACGAACTATATTAATCGAATATACACGTAAATTTTTTAAAACGCCCTTTATTCACAAGAAAATATTGCTAAATAAAATATTCTTCTTCTTCACGTGCCCTGTCCGTTGCGAACGTTGGCTATTAACATGGCTATTCTGATTTTATTTGCGGCAGATCTGAATAGTTGGGCAGATGACAGCCCTAACCAATGGCGTAAGTTGTGGAGCCAAAAGTGTCTTCTTCTCCCGGGTCCCCTCCTGCTGTCTATCTTTCCTTGCATTATTAACTGCAGTATCCGATATTTACTGTGCCTGATAAGATGTCCGAGGTATTCCAGCTTTCTCCTCTTAATAGTTATTCCCACCTCTCTTTCCTTATCGATCTGACGCAGTACCTCCTCGTTAGTGATGTGGTCCGTCCAAGATATTCGCAGAATACGTCTGTACTCCCACATTTCAAAGGCCTCAAACTTTTTCATGAGCGTTTCGGTCATTGTCCACGTTTCTACTCCATACAACAGTACCGGAATTATATAACATTGGAGCAGTCTGATTTTATGAGATAGGGTTTTAGTGTTGGAGATAAATATGCTCTTCATATTGTTAAACGATGCTCTCGCTCTTTCTATTCTCACACGTATTTCTGTTGCCCGGTCCCGTCCTGAGTTAATTATTGTTCCCAAATTGGTGTAAGATTCTGCGTGTTCAATTCTCTGGTTGTTTAGTATTAATTGCCTTGCTGGTTGTTGGTTTTTACTTATAAGCTTCTATTTGGTTTTCGGGAGGTTTAGGCTTAGCCCATACTCTTCACTTGTTCTTTGCAAACTTTACCAGGTGTACAAGTATGAAATGCGGATTTTTTTTTTCTAAAAAAACATGTTAAATTCGGAAGAATTATAAAAAGTGCTTTATTCAAAGTATGCTCCGTCGCTTGTTATACATTTTTCCCATCTTTCGGGCAATTTATGAATACCGTGCCAGTAAAAATCTTCCCCTTTTGCTGCATTCATCGAGCCATTTTTTCACATCTTCGTACGAACCAAAGCGCTCTTTCGGTATTCTGGCCTTTTTTCAAGCAGCGAACGGTTCAAATCGGTCAATTGTTGTTGGTAACGTTTAGTATTAACCGTTTCTCCAGGTTTTAACAGCTCATAATAGACCACGCCCCTCTGGTCCCACCAGACACAGAGCATCGTCTTTCTGCCAAAGCGATTCGGTCTTGTGGTCGATGTGGATGTTGCGCCTGGGTCTACCCATGATTTTTGCGCTTGAGATTCTCAAAATAAATCCACTTTTCATCCCCTGTAACTATACGATGCAAAAACGACTTCCTTTTATACCGAGCGAGCAAAATGTCACACGTGTTTCTGCGCTTTTCCATTAGCCTGTCGTTCAACTCATGTGGTACTCATCTACCAGTCTTATGAATCTTTCCCATCTCTCGTAGCCGATTGGAAATAGCTTGTTGACTAATGCCCTATTGCTCGGCGAGTTGTTTTTGTGTTTGCGAATCATCTTCGTCCAATAATGCTTGCAATTCTACATCTTCGTATTTTTTTGGCGCTTTTCCACGTTCCTTGTCTGCAACATCGAAGTCATCACTTTTGAAACGCCCAAACTATCGTTCACACGTATGTTGCGATGAAGCATGTTCACCATAAGCTTCTCGAAGTAATCGGTATGATTCAACAGCGGTTTCCTTCAAATGAAAACAAAAAATTAATGCTGTCCGCAAATGCTCTTTATTCGGTATAAATTTCGACATATTGAACACAACACTATGCACACACTTTTCCAATTTATCACTCGTGCGCATCTGACACTTGTTGATGACACAACAAAATGGTGCAGTGTCAAATCTTCATAGCACAAACTGCATTGGTGCACCATCTGTTGTCTCCGCATTTCATCTTGTACACCTGGTACATCAGGCTATTTAGCTCATCTATGCTGCTAGCGAGTACTACTGTGTCGTCAGCATATCTTATGTTATTAAGTGTTTCTCTATTTATTTTTATGCCTTCAGTACTTTTTCTAGCACTATCTTGAATACTTCTTCGGGGTAGATGTTAGAGAGGAGGGGAGACAAAATGTAACCCTGACGCATACCTTTCTTGATATCAATATTCTTTGTTAACGCAGACCCTACTTTCACTCTAGCCGACTGTCCCCAGTAGAGATTCGCTATAGTCCGAATGTCTCTGGAATTGATTTGGATTTGATGAAGTATTTCTAGCAATTGACCGTGCTTAATGTTATCAAAAGCTTTAGTGAAATCTATGAAACACAGATATACATCTTTATTCATGTCTCCATAGCGCTGAATAAGAACCTGTAAGCTGAAAAGTCTGTCCGAACTGTGTTTCTCCAATGTTTTCTTTACATTTTTTGCAAATTCTATTTTATAAAATCTTGTTGAATGCCTTGGTGATGTGGTTAATCAGGCTTATCATTCGGTGTTAATCACAAGATTTTGCATTCGGTTTCTTCGGTATGGCCACAAAGGTTGACCGTAGCCAGTCCTCAGGAAATTTCCCGCTGTTGTATATATTATTGAAAAGCGTGGTGAGGGTGTAGAGAAACTGACTGTTCATTTCGCACAAGATTTTCTGAATTTCGCCGTGAGTGCCATCGTGTTTTGTTGTTTTTAAAAGTTAAAATATCCTTTTCCACTTCCGCTCTTAGAATGGGAGGAAGTGTCAAACAATTGCTCTACATAAGTCTCCCAAATCTTTATGATTTTATCGGGATCTGTTTCAATATTTTCATTAGCGTCGGCTAGGCCTTTCGATTCCCCACTGTATAATGTTAATAATAGTACTAATAAATAGAAACTAGAAATCTTTAAAATCACCCAAAACCTCAGGCAATTTCTTGCACAAATTATGAAAACATGGATAACCCAAATCCACCTAAAAACACAAACCGAACGCATCCAAACAGATGAGCTGTACATCAGACGGGGTATATTTCAGGGAGACTCGCTCAGCGCTCTATGGTTTTACCTCTGTCTCAATCTACTCTCAAACACACTAAACAGAACAGAACATGGCTTTAACATCATACACCAAAAAGTAAACTAACATAGAATAAACTACCTCCCTTATATAGATGACATAAAACTCTACGCTGCCACAAAAACACAGCTGAAAGAACTCCTCAAAATCACAGAAATATTCACCTTAGATATTAATATGGAATTTAGTATAAGTAAATGCAAAGTGTTCCACATCAACAAAGGCCAATGGAAAGGCCACCATGAGACCGAAACCATCAACAATGAAACACTCGATAACATGCTCGACAAAAAAACATACAAATATCTAGGCTTCCACAAAGCACCAAACTCAACCTCACTCACATCAAAACAGACCTTAGAACCGAATTCAAAAACAGACTCACGAAACTTTTACAAACCAAACTCCAAGAATCTCACTAAAGCCATCAACACGTTCGCTATACCTATACTCACATATTCATTTGGTATTATCAAATGATCACACACAGACATGGAAAACATTCACATCCTTATACGTTCTCAATTTACCAAAAACAGGAAATTACACCCCAACGCATGCAAAGAAATACGTACCATCGAGAGGAAGGCAGGAGGAAAAGGAATTATAGACATCAGATCACTACACACAAAACAAATACAAGCACTTAGGAATTTCTATCATACCAAGCAAACCAGCCTCCACACAACAACAGTGAAAGGAGACAAAAACGACACACCTCTCGACTTATCCCGGGCAGACCACCTAGCAGACACACACAGTCGCACCCAATTATAACAGGAAAAGATGAAAACGTGGTCAGAAAAAACACTCCACGGAAAACACAGATACCACATAGAACAAGCCCACGTAAATAAAAAATAATCATACATCTGGTTACAGGATGGGCAGCTATTTCCTGAAACAGAAGGCTTCTTTTCTTGCCATCCAGGATAAAGTCATATTAACCAGAAACTACCAAAAGCATATCATCAAAGACCCTACTATCACAGAAGACAGATGCAGGAAATGCCACCAGCAGAAAGAAACGATCGAACACATAACAAGCGGATGTAAAATATTAGCCGGAACGGAATACACAGCCAGGCATGACTCAGTGGCAAAAGTAGTTCACCAAGCACTAGCCACGATATACAAACTCATAGAAAACACAGATCCCTACGACAAATACACACCATACTTGAAAATAAAGATTACAAGCTCTACTGGGATATCAGTATCCAGATAAAACAGTCTCCGAAAATAGACCCGATATTACTTTTCAGTGCAAAAAAGGAAAGATCACCTATCTAATTGACATAGCTGTCCCCAACGACACAAACACCCAAACGAAATATACAGAAAAAATCTCCAAATACACAGACCTTACAACAGAAATAAAAAGGCTATGGAAACAAGAAAAAGTCATCATTGTCCCCCTCATAATATCAGGCACAGGCCTTACACCAATAACATTCACACTACACTTAGTACAATTAGGACTCTACACAAACATACACAGAAACATTCAGAAGTCAGTGATTTTGCAAATATGTAACATTGTCAGGTCATTCCTTAATACACAATGTGTGTAATAGTGTTGGCTTGGGCCCGTTAGCCAAACATGGAACTACATTGACCAAATGTGAGAAAGAAGAACTTTTGTATAGTAATTATTGTGTAATAAAATATTATTGTTAACAATTTTTGACTAAGAAAAATATAATCGTGAAAAAATTACACTCGATAATTTTTGCATTTCTTCGCATTTTAGGAACATAGTTTTTATTTTCCGCTAGCCTCTCGGTATTTTCCTCTGTTCATGTCGGTTTTCAGTTGTATATATCTCTGAAGCGCTTACTCTGCTTACCATGAAGTTTCTTTCTATTCAACGTTCATTATCCATGAATGGACATTTTCCTCTTCTATTTTCCTCTATCTATTTGTTTTCTACATTCGTTACTTCGTACTCTCTTAGGATGGATCGTCTTAGATTTCTATTATCTTCCTATTATTTCCATTCCGTCGTTTTCCTTGTCAATCTTATCCAATCCATTATTGTTACATGTCCTACCAATCTCCATTTTACCTTGAGCATTCTATTTTTATCTTCTATTTTGGTACATTCTTTACTTCATTATAAAGATTTCTTGTCTTTCGCGTTATTCTTAGGATTATTCTCTCCATGTATCGTTGCATAGTTTGCATCTTACTCATTGTATTCTTTATGATTGCCCACGTTTCAGCCCAATCAGGACTGGGGTAACCTGTTGATTAAATATTTTTTATTTCATACATTTCCTAAATTAATTGTTTTTGCTTTATAGTATAAGTTTTAATCTCCTATCTCTTCAATCACCATCGGAAGATGCGAGAAATAAAAAATACCAGCCTGCCGTTTAAAATATCAAGTTGTAATGCTTTATATTCTTTAGTCTCAGAAAATATTTGTTTTAGAACCACGAGGAAAGTATTTGTTAAATCACATTACCATTTTTGTGTGTGCGAATTACATATATTAATAGCACGCAATCATTAAATAGAACAGAGAACATTTTGATTCCTACAATACTAAAAATTTCATTGCATTTTTAAGGAAACCTTACATAAAAATCAATGATTTGCCCATTACAATAACAAAATTATAATTTATAAACCTATTCTTATATTAAATTTCAAAATCCTTTATAAAAGCAGTATTCTCAAACAAAAGTATCTATATCAGACAGATTATATTGTTAAAATTTCCTTAGCCTTAGTTTTTACCATCAGAGCTCTCTAAACGGCTTTTTAATTGACTTTAGCTTGAAATGAAAGAACATTACCAATAGTTCAGGTTAGTTCATTTTATGTTTCACTCCCTTACTCATTAAGTAAAGCCTGCTCCAGTCCCTGTGAACGGCGCACTATGTTGTATCATACTTCTTCTTCTTCCGACTTATAACTAGGCACTATTGCCTGTTTTCTTTGTTCCTTGATCTATATATCGTCGCTCCATCTCTTTCTTGGACCTCCCATTGATCTTCTTCCATTCGGCGACTTGTCTCTTGCTCGCCATTCCTGTTTTCTTCCTTTTATCCACTGGTTGATATTTTCTATGTTACATTTGCGTCTTATGTTTCCACTCCTTCCTATGTCCCTCAGTATCTTGTTTGTATATCTCATCTATATATCTCTACATATATCTCTAGTATTCTCATTTCAATTGATTCCACCATCATCTGTGTTATACATGTATAGAGTCTTGTTTTAGATATCAGTCATTACTGGTCCAATTACGCTCTTGTATATTCTTGTTTTGGAATTTATTTCTAAATATGGTATCATTGAGGCATTTCGCTATCTTATTAGCCTTGTTGATTTGATGTTTTACTTCTTCCTCGATCCACCAACTTGCAATTGTTCGGCTCTTTTGCTATTACTATTATCTTACTTGTTAAATAAAATAGCTGACATAAATCTTTGTCTACTAACAGCATAAAAGTCCTGTTTTTTTTTTTCATGTTATTATATCCCAAAATTACCGAATAAAACGAACTATTTTAAGGTAAATTTCAAGGGTAACATACTTAATATTATAATTCAAAATTGATTACTTTTCGATTTTCAACTACTTCCAGCTATGGTCGACTTTTTGTATAATTATATTGAAAATAACTTTCACACCTTGGTCTTTTTATGAATAAGCTGTTACTGATATTTTACTAGATGCCATAGTCACATTTCACCACACCCTATTAGCTTGAAATGTCCAAAAACGAATTAGTAAATGGTTGAGTCCGATTTAATCAACTTCTGTTTATTGAAGAGGGTTTCAAAATAGTTAATGGATATAAAATTTAAGTGTTGGGATGTACGTAATTAGTCGCAAAATATAGATTTTGTTAAAGTAATGAAGATTTATTTAGAAAACTGTAGTTTCAACGAGTTTTTAAAACTAAAATTCACAAAATGTGTCGTAGTTATAATTTTATTTTGCAGTAACATTTGATGAAAATTTTTTAACCACTTGCAGATCACACAGAATACAAACATATGCTATTGAATATGCGTTGCTGACTTCCATTATTTACAAATATTGCAAGTTGATTCATGAACACTTGCAAATGTATTAAAATATGTAAACTGAACTAACCGTGCGTTATTTTTCCGTAAATATGGTAAAATGACTTGCATTACATTTGGTCGAAGGAGACAACATTATACTGATTCCAATACGATATATGCATATAAATATATACATATATATATATATATATATATATATATATATATATATATATATATATATATATATATATATGTATATATATAAATATATATATATATATATATATATATATATATATATATATATATATATATATATATATATATGTATATATATATATATATATATATATATATATATATATATATATATATATATATATATATATATATACGAGGCTGGTTTGAAAAGTCCTTGCAAAGTCCGAGAGATGGCACCACCGGCGCGTATCGAGGTCATGTTTAGTTAGTAGCATCTCTTGAATGAACGCACACCAAGTTTCAGCCATATTGGTCTATTTCTTTGTGTTTGGCATTCGTGTGAATCAAGGAAGTCGAGTGATTTTCAAGAAATGGACGAAAAAGAATTTCGTGTGTTGATTAAACATTACTTTATGAAAGGCAAAACGCCTCAGGAGACTAAAGAGAAGCTTGATAAACATTATGGTGACTCTGCACCTTCGATTCGAAAAGTTTAGAAGTGGTTTCAAAATTTTTGGACTGGCCATATGGGCACAAGTGACGCTGAACGTTCTGGACGGCCTGTGGAGGTTACGACTCCAGAAATCATTGATCAAATCCATGATATGGTGATGGATGACAGAAGAGTTAAGGTGCGTGAGATTGCTACTGCTGTGAGCATCTCGACTGAACGGGTACATAATATTTTGCATAAAGATTTGGACATGAGAAAGCTATCCGCAAGATGGGTGCCGCGATTGCTCACGCTTGACCACAATCGGAATCGTGTGAAGTGTTGCAAGGATGGTTTGCAGCTGTTCCAGAAGAATCCGGAGGACTTTAAGCGTCGTTTCGTCACTGTGGATGAAACATGGATACATTACTATACTCCTGAGACCAAACAACAATCTAAACAATGGGTTACCAAGGGGGAATCTGCACCAAAAAAGGTGAAGACCGTTCCTTCGGCCGGAAAGGTTATGGCGACTGTCTTTTGGGATTTGCAAGGGATAATCCTCATCGACTATCTGAAAAAGGGTAAAACTATTACAGGTGAATATTATACATCGTTATTGGACCGTTTGAAAACCGAGTTGCAAGAAAAACGCCCGCGATTGGCTCACAAGAAAGCCCTTTTCCATCACGAGAACGCACCGGCACACGCCTCAGCAGTTGTGGTCGCAAAATTAATGGAAATAGGATTCCAACTCGTTTCACATCCCTCCTGTTCTCCAGACTGGACTCCCTCGGACTACTATTTGTTCCCCAATTTGAAGAAATGGCTGGCGGGAGAAAGATTTTATTCAAACGAGGAGGTGATTGCAGACACTAATGGATATTTTGCAGACTTGGACAAATCCTATTATTCAGAAGGGATCAACAAACTAGAATATCGTTGGACGAAGTGTATAAGCCTAAAAGGAGACTATGTCGAAAAATAAAAAAGGTTTACCTCAAACACATAAGTAGTTTTTATTTTTGCACAGACTTTTCAAACCAGCCTCGTATATATATATATATATATATATATATATATATATATATATATATATATATATATATACATATATGTATATATATATATATATATATATATATATATATATATATATATATATATATATATGTAGATATATAGATATATACATATATATATATATATATATATATATATATATATATATATATATATATATATATATATATGGCGGCTCATGGCTATGTGACGTAGTACTGGCTTGCGGTGCAAAAGGTCTCGTGTTCCAATACCGGCAGGTCGGTTACTTATTTATTAATTTATTTGAGTATATTTGGCCTGGACAGGTACATAAATAATAGTTTTTTGCAGAAATGCAATAAGTGTAGTTGTAACTGACTCGTGAGAAAGGAAAAAAATAATTTAGTGAGAATACGGTCAAAAACAGTTGGTCATTGAAACTTTTTGCTTTCGGATTTATTGAACCTTTCTTCCGAACATCTAAAAATTATTTACAGTTGGTTTTCAAAAACATAACTATAAGAAAGTGAGACTTACAAACGTGAGATTATCCTTTGGAAGCTGATATAGTCTAGGAAAAGTAATCATGACAAAGAACAACGTGGTTTTTAGTTTTGGGTTAGTAGAGATAAGCAATTGATAGTGTTATAAAAGTAAGTATATATATATATATATATATATATATATATATATATATATATATATATATATATATATATATATATGTATACATACATATACGCGTATGTAGGTACATTGTAATGTACCTGCTAAAATTGTATAACGTATCGTATAAATATTGATTCTTAAATTTTGTTGACAGTTTCTCTCTTGCCAGGATAAATCGTAAAATATTATTTTATTATATAAAAATGAACTATCCAACATTAAATAGGTAATTATTATTTCTTAAATATAAGAATAGTTATAATTATCAAACTTCAAATTTAAATTAGAACTTTTGCCACCACACCGTATGGAAACCTTTTCAGTTAAGGATCAGCATTAACCAAAAAACTTTCTTAAAGCCACTGTACTAGGTGACATCTACACCGATCTAAAATCAATAAGAATGGTATGTAATAGGTGAATAAACAAACTTATTGTCAGAATAAAATCGATTACTTTTTTATATGCTTCAAAGGTTAGCTATATTTTTATGTAATTATATATATTATATTTTTATAGATCGGCCCGTACCAGTAATTAATTATTCCCACACTGACCGCTCCCCTAGTTATCACATGACGTAGAGCAACTATCACTTGACACCACATGATGTCATACCAGTCCATAAAACACCTTAAGCGAAATTAACTGATGGTAGAGATAGGTGCCTAATTTCAAATCTAAACTGATTGTTAAATCTCGAAAGGGTTTCAAATTGTTACGTGATATAGATAATATTTCCTTTTTTATATAATGTGAATAAAAAAAGCAATGTTCAAACTAGTTAAGTATTGATTTTGTTCAAAATGTCTTTTGAAATGTTAACCTTTTCCGCTTAATTTGAGTTTAATTGTGTTTGTGTTTATTTTTTATATTTGATTTTCTAGAAATAATTTTTTTTCAGGAGAACAAACAAAACACGGTAATATAAAATTATATACTATTAAAGAAAATTTATTGTTTTTGACAAATGCCTGCATCTATATACACTTAAAGATGTAGATAGTTTAAGCTTTAAATTTTGGCAATTTATTAAAATAGTGCGTAAGCTGTGGTGCAAGCATATTTCAAATTTCAAGTATGTCTTCACTTTAAAATATTCAAACGCCAACAAAAAATAACGCAAACCATAAAACACACATCCACCTTGGTTCACAAATTCAATTAGTGGAAAAAGACCATTAAGTGATTATAATTATTTTGTATTGATCCGTTGATAGTGTTTCGAAACTAAATAATGCTATGATAATAAATTGAGTGATGTCATTCTCCTTTCAACGATAAAATATAGAACTTACGTCAATTTTGTCGGAGGGCGTAGTTTTTATGAAATGTTCTCAATAATAAAAAAAACACATAAATACTGATAATTATTACGGTAAAAAATCTAACATTGGCAACGCTGATTCTATTAGAACGAGTAATCCTGCGTTTTGGAAGTGGGCCGAACCGTCTGAAATTAGTCTGCAGGAATGATTTAGGGCACTCAGGAAATTTCATCAGCCGGTTTTAGGAATTCGGTTAATTGGCTGGTGCTTGCCGATCATCAATGGGTTTGCGTTTTTCCTGAGGCACCGCCAAAAATTCCGATCATTTTTAATCGAAGAACTTTGGCACTGATTATATAGGACTAATAATTTGTAACATTCCTACCCAATCATTAAATAATATGATATTGGTACGAGAATTAATCTTAACGTCCGATTTAAAATGAGTTTTTGTTTAAGATTAAATAATTTAGAATGCTTTTCATTTGAATAAATCATTATATTTTTTTAGATTTTTATAAGCTCTCATAAATGAATAATTAAGAGACTCCATTGT
>CM032449.1:71161746-71164246 GCA_019049505.1 Pachyrhynchus sulphureomaculatus | reverse complement strand
CAGGAGCTTGTAAGCCCTTTTCTTTAACACGGAACTTTTTAGACACTACGGGTTATGTTAAGGTAGAAAATGCAGCTTCTAAAATACAATACTTCAGAAATCAGTTAATTTTCGTTTCAAAATCCGGTGCTGTATAACACTTACGATGTCTTTAGATTTAATGGAAGGAATTAGCCGATTCTTGATGAAAATTCATTCTAAATTAATAAAAATGAAATAAAAGTTTCTTGCTAGGATTTACACTTTATTTTAATTACTATCACGAGAGACAAAAAAAAAAACAATACTCCGTGGTTCACCCAAGAAGTCAAAGAACTTGCACAAAAGAAAAGAAGAGCGCACATACAATATATATATATATATATATATATATATATATATATATATATATATATATATATATATATATATATATATATATATATATATATGTATATCACAAAAAAAAGGAAGAAAATAGACAGCACTACATAGAAATACGAAATGAAGTAAATGCAAAAATTAGGAGTAAATAAAGCAGGAATGTTGACAAATTTCACAAAAGAAATGGACAGAGATTTATACACAGGATAAAAAAGGTATGAAAAATGTTACGAAGAAGAAAAGCCAATATTAATGAATACTTGACAATCACAAATATTGAAACAAACGATTGCAACAACACTTCAAACAACTATATGAAAACATAGCAGAAATCATAAACAACAGACAACAAACAGACGAAAACTACAAAATAGGAAGAGAAGAAGTATCGATGACAATTAAGAAACTTGAAAATGGAAAAGCACCATAAGAAGATGGGATACCAAACGAACTAATTCAATATGCCGGAAAAAGCTACATATCGGAAATGACAACATTCTTTAATAAGATATTACAGGAAGTAGAAATACCGAAGGAATGGACAAAAAGCATCACGATACCGATATTTAAAAAAGGCGGAAAAAAAGACCCGAGCAACTATAGAGAAATAACACTTTTAGCAAGTATTATGAGAATGTTCACAAGTATTCTGAAAAGTGAAATAGAAAACAAATATACACACAGGCGACGAGCCTCAAGGGTTCCGCGAAAACAGATCAATCACAGACGCTATCTTTGCAATAAGGCAAATAAGAGAAAAAACTATAGAATACCAGAAACCAGCATTTTTTTTTCATCGACTTAAAGAAAGCATTCGATAAAGCCAGCTTGAGAGATATATTAGAAATAATAAAGAACCTAATTCCGTACCCAATACCACAAATAATCCAAAAACTTGCGTTAGACCCATACTGGCATATAGCATAGAAATACGGGCAGACACAAACAAAACCAAACAGCTACTAAGAACAAATAAATTGAAAATACTGAGAGCAATAACAGGAAAAAGTTTATTAGACAGAGTAAGTAACAACACCATAAGAGAACAATGCAAGGTAGAAGATATAGTAAGATGGGGAAGAAAGAGAAGAAGAGAGTGGCGTGAACATGTGCAAAGAATGGAAGATACTAGAATGATAAAAATATGTATGAACAAAAAACCACATGAAACAAGACTAAAAGGACGACCACCAAAGAGATGGAGCGGCAGCTGGACATCCGAATCAGAAGAGGCTTAATAACGAAGTAGAACAAGTCTGTGACCTACTCAGAAGAGGAAGTAAGTAAGTAAGTACTATCACGATACTCTCCTGCAGTAGTTGTAGGTCATCTGAAGAAAATACAGTGCTGCCAAAACGATCGTCATAGTAATTAAAATAAAGCCGAAATTTTAACAAAAACCATTATTCTTTGTCGAATAAATTAAATTATTTTAAACTTGTTCTATGCCTCTAAATTCACCACAATTCCAATATTTTTATCATTTCTTTAAATATTTTTCCCTGTATTTAAACTATTACGATAGCATAAGTATGTATATATCACATGATGATTATACTGCATATTTTACATGGCGTGATTTTTTACCAAATCAGCATACGAGGAGTCGGCTATTTACTTTACTACAAAGTTAAATTTTTGTTGATCATACTATTTGTCAATGGAATAAAATAATAGTATTATTAAAAACATTTATTTTAAACTCTATTAACAATTACTCTGAAGGTATGAAATGATAGAAATGTTGAATAACATTGTTTAAAAATAATGAATCTTGAATAGTTTTCAAAAACAAAATTGTCATAAAAAAATTTCGGAAGTATAAGTAATAAATAAATTTTCCAAAACCAAAGTGTTTCGAATCAAAATTTTTGAGAAACAAAGAGTCGGTACAAACTTTTCGAAATTATTCGAATTTAGAATGGTTTTAGGAAGTAGTTTTCGAAAAACGGAACATTAAGATGATGGTTAGATCTATCTTGACTAGTAGCTGATGAAATCTAATAAATTAAGTATATTGGAGTTGAATTTAGGATTACTTAAAATAATCTGAATGAAACTTAATCAGTCACCAATCATTAACAAAGAAGTTAGTTCAAGAAGATTAAAATAATAATTAAACTAATAAATTACATGC
>CM032449.1:71111746-71156746 GCA_019049505.1 Pachyrhynchus sulphureomaculatus | reverse complement strand
AGGAGTTCTAAATCTGGACCTAACTGTTCATAGATATTTGGATGCGATTTTTCCTAATCGATGGATAGGCGGAAGAGGTGCTGTAGAATGAGCCTACTGTAAATATTGCGGTCCTTTCAATACGCCTTTTTCTTGTATAAACAGCTTGTATTCGATACTTTCTCATCCTACAAAATTATAAGTTGATCTAGAATACATTTATTAAAAAGATCGAGCTTGTGACGTAAACAACTATTAAACTGTAATTATTGCTACTTGTAATGGAAAAGAAATGGTATTCTGTTTAAGACTTAGAAGAGATGTTCGTTTTTACGGTTATGTTTTAAATGATCAATTTAATAACTTCTATATCTATTACTTGGTTCTTGTAAACTGCCTGTAGTAATTTTTAAAATCTGAATTAAGAGTCTATAAAAAGGAGTGCGTTAACTGTTTTAAGTGATATTTTGATTTAGTGACCCCTGAAACGCTTAAAATAGCCCTCCTCGCAATCGAGACAAAGTCTAGACAGTTTATACTGCGGCTGTTTAATATTTTTTATGTAACGATTAAAGCACCCGAATGAAATTAGAAATGCGCGTATGCTATTTTTAAAAATAAACACTGTGCGTCTCAATCTGTCGAGTGGCTATTTAGAAAATCACCAAATTACACATGCAAATTCTATGTATAAATATGCATTGGCATTAAACAAAAAATGAAAAAGAAACTAATGTATTTTTTAGTAGTATTATTTAGAATTTTAAAATTTAAATTTTGTTTTTATAAATAGATAACGTGGACTAACACATAGGCTGAAAAGGTTTTGGTCTAGCTACTTAAAATACTTTTTTTTTGCAAAATTCCACTTTAGTCATCAATATAGTCTCCTTTAAGAGCGATACAATCAGTCCAACGCTTTTCTAAGATTTCTATACCTTTCTTCTAGAAGGATTTGTCTTTGCCTTCAAAATAGGCCTCAGTTTTCATTGGAGTCAAATGTCTTTCTCACGGGCGTTTTTTTGAGGTCCGCGAATAGATAATAGTCGCTGGGGGTCAAATCGAGAATAAGGTGGATGAGGAAGCAATTTGAGCTTCAATTCATGCAATTTTGCCATCGTAACCATTGTGACACGGTGCATTGTCTTGATGAAAAAGAGTTGATTTGGGGCCGTTTCTTTGCGATTTTTCTTGTTGATTTGGGCCATAGTCGATGAAAATTTTCTTTGCGATTTCGTCGCCTTCTGCTGACTGCCGATTTAATTCCGGTGTGTAGTGGTGGATCCATCTTTCATACACTGTCACATATCGTATGAAAAAATACTTTTTATTGCGCTTAAACAGGTCCAAACAGCGCTTAGAATCGTCAGCACGTTGTTGTTTTTGGTCCACTGTGAGCAAACGCGATACCCATTTCGAACAGAGCTTTCTCATGCCCAAATGTTCATGCAAAATGTGACCAACACGTTCTTTTGATATCTTTAGGGTGTCAGCTATCTCACGCAATTTCACTTTACGGTCAATCAAAACAATTTTTGTGGATTTTTAAAATGTTTTCCGGTGTAACCACCTCATTTGGGCATCCAAATTCAGCATATCAGTAAATGATGAGTGATTATCCACGAGCAGAGTCCATGTAGCAATTATCAAGCCATTGCTTGAACGGTATTTTTTCCCGTCAAAAAACAGTGTTTAATCAACTCACGAAATTCTTGTAACCTGATGGTCGAAATGTCATGAAATTTTGGCACGTATCGTTTGAATGTTGGTACGTCTAAAAATCATATGGATTTTTTGAAAAGGGCGACATCTATGTGTCAGACCAAAAACTTTTCAGCCTACGTGTTCCTTTAAAAATGAATGACACTGTCGGATTTTTGTAAAATAATTAGTTAATTGAAACATTTTATTTTAATAAATTTTTCAGATACACAATGGTCATATGTATATCTTGAGAGGATATAACCATTTTTAATTCTTCATGTTGGCTAATATCCGGCAGATTGATTTTTGTTTTTCCACAGATATTTTTGGAAACCTCATAAAACACTCCATCAAAGATTTTAATTAATTTTTATATATGACTTCTCTTCTGGACATATAATATATTATCCTAAAAAAGTATATATACTTTAGTTGTGGATTTGTTCGATTCCAATAATAGTAATTCTAATTATCGACGTGGACGAATAAAATGATGGTTTATGGGGAAAAGTGTTGATACATTTAATTAACACGATTGAGCTTCTAAGATATTATAACACAGAATATGGAAGATAAACAAACTTTTGTAATAATTGTGCTACAAAAATAGCATAAGTCGATTTATAATTACTACCACCAATTTATTTAAATTTATGCCCTAATTCGACTCTGTTAAGAATTTTTTGGTTTTGATTATATTAAGGGTTGCTTAGCAGCAATTAACAAGTTTTTTATTCCGTGGGTGTTAAATTTTGATGCTCAAAGAATATTCTGTATAGAGAAGAAAAGTGGCCGTATTAAGTCATTAAACAATAAATAATGGATGCTCTTTTCATTTGGATAAAGTTTCGCTTTTATTTAATTCAAAATAAAAATAAATATTACTTACTTACAGTGTTGCCGTTGCTTAAAAATTATACTGACACATTCTCTAAAAGTCGCATTGACTGATTAACTCCTTATTGCTCTTAAACGTATTCAATTTTTACTGTATATGCTGCAATTTCTATCTAAAATTACCTTATGTCTCTCTAGTCCCTATATAAAAAAAAAATGATTAAAGCAGTTCCAGTTTCAGCTGGATGTTTTTTACTCACCATGCCTGAAGCTTATTTAAAATTGAATCAGTTTCTTCAAACTTCTGCTCCCATTTTTTATTGAGTTAACTACTTGAAGTTTCATTTACGCTATGTAAATTATATTGAATGCATAATAATAAGTTAAGTTGACGCGCAATAGTCGTATAATTTTGTTTTTGTTAAACTATTGTCCGTCAAACCCAAGCTCCTTAGCAACTAATTTCCAAGGACAGAAGTTGCATTCTGTGCCCCCACTTTGCATCTTATGCATATTTGAACTTATTTGGGAGAAACCTTAAACTTAAAAGGGAAAATATGTTCTAACACTTAGTAGCGTCTGCTCATGGCTCTGTTCCTTATTGACCGTCATATTTATTTGAGAACTACTTATCTATCGAGAAAATTTAGTCTAATATATTCAAATATTTGTATGTCATAGCCAAGTACACATTCGATTAAAACTAACCCTTAAAATTTGAATTAAATTAGTTGCTGTTTTGATAATCTTCTTACTAATATGTCATAGTTATCAAAAAAAACAAAGATACCCTGTATCCTTCTATGGCTCAAATATGTGTAATTAAGGGGGCCAACAAGAGAAAGTCAACATACTAAACTTACTGTTCATGTATGTAACACGTAGGCTGAAAGGTTTTTGGTCTAGCTACTTAAAACACATTTTTTTTGCAAAATTCGACTTTATTCATCAATAGCGATGCAATCGGTTCAACGCTTTTCTAACATTTCGATACATTTCTTGTAGAAGAATTTGTCTTTGCCTTCAAAATAGGCCTCAGTTTCGGCGATAACTTCGTCACTGGAGCAAAATCTCTTTCCTGCGAGCATTTTTTTGAGGTCTGCGAGTAGATGATAGTCGCTGGGGGCCAAATCTGGAGAACACGGTGGATGAGGAAGCAACTCGAACTTCAAGTCATGCAATTTTACCATCGTAACCATTGACTTGTGACACGGTGCATTGTCTTGATGAAAAAGCACTTTTTTCTTATTCTTTTGTGGCCGTTTCTTTGCGATCTCTGCCTTCAAACGCACCAATAACTTTGGATAATATTCGCTATTGATGGTTTTTCCCTTCTCAGCATAGTCAATGAAAATTCATGCAGGCCAAAACCTTCCCAGCCGACTTTTGTGTCTTTGGTCGCTTCGGGCGGCTTTTACCGGCTGCTGTCTACTCAGCTGACTGCTGATTTGATTCCGATGTGTAGTGGTGGATCCATGTTACACATCGCATGGAAAAATCCTTTTTATTGCGCTTAAATAGGTATAAAACGGCGCTCAGAATCATCAACACGTTATTATTTTTCTGTGAGCAAACGAGGTACCCATTTCGAGCAAAGCTTTCTCATGCCCAAATGTTCATGCAAAATATGACGAACACGTTCTTTTGATATCTCAGCAATTTTACTTTATGGTCATCCAAAACAATTTTGTGGATGTTTTCCGGTGTAACCACCTCATTTGGGCGTCCAGAGCATTCAGCATCATTTATGTCTGTACGATCGCGTTTAAATTCAGCATACCGGTAAGTGATCAGTGATTTTTCCAGGGGCAGAGTCCTCGTAACAGATATCAAGCCATTGCTTCGCTTGAACGATATTTTTCCCATCAAAAGATAGTGTTTAATCATCAGACGAAATTCGATTTTTTCATTGTTTTGAAAATATTAAAAGTAGCGTCACTAAAACCATTGTAACTTGTAAACTAATCGTCCAAATGTCATAAAATTTTCACAAGTATCGTTTAAAGGTTGGTACTTCAAATAAATCATATGGATTTTTTTGAAAAGGGCTTTTCAGCCTACGTGTTATAATTTTACACTAAAGGAAAAAATGTTATAAAAAAAAATAAAAATAGGTACACTATCAGAGTATAGGGAACAAGGTGTTTTAGGGCTCCCGTTGAAAGGAAAAGTAGCATTGGACATGGATTGTTGGCTATTGAAATAAAGAAAAGAAGCTATGATGATTTTATACCATTTTTTATTATTTAATTAGACAGAAAACTAAAAATGAAGAAAAAGATGTTGTCCCTTTTGACAAAATACCCACCCCAAACTGTCTTCCTCCTAATTTTCTAGAATATTGTTTTTTTTTTTTATCGAGTTTTAGGGATATGAGGCCCTTTGTCCCTCTAAAATATTTCTTAATAATGTCACTAACAGCTATCTTACGTCCAATGCATAATATTGACAATTTGGCGAATGTTAAGTAACTATTAACGAGCCTTACGTCATCATTAGTACCGCCATCGCCAGTATGATATTAATTTTGTCAGTATCTAAATTTACTTCTTACAGAATTATAATTACTTTTAAAATACATCAGTATTAACAGAAAAATTCTGTCCTATTTATATAAAATTGACAGTTACAAAAACTTCTGCATATAGCTGAATAAATCATATAGAATTCCTCAAATGGGTTGGAAATTGATTAGGAAAAACCTAAACCATAAATTAAGTAATAGTAACTAATTACTTAGTCCATGCTTAAACTAAAGATATGTATGTATGATATTATGTCCCAAAAATAATTGCCTGAAAACAGAATAAAAAATGATGTGCCGATCAGAGGAACGATCTTTTGAAATAAGTAGTTTTGAACAACTAAAATATTCATTTTTAAAGGTATTAAATTGTGACGTTTTATTAAAGGAACCAAAAAATTCCAGTTTTCTTGTTTAAAATTTTTTATTTAACTAAAAGCAAATAAATTAGGACAAATTCTTCACAATCACATTCATCCAACCCGCTACGTTTGCATGGAAATAAATAATCAAACAAAAGTATTCTTCTATTTTCTGTGTATAGAGTTAGCAGGCTGAATTATGGGTAGTATGGTAAAAAAAATAGTAAAAAAACTTTGGATAACTGAAAATTTATAAAATAAAATATTTCATTATCTAACAAAATGAAGAAAAATAACCTAAATATTTCCGATATTTTTGTAGATAATATGTAAATATTTATATATGTATTAGTAAATAATATATTGAAATTATCAATTCTTACTAAGTAAAGCAACTTAAACTTAATGATAGCTGAAGTACTTTATCTTGGCCAAAAAGGTTGACTTTCATAACTGCTTCGAAAGTGTCCATTTACAAGACCCCCTTATCTTGGTTAAACTAAGTCAATACTTTTTTACATAGTGTTGAGTAGCTTCACTACTTTGTCAGATTTAAAGTACCTGTTTTCTTTATTTGAAATTAAAGATCCACTAGTTCTTGTTCTTCTTAAAATGCCTATTCGGTTCGAATGTTAGCAATCATTCTGGCTATTATTACCTTATCCACTGCAGCTCTGAAAATACCGGTAATATTTGTTGAGAACCAATTTCGCAGATTGTTCAGCCCGGAAATACGTCTGCGGCCCGGTCCCCTTTTTCCAAATACCTTTCCTTGGAGTATTTGATGTAATAATCTATATCTGTGGCAATTTCTCATTTGTGTCCTAAATACTCCAATTTTCCTACTTCAGCAGTTTCCATAATTTCCAGTTTCTTGTTCATGCGACATAAGATATCCTCGTTGGTAATATGGTCAGTATAAGAAATTTTCAACATTCGGCGATATCGCCATAATTCAAATGCTGCAAGTTTCTTAGAATTGGCTTCAGTCAGCGTCCAAGATTCCACACCATAAAGAAGGACACTGAAGACATAACATCTTAGGAGTCTCATTTTCGTGCTCAATTTTATTGCTGAGCTGTTGAAAAGTGATGTCATTTTGAGGAACACTGCTCTAGCTTTTTCGATACTGCAACGAATTTCCTGCGAATGATCCCATTGTTCGTTTATCATGGTACCTAGATATGAATATTGTGGAGTTCTTTGTAATTGTTGATTGTTAACCATCAACAAGGTAGCAGGAACCGGAGACTTGCTGATTACCATGTACTTTATTTTGCTGATGTTAAGTTCAAGGCTGTATCGATTGCTGACTTCGTTTATTTTTGTCACAAGATGTTGTAGACCGTTTAAGTTATCAGCCATAACCGCCGTATCGTCAGCATAACGAATGTTGTTTATTCGCTCCCCATTAAACAGTATTCCTTCATCAGCCTCTTTCAGTGCCTCTATGAAGATTTGCTCAAAATATATATTAAACAATAGTGGAGACAAAACACAACTCTGCCTTATTCCACGCTCAATCGATATTGCTTCTGAGCCCTGTCCTTCTGCTTTAATAAATGCCATCTGATTCCAGTAGAGGTTGCCAATAACCCGCAGATCCTTTCTATCGAGCCCAAGGTCTTTCAGAATTTCGACCATTTTGTGATGTTGGACTCTATCAAAGGCCTTTTGGTAGTCGATCAGGCACAAATATACGACACAATTGACGTCTTTACATCGCTGAATCAAAGCCTGCATAGAAAACAGGGCCTCTCTGGTTCCCATGGCATCACGAATCCGTGTAGCTGACATGTTTTTTTCACACAACTTGTATATTCTTTTGTGAATGATTTTCAGAAATATTTTTAAAAGATAGCTTATGAGGATAATTGTTCGATATTTTCCGCATTTTTTAGCGCTGCATTTTTTGGGATCGTTACTAACTCAGACTTTAACCAGCTTTTTGGTATTCTGCCTAAATCATAGATTTTATTGAAGATCACCGTAAGCAACTTAATCCTATCAGCATCTAAAAGCTTAAGAAACACTTCATGGAATTCATCGGAACCAGTGGCTTTTCCATTTTTTAGTTGATTTATTGCAATGCGCACTTCATCGGTGGTCATACAGAGCCCAAACAAGTCTATTGAGCGTTGTAGCTGATCTGGTCTTGCATCAGAAAATAACTCTGTAATATAGTCTTGCCATATCTTCAGTTTCTCTTCTTTATCGATAACAACGTTTCCTTGATGTTCAATGTCCATTTGATTTCGTTCTCCGTTCACTAGTTAAGTCTTTGATTTTTCGATAGATATTAAAGCTATCATACTTTCCGTGCAACTCCTCCATGTCTTTACATCTTTCACCATTCCACCTATCTTTAGCTGTTCGAATTTCTTTCTGTATTTGTGTGTATAGTCTGCTATATTCTCTTTTTTTTACCCCTGTTTTTGTGTAACCGTGTTCCATTAGTCTTAGAATGTCATCTGTCGCCCATTCCTTCCTTTTATGCGTTTGTTCTATAGTTATATACTTATTTTTTAACTCCCTTGTTATTTCATTTAACTTTTCTATTTCAGATTCTATGTCTCCTTTTAGATCTGTGTTTCGGAGTTCTTTATTAAAATCTTTTTTAATTACGTTTTTTACATGTTCGTCTTTAAGTTGTCGCATATCGTATATGTTTTTCTGTTTTCTTTTTCAAGATAATTCTTAGAACCACTACCAGAGTATTGTGATCCGAGTTTATATCAGCACAGAGATATGTTTTGACAGATACAACACTATTCCTAAAACGTTTATTCACTAGAATATAATCTGTTTCTGGTGATATTGTCTGGTCCATGTGTATAATCTTCGTGGTGGTAGGTTGAAGAAGGTGTTAGCGATATCATAACCTATTTCTTCACTAAAAAGGTTTAGTAGTTCGCCTCTGTTTTTTCTTTCCCCTAGACCATATGGTCCTACCGAAGTTTCTTACCTACCTCTTCCAATTTTGGCTTTGAAGTCTCCCATTATGACTATCAAGTCTCGTGTTGGTATTGTTTTTAGGAACTTTTGTTATTTGCTGGTAAAGTTGCTCAACCTCTTCATCCTGTTTATCTGCAGTGGGAGTATACATTTGTATGACGTTAAGAGGAACAGGTTTCGTTCTTATATGGAGAAGCATTATTATGTTTGAAATAAGCGCAAAATTTGTGACGCATTTGTCTGTGGCTTTGTCAACGATAACTCCCACTCCATACTCATGTTTATTTTCGGCCGATCCTGAATAGTATATTTTTGTAATTTTCCATGCTACAGTGACCTGAACCTTTCCACTATTCCCATAATGGTTATGCGAAGTCTTTTCATTTCTAGGATCGCATTATGAGCTTTTCCAGCTTGGTAAAGAGTTGGTTAATTACTTAGTTTTCAAAAATTTTCACCGTAATAGTGGAAAGAAACAATTTTCAAACAACTAAACAATCAGACTTATTGATGAAATTTGCACGTCTTATGTTATATTTTTTTTTGTTTTTAAAAAAGCACAGTTTTAAATAAAAAAAAATAATTAATTTAATACATATTCTACATATTACCCCCATAATGGTTTGCTTCAATAACTGCTAATACAATATTTTCATGATTAATTTTGAATATATTTTTTTGAATTCATTAGTGGACACATTGAGGGGATGTTACCTGCAGCAACTGGCCATTGGGGAGATTGTCCGATATAAATACAAGTAGGAATTTTTACTGCTCTAAAAGTCTAGTTGGAATAAATTTATCCAATCAAAGGGTGTTTATCAAACTTCTACTCTGTGATTTGAGGTGTAATTAGCGAAAGATTCAAATTTACGTGAAACTCGAATTAAAGTAAATTTATTAAATTAGTTTTACATTCTCCGTCCAAATCAAAGCCAACGATTTGACAATGGAAAAAAAATATAGTGCAAGATGTGTTTTTTATTGTCGAAAGCGGCAACCTTCATTACTGTTATTTTATGATATTTGTTTCATTAATAATTCCTTAATACTAGTGATAGTGTATTTGAATCAAGCTTCTGCATTTTGACACGAAAACACAATCATTCATTGAATGCGCTGTCAAAACTGGTTCACTGTGTCGTTAAGTAAAATAAATAATTTATAAAATTATATAAAAAACAACACTATGTTTTAAGTTCCAATATATTTAAAGTCACTTGACAATTGTTTCACCATACAATGGCTTCTTCAAAGGTAAATAAGAAAAAAATATTTGGTAGTAATCCTGGTTATATAGTGCTTAAAACTATCCTTAATTAACTAAGATTATGCTAATCATTTTATTATATTATTTACAGACAGAATTATTTTAAGAATGTAAATCTGTGGTACTATTTCCGAGAATCAATAAAGATTAGTAAGGGTGAATGGTTTAAGTCTACCTGTTCGTTTAATAATTGATTTTAGTTTTTTCGTTTGTTAATTTCAAGACATTCAAGCAAATTTAATTTTTTAGATTTGTTTTCTACATGTAGGATTTTTAGCGTATCATCAAAATTATGGGATTCGTTTATTATATGGGTTGCGTAATGTGAATTGTTCTTATTTTTTCAATAACTACGTTTATGTTCTTTAATGCGAGTTTCAAAAGATCTACCAGTTTGTCCAACGTAGGTTTTAGTACAAGATCCACAATTTAATAGATAAACTCCTGATTTTAAGGATTTCTTAGATTTGGTTTTGTTATTTAAAATTATACTCCTAAGAAATTACTAGTTTTGAATGCTATTTTATTGTTCTTTTCTATTACACGTTTGGAAATTGTTCTAGTTATTTTCCCTGTGTATGTGAGTGTACTAAATTTTCCTTTTTTGTCATTAATTGTGGGATAAATTAGAGAGATTGCTTGTTTAAAGGATTTTTTATTCAAGATATTATCTATAATGTTGGGGTCATATTCATTATTGATTGCTATTTGTTTGATTATATTGAATTCTTTGTTAAAATTAGTTTTAGTCATAGGGATATGTAACAATCTATGTATGAAAGAGTTAAAAGCTGCCATTTTGTGACGATAAGGTTGGGATGAACTATTGTGTATGACTGTGTCAATATGTGAAGGTTTGTAAAAAATCGAGAAATCATGTTTATTGTTCACTAGGTAAGGATATTATATAAATATGTTAAGAGAACTTAAGATTGTACTTAAAATTAAAGTTAACTTAAGGTAATCCAGCGGTAGGGGCCTTTATGATATCGACGGCGGTCTGCATTACAAAATTCGATTTTTTTGTAAGTAATTTTTGCATAGCGTGCAGTGAAGATCGGAGTGGGTTCTAATTCAGTCCAGTCGCAATCTTTGAAGTTTTAAATAGATAAGTATTGAGCAGGAACCGATTGTATTAACGACATGATTTATCGCAAGATGAGTTTCAAACAAAAAGATGCGTGTGAGTTTTATGTTTATAAAAGAAACGCATTAAATACTTCAAAAAGTATACGGTGATTAATACTTAGCTCATACTCAAATATGTGAGTGCTTTAAACTACGAAAAGTTAAGGTAATATCAAGGAAGTGCATGATTTCGTCAAAAAACCCTAAATCGCCATTGATATTAATTGGATAGAATAGAGATAAACTGGGGATACTAAAATCAATTATGCACATCATCAGACTTCCTTAAAACCATCATTACTGGTGATGAAACATTGTTCACTTTGCCATTGTGAGTCAGTTTTTAGCATGAACTAATTATCTGTTTTGGATCACTCGCGGTATCCACCTCTTTTTGCCCTTTGCCTTTTTATTCCTTCTCTAACTTCACTTGCCGATGGAAGGAAAACGATTCGACACTATTGATATTTAAGCGACAGAGACTGTAAAACTCAACATTATCTCGAAAACCGACATAAAATTTTATTTGGTTGATTAATTGACGGGGCCGAACGCTGTACAGAAAACGCGTATATCAATAATTTATACGATTATAATTGGCCCATTTTCATTTTTTATTAAAAGTTCGGCTAATTTTTTGGACATAGGGTGGATAGCCACTTGAATTCAGGCCAGCCTGAAAACGTCGATATTCGCATTATATTAAAAATAAAAATCATTTAACTTGCCGTCTATTTTTATTGTAAATTTGCGCGATTTCTTAAAGAAAATGGAAAAAACAGAAGAAATTTGGCTTTAAACGTTTTAGAGAATCATTATTCTTTACTTTTATTTGACATTTCGTGGTGCTCTAATGGAAGGTTAACACGAAATTCCAGCAAATTGTAATAAAATGTTTGTTACCAAGCGGCTAAAATTTCGACTAAAAAGCAGTGTTTGTTAGATGATTTTGCCGAGGTGGCGTATTTTCGCTGAATTTGTGTCAAGAAACTAAAAAACACATAAATAGGTACATACATAGTATATTATATCCTCACACATAAGTTTTTTTACTGATACAGCATATGAGCATTAGGCGACCGTGAAACCTTAAATCGCCACAAGAGCCGAGCGTACTTGTACAGGGTCAACGATAGAGTAAAGTTCATTATCTCATTCGTTAACAATAGTTTTTGTGTTTAAAATTATTTTTGAGTATACAGGGTACTTCAAAAAAGTGTGGCCGATATAACATATGTTTTTTTAAATAGAACATCCTATTTTCTAATTTATTTTTTAATTCTGCGTAAAATTTTATAAATAATGTTATATACCTAAACCTAGTAGTTTTTCTAATATTTTATTTTTTTTTAAAAATGCTAGTTTTCAGGTTGGTAAAAAATTGCCAGTAGCGCCATTGTTTCTGAAGATGGAATACTCATAATTGGTACGAGCGTTCTATAGATATATGTAAAGAAAATTTGTGTTAGATGCTACAGGGTGGTCAAAATAAATTTAAACTACTTTTACTTGCTTAATAGATATGTCAAAATTTGACAATGCCTACGTTTTTGTTTCGTCTTGGCAACTATGATGTTATAGCGTAAATGTATTAAAAACCAGGGGAAAAATAGAAAAATTCAAAATAAATCGAAAACTATTAGAAATAGGTATATCACATACTTAATAAAAATTGGAGGGTTTTTTAAAATCTAACAGAAAAAATAATAATATACAGGGAGTGCCATTTAAAAAATTTGAGATTTTTCAATATAAAATAGTCGAAATGCATAAATTTATTTTGAACACCCTTTAGCATCTAACTCAAATTTCTTTACATATATCTTCTTTTTCATCTCTATAGAACGCTCCTACCAATTATGAGTATTCCACCTTCAGAAACAATGGCGCTACTGGCAATTTTTTACAAAAACTACTAGGTTTAGGTATATTTGTATAACATTATTAATAAAAAATTTTACTCATAAAAGGAATTAAAAAAAAAACATCTGTTATATCGGCCACAATTTTTGAAGTACCCTGTATACTCAAAAATAATTTTAAACTGTAACCTTAATATTCCCTAAAACTATTGTATGAGGCTGGTTTGAAAAGTCCGTGCAAAGTCCGAGAGATGGCACCACCGGCGCGTATCGAGGTCATGTTTAGTTAGTAGCATCTCTTGAATGAACGCACACCAAGTTTCAGCTATATTGGTCTATTTATTTGTGTTTGGCATTCGTGTGAATCAAGGAAGTCGAGTGATTTTCAAGAAATGGACGAAAAAGAATTTCGTGTGGTGATTAAACATTACTTTATGAAAGGCAAAACGCCTCAGGAGACTAAAGAGAAGCTTAATAAACATTATGGTGACTCTGCACCTTCGATTAGAACAGTTTATAAGTGGTTTCAAAATTTTCGGACTGGCCATATGGGCACAAGTGACGCTGAACCTTCTGGACGGCCTGTGGAGGTTACGACTCCAGAAATCATTGATCAAATCCATGATATGGTGATGGATGACAGAAGAGTTAACGTGCGTGAGATTGCTAGTGCTGTGGGCATCTCGACTGAACGGATACATAATATTTTGCATAAACATTTGGACATGAGAAAGCTATCCGCAAGATGGGTGCCGCGATTGCTCACGCTTGACCAAAAACGGAATCGTGTGAAGTGTTGCAAGGATGGTTTGCAGCTGTTCCAGAAGAATCCGGAGGACTTTAAGCGTCGTTTCGCCACTGTGGATGAAACATGGATACGTTACTATACTCCTGAGACCAAACAACAATCTAAACAATGGGTTACCAATGGGGAATCTGCACCAAAAAAGGCGAAGACCGTTCCTTCGGCCGGAAAGGTTATGGCGACTGTCTTTTGGGATTCGCAAGGGATAATCCTCATCGACTATCTGGAAAAGGGTAAAACTATTACAGGTGAATATTATTCATCGTTATTGGACCGTTTGAAAACCGAGCTGCAAGAAAAACGCCCGCGATTAGCCCACAAGAAAGTCCTTTTCCATCACGACAACGCACCAGCACACACCTCAGCAGTTGTGGTCGCAAAATTAATGGAAATAGGATTCCAACTCGTTTCAGATCCCCCCTATTCTCCAGACTTGGCTCCCTCGGACTACTATTTGTTCCCCAATTTGAAGAAATGGCTGGCGGGACAAAGATTTTATTCAAACGAGGAGGTGATTGCAGACACTAATGGATATTTTGCAGACTTGGACAAATCCTATTATTCGGAAGGGATCAAGAAACTAGAACATCGTTAGACGAAGTGTATAAGCCTAAAAGGAGACTATGTCGAAAAATAAAAAAGGTTTACCCCAAACACATAAGTAGTTTTTATTTTTGCACGGACTTTTCAAACTAGCCTCGTATTTAACATTTTTTCGTCATTCCCGAAACAAATGAGATAATGAACTTTACTCTATCGTTGGCTCACCCTGTACAGACAATGGTCTTGAATCACCGTAGAATGTATTCGACAGGAAACGTAGTCCTTTGCAGTGTAGTTCAAAGGAATAATGTGTTCTTTATAAATTCTTTGGCGATCAATATGGAGAGTGCTTCTCTGTCTTCATCCAGTCCAAAGCGATCTCCAGCCTGTCTATTACCTGATATTCTTCAACCAGGACATCTGCTTTCTACCAATATCTTTCCCTTCATAATTAACTGGAGGAGATAGTATTTTTCTCCACGCAATACATGGCTAAGGTAAGAAATTTTGTGACATTTTATAGTGGTGATCAGTAATCTTTTCGAATTTGCTCTTCTTAAGACTTCCTCATTCGTCAGCAAATCAGTTCTCAGTATTCGAAGCATCCCACAGTGAATCCATATTTTAAATGCCTCTAAGCGATTCAACGTGCTTATTTTTATGGTCCAGCAGTTTACCCCATACAGCAGCATTTGACCATCGGCCGTCTTAGTTTGTGGTTCAGATTGTCATTGCAAAGAAGTGCATTTTTCTAAAGTTAGTACGAGCCGCTTCAATTCTGCATTTTATCTCTATATTGGGATCCATATTGGCTATAATCATACAAGCATTTAAATCAACGAACCCGTTCTATCGAGAGTTTCTCCATCAAGTCTAAAATGTTTGTGGTCATCCATCTCTTCCTCCATGTTCTCGTTTCCGACTCCAAGTATCAATTACACACTCTTTTTGGTTTGTCCTTCAGATCTTTCTAAAGGATGGGACAACGTTGTTGACGCTCTTTGTTAGATTAAGTTCCCTATTGATTTCTTATTGTATATGCTGTTTTATGTAAGTATTCTCTAACTTTGATACATCCTATTTTTGTTTTTGTACCTTCCGTTTAATCGTTTTTAAACCGTACCTTCAGATCGGCTATTACAGAAACATGATCTACTCCAGGGTATATTGTACTCGTTTTATGATATTCCTAAAGCGTTTATTGACCAAAATATAATCAATCTGATTTCTTATAGGTTCATCGTTGTACTGTAGAGTCGATCTCATTTGTGATTGCTTAATCCGAGGCCGAATACTCCAACTAAGTCGAATTGTCTTCCTTCTCCAATTTTAGCATTATAGTCGCCAATAATTAAGGTTCTTTCGCCAGATTTTATTTTACTTAGAATCATATTGAGTATTCCGATTCGATTTACCAAAAAAAGGCAGAAGTAGATGAGACTCATTTTAGAAGGACCCGTCTCATACAGCCTAATCCCAATTTACTGACAGTAGTGGTAATTGTCAAAAATCAAATCGAATCAGGATTCGTCAAAAGGAGACTAGTAAACATGATGTTACAACACGTATGTAGAATTCCCAATTATCAGAACAATACTCGCTTCCTCAAAGATGACCACGATTATTTAATTTCTTTCTAAAAGCAGATACCAATATTTTTCGTCGAGATGATCTCATTGTTTACTACCAGATATATAGTTGGAACTTATAACATCGATTTTAACCACTTCGATGAAAAAACTTGCTTCCGCGATAATCGATAATTCCATTATTATTTATTGTAATGCTGGCTTTAAATAGGTAGGAGTGATGGAGTAAAATAGGCACTAAGTATTTCTACGACTAGTAACTAACAATATAACTACTTCATGATCATGTTACTCGTAATTAAAAAAAACTACTTGCTTCAGTATTATTTGCAAAAATATCGTTTAATTAGGTAAATATTTGAATCTTGACGGAAAATTGTAAAAAAAACTTACTTATATGTATGTGTATGTATATATATATATATATATATATATATATATATATATATATATATATATATATATATATAATTATATATATATATATATATATATATATATATATATATATATATATATATATATATATATATATATGTTACAATAGAGGTTTTCATGGATGGTGGAATGTAATACATTAAAGTTCCGGGTTTTAATCCGTTTTTCAAAAATGAAATTGCACGACGTTTAGCCAAAATCTCATTTGGCATTTTCAAGTGCTCTTGCTGCTGCTACTACTCGATACTGTGAACAGCAGCAAGTTCACAGTATTGAGTAGCAGCAGCAGCAAGAGCACTTGAAAATGCCAAATGAGATTTTGGCGAAACGTCGTGCAAATTTATTGTTTGACGAACGGATTGAAACCCGAAATTTTAATGTATTATATATATACATATATATATATATATATATATATATATATATATATATATATATATATATATATATATATATATATATATATATATATATATTATGAAACTGCTTGTATTATGTATTTATCCTGTTTTAAATAATATATCCAAAATTAAAAAATCAAATTTTAGTTTGTGTAAGCACCATGCTGTCAAGACTCAAAAAGTCACGCGATATGTGTTCTATCGAGATGATTTCAGTATTTTTTTTCTAGGAAGTTCTTTATTTTTTTTTATATATCAGTATTTAAAGTTATTTTGATGAGCCGCTCAGCTGTATATGGATACAAATCTGAAAATTTCTATAAAGGAGTTTCTGAGTATATTTCTTTTAATGAAAATAGTGATAACATTTTACAAGATAGAGAACTAGCTCCTTAGTTTTACTGAAATATATTACTGCTGTTATTGATAAATTTATATCAGGTATTGACGGGTATCTTAATATTCTGCTAAATATAATATATATATATATATATATATATATATATATATATATATATATATATATATATATATATATATATATATATATATATATATATATATATATATATATATATATATATATATATATATATATATATATATATATATATATATATATATATATATATATATATATATATATATATACATATATATATATATATATATATATATATATATATATATATATATATATATATATATATATATATATATATATATATATATATATATATATATATATATATATAATATATATATATATATATATATATATATATATATATATATATATATATATATATATATATATATATATATATATATATATATATATATATATATATATATATATATATATATATATATATATATATATATATATATATATATATATATATATATATATATATATATATATATATATATATATATATATAT
Organism: Pachyrhynchus sulphureomaculatus; assembly: GCA_019049505.1. Lineage (NCBI taxonomy): Eukaryota > Metazoa > Arthropoda > Insecta > Coleoptera > Curculionidae > Pachyrhynchus > Pachyrhynchus sulphureomaculatus. Next base: position 71,139,404 of record CM032449.1, on the reverse strand, counting down.
ATATATATATATATATATATATATATATATATATATATATATATATATATATATATATATATATATATATATATATATATATATATATATATTATATATATATATATATATATATATATATATATATATATTGTATATATATTATATATATATATATATATATATATATATATATATATATATATATATATATATATATATATATATATATATATATATATATATATATATATATATGTAAGTTGTGTGCAGCTAGCAGACTGCTTTTGGTCTTTTGGTTACTCAAGTCACTTAGCTAGAATTAGTTGTTCTCGTGGGACACAGACTAAGGGATTTTTTCTCTGGTATTTTTCATTTTTTACAAAATGGCTTTTTTGCGATTTATTTAAGGTGAATGTTGTATTATCTATAAGTATAAAATATATTTTTTAAATTTTATTTTGGCTTGGGTAGTACAGCCAGAAAATAAATTATTCTTAAGACATAATTATTTAGAGTGTTTTAGTTATTAAGTATTTTGAAAACTGAACATTTCAAACTGAATATTTTTACATATTGGGTCATCAGGTTTAAATGACAACTACAAAATAAACTATTTAAACATGAAAATACAAGTGGAAACAAGAAAAAGAGAAATAATTAAATTTATCTGAAACTTTTTACATCTTCAAATATTATCTTTTGTGAGGTAATTTTAAAGAGAAGCTTCTCTTTTATAATCTTTATTTATCCTGTAGTTTTTTACTACATCGATGTAATTTGAAACTTAAAAAAAAGAAATGTAAAAAAAATATAATCTGTCCCGTCCGCCTGGGATAATTTCTATATAAAATAAGATTATGAATCAGGACATAGCCAATCCAATAGCTAGATGGAACTTGGCTTTCTAAGTTTCTTGAGGAACAGCATTAACGTAACCTGAATAAATACAAACTGTTAATTGAATAAGTAAGCAACTAGCTTGGTTAAGAGTAAGGAAAATAACAATAAGCCCATTATTCTATTATCCTAAAAATAAATTTTATTAATAACAGTTCAGTCATACGAAATACACGAAATTATAATATAGATATTCTAATAAAAATATCATATAATATACCGTTTAACTGCAACCATATCGTATTTTCAAAATACTGGGCGGGTTTCAGTTCGCCCGGGATATTAAATACCATGGACTTCTATTTATCTAACCCACTACCTGTTGATAGTTGCTGACAACGATATTTTTAAGTTATAGATAGTTCGATAGTTAACGGTATATCGAGAATTATAAGTTTCAACTTCTAAATAGTGCAATAGTTACCGATATTTCGAGAATTACGGATATATTGACAGATATCGTCTAAACCGCACAAGATTTGGCACTACAAATCTGCTAAATGGGAAGAACTCATGGTATATTTTCAAACTTTCCCTTGGTTAGACGTTTTTTTTTTTTTTTCGATCCGACGACCCATCTGACTGCTCCAAGGAGGTTTCCGATGTTATTTTGGCTGGTATGGAAGTTTACATCCTTTTTTTGAGGAAATGATCTTCCAACGGCGGGCCTAGGTGCTACCGAAAATCCAAAGAAGCTGTTGCTTCTAAACATCTTGCCTACCGACAATGGCGTGAAAATCCTAACGTCATAAATCGTCTTTGTTCGTGCCCGGAGCAGATGCGAAGAAATTATCGACAAAACCAAGAAGGCTCACAATCAACGAATTAGAAACAAACTTCTTGCTTGTCCCAACAATTCCAGATCCTTTTGGTCAATCGCTAAGATAGTTGTCAAAATTTCACCAAATCCACTATACTCACACACTCACACGGCCAGATAATTCTGTGCAATAACACCTGTAGAGAAAACGAACTTGTTGGCTGAACTTTTTGCTTCATATTCTACTGTTGATTTCCAAGGAAAAACACCAACTACTTTTCCCATAGTGCAGTTAAGGATGCCCGATATTGTCTCCAGACAACGTATCATAAAACGTATTTTAAAGAAGTTAGATACCAAAAAAGTTTCTTGAGGTGACGAAATACCTGCCATAATACTCAAAAATTATGTGAGGGAAGTAACACCTGTTTTCTATAGACTTTTCAACCTATTCTACAGAAAGGGAATATATCCTTCCTGCTGGAAATGCGCCTCAGTTCAGCCGATACAAAAAATATGCAAGAAGATCTTGCCAAATGACTACCGACCATCGCACTGCTTTTAATAATTTCGAAAGTCGTGGAAAAGGCTATCAATGAGCATCTTCTAAAATATCTTGAAGTATTCAATATTATTAACGATCAGCAATATGGCATTCGTAAACACAGATTAACAGGAGATCTTCTAACTTATGTAACACATGTTTGGAACAACGCAATTGAACACATTGGAGAATCTCGAGCGATTGCTCTTGATATATCCAAGGCCGTGTTTGGCACGATGGATTGTTAGCTAAGCTACGCTCTTCTGGTATGTCTGAAAAGTTCTATTTGTTGCTCTCATGTTTCCTCAAAGAGCGTTCTTTACGAGTGGCAGTCGCCGGACTTCTTTCTAACACCTTCACTATCACTATCACTGTCTCATATTCTCTTTCTCATTTACATTAACGATCTGCTGGAAAAAACTGGGAATCCAATCTACAGCTTTGCAGATGACAGTACGCTTATCTCTCCATTCACTTTGAACACTCGAACATCGGTTACTGAGACAAATATCCGCAGACAGCAGGAAGTCATTCAACTTAACAAAGACCTGGAAGAAATTCTATCTTGGAGTGGCAGTAACCAAATGGAATTTAACGCTACCCAGGCGGCAGTTTTTTCTAAAAAAGTTCACGTTGCTGAACCCGACATAGTTATGCCAGGGCACTCCATTCCTCTAGCATAGTCACTCAATTTGTTGGGTGTTGATTTGGGAGCAAATATGTCTTGGCATGAACATGTTGCAAGCATAGCAAAGAGGGCTTCTCAAAAGCTGGGAATATTAATTCGAACGAGAAAACTTTACACTCCACAACAACTGTTAAATCTGTACAAAGCTCAAATTCGACCAACTGTGAATACTACTCCCATATTTGGGGCTCTGCTCCCAAATATACACTGCATTTGTTGGATTTTATTTCAGAGAAGAGCTGTTCACCTGATTGGAGACCCGGAACCGGCCGGCGGGCTTGATTCATTGGAACGTCGAAAAAGGATTGGCGACTTGAGTCTATTCTACAAGTATTTTCATGGAAAGTGTTCGATGGATGTAGCCCGCTTAATTCTTCCCAGAGCGGTGCATGCTAGAAATACACATCGTGCGAATAAATACATCCTTATGAGGTTCACCTTCTTTTTATATGTATATATATATATATATATATATATATATATATATATATATATATATATATATATATATATATTTATATGTAATTATCAATATATTAATTTTTCCTTATATGCTGATTGTTATTCATTTATCGATTTTTATCGATTGATATATTCATAGGCAGGACCAAATGGGCAAATATTAATATTTTAAAAGATTATTATACATATGTATAGATTTGTAGAAACAGAACGCAGACCTGTGGCAAAATATTTATTTAACAAAATTTAAAATATATATTTTTTTAAATATACTGTTTTATAAGCTAGCCCTAGCATATAATATGTTGTTCATTAACAAATAAACAATTTAAATTTTTGCAACGCTTTAAATGCATACTGTCAAGAAAGTTGATAGTACTGTTCGATGAATTGAGCCTGGTTTGACAGAGAGCAAGTACATGACGTTTATTTGATTGCAGTTGTTGGTGCATTGAATTTATATTCGAGTTGAAACCTCATATGTTGCAAAAATCTATTTTAAAATTGTAATTTCTGCATGTCTACGCCCCCCCCCCCCCTCAGTGATCCGTATGGGGGATTTTTTGATCCTGGTAGCTTCATCATTCTATTTGCTCTCACTGTCTGGGGACATCGTCACAGCCAAGAAACTTTCAGCACCTTCGCGCAACCTAAGCCGATGCGGTGGTATCACACCGAGAGATGTCTGGTGAGATCTGGGCATCTACCATTTAAGTTGTTCTTTTAGTCGCGTTCTACGACAGGAATGACATACTAGGGATGATATTTTATCCCGTACCCTAATGGGGGATTGATATCTCCTACTACGACAAAGGTAATGGGCAACAGACTCTTCCACACACATATTGACTGACATAAGAAAATATATTTTTATGACTTTTCCTGTTTTTTACCGCTTACAATTGTATAATGTTGTACCACCTATTTTTGTAAGAATTAACGAAAAGTTACACAAAATATTTCTTGACATGAAGGTTACTGATAGCGTATTTACCTTTACCCATAACTAACGTCTAACATACCTGCGAATTTTTACACCATACGATTACTATTATTACTAGAAAATAAGGTTTGAAATCTTCACCCTTATGAAATCCTCCCCCTCTTTTTCCTGTTACACTTTGCACATTACGTAATCGAAGATCGACCCTAAAAATGCCCTATTCAATTAAAATGGATAAAATCTTATTATCATTTGCTTCAAGATAACCTCCAAAAATGTAGAGCTTTTTCTCCCTCTGTATGAGGTTTAGTCACGTACAGTTATAGGGTGAAAAGTGCAACCCCTACAAGAAATTTCTTATCAAGATAACAGGCTGAAATGAATTGATTTTTTATGGGCTAAAAAAAGTAATAAAGTAAAAGTAGTTATACATTTTATGTGTAAAAAAAGTTATATTAATTTCCTTTTTGTTTTTTTTTAGGTAAGTTTGTCCATTAATGAACTATTACTACGTATCCCTGGGCGTCAACTCTTCTTGAATGCACGCAGGTATTCGTATTCTTGTTTCTTATAAATTGACCGAAAAGCTTATTAAATTATATATTTATTTATGTATTTTGTAATAATTGGAGAAAAATATTTTATAGACTCGAATAAATCGAATTCCTGTTACGTGTACTATAAATATATTTACATTTATTTGTTCATTTCAAATGATGCCTCTAAATATTTTTTAAGATCATATCACATGTTCTGCATAGAAATCCTTAAAGCGCTACGGGAGTGATGCGTGTGCGGAAAAAAAAACGATTTACGTTGGTCTAGAATCGCTGTAGATTGTACTCGGACAGTCCTGGGGAAATCATTCCAAATGGATAAGGTTCTTTATATAAAAGACTGCTTGAACAGGGTTGTACGGGAAGTGACAAGCTGAACTTCATATGGAAGTATTAGTGCGACGTGTATTTATAGCATGCACCGCTTTGGAAGGAATTAAGCGGGCTACATTCATCGAACACTTTCCAAGGAAATACTTATAAAATAGACTCAAGTCGCCAACCGTTCTTCGATGTTCCAAAGAGTCATGGTTGCTGGTCAGTTCTGGATCTTCAAACAGCTCTATTCTGAATAGAATCTAACACATGGGAGCAGTATTTCATCGTTGGTCGAATTTGAGCTTTCTACAGAATGTGTAAACCTTTCTAGTTCGAAATAATATTTTTAGCTTTTGAAAAGTTCGCTTTGCTATGCTTGCAACATGTGAATGCCAATATATATTAGCTCCTAAATTAACGCCAAGCCACTCGAATGACGATGCTAGATGGAGAACCCCAATATAACTATGTACGGTTCAGCAACGTTAACTTTTTTAGAAAAAACTGCCGCCTCGGTTTTTATAGCGTTAAATTCTACTTGGTTACTGTCACCCCAGTATAGAATTTCCAGATTCTTGTTAAGTTGAACGAATTCCTACTATCTGCGATTATTTGCATGAGTAGCTGATGTTCGAGCGTTCAAAGTGAATGAAAAAATAAACGTACTGTCATCTGCAAAGCTGTAGAATGGATTTCTGTAAGAGACTAGAAAGCTTAAAGGTGTACATTTGGAGTAAGTTTACTCTTCGTAAACTGAATAAGGAACGATAACCCAATTACGCATTACATAAAATCCTTGAATGTCCTACTGCTAATAATACAAACAGTTGACTGTAATAATATTGCTAACTGTTTAGATTGCTTCTATCCATAAATTCTAAGATAACACGTAGGCTGAAAAGTTTTTGGTGACATATAGATGTCGCCCTTTTCAAAAAATCCATATGATGTTTAGAAAGTACCAACATTCAAACGATACGTATCAAAATTTCATGATATTTCGACGATTAGTTTACAAGTTACAGTGGTTTTAGTGACGCTACTTTTGATATTTTAAAAATATTGGAAAAAATAGAAATTCATGTGTTGATTAAACACTGTTTTTTGATGGGAAAAAATACAGTTCAAGCAAAGGCTTAATCAGTATTACGGGTATTCTGCCCTTGGAAAATCACTTATTCTTTACTGGTACGCTGAATTTAAACATTATCGTACAGACATAAATGATGCTGAACGCTCTGGACGCCCAAATGAGGTGGTTACATCGCAAAACATCAAAAAAATCCACAAATTTTTTTGATGTTGGAGGATATCAAAAGAACGTGTTGGCCATATTTTGCAAGGACATTTGATTATGAGAAAGCTCTGTTCGAAATGGGTATCGCGTTTCCTCACAGTGGACCAAATACAACAACGTGTTGATGATTCTGATTTTTTTTTCTATGGGTCTAGCACATTTGCTACAAAGAAGTCCCTAAAGCGTTCCAGGAACGGCATGTGTGCGGAAAAAGCGATTCAAGTTGTTCTTGAATCGCTGTAAATTGTAACAAGTAACAAGATGAACCTCATGCGGATGTGAAGTATTAGCGCGACGTGTATTTCTAACATGCACCGCTCTGGAAGGAATTCAGCGAACACTTTCCATGAAAATACATGTAGAGCAGACTCAATTCGCCAACTGTTCCTCGATGTTCCAGCAAATCAAGGCCCCGGTCAGTTCCGGGTTTCCAATCAGACGAACAGTTCTTCTTTAAACAGAATCCAACAAATGCAGTGTGTGTTTGAGAGCAGAGCCCCAAACATGGGAGCAGTATTCCATAGTTTGTCGAATTTGAGCTTTGTAAAGAATTAATAGTTGTTGTGGAGTGTAAAGCTTTCTGGTTCGAAATAATATTCCCAATTTTTGAGAAGCTCTCCTTGCTATACCCGAAACATTTGCTGCCAAATTAGCGCCCAACAAATTGAGTGACGATACTAGTGCGGAGTGCGCCGACAGGACTATATCGGGTTCAGCAACGTTAATTTTTTTAGAAAAAACTGCTGCCTGGGTTTTTGTAGCGTTAAATTCCACTTGGTCACTCTCACCCCAGGATAGAATGTCTTCTAGGTGTTTGTTAAGTTTAATGACTTCCTGCTATTTGCGGATGCTTCTCTGAGTAGCGATGTTAGAGGCGTAGTGAAGGTGTTAGAAAGAAATCCGTCGACCGCCACTCGTAAAAAACGCTCTCTGAGGAAACATGAGAGCCACAAACAGAACTTTTCAGACATACCATAAGAGCGTAGCTTAGCCAATAGTCCATCGTGCCAAACATAGTCGAATACCTTGGATATGTCAAGAGCAACCGCTCGAGATTCTCCAAAGTGTTCAATTGCGTTGTTCCAACCATGTGTTACATAAGTCAGAAGATCTCCTGTTGATTTATGTTTACGAAAGCCATATTGGTGATTGCTAATAATGTTGAATCCTTCAAGATATTTTAGAAGATGCTGACTAATAACCTTTTCCATGACTTTCGATATTATTGAAAGCAGTGCGACTGGTCGGTAGTTATTTGGCAAGCTCTTCTTGCCTTTTTTAGGTATAGGCTGAACTGTGGCACATTGCCAGCAGGAAGGAAATATTCCCTTTCTGTAGAGTAGGTCGAAAAGTCTACAGAAAACTGGTGTTAGTTCCCTCGCACAGTTTTTGAGAACTATGGCAGGTATTTCGTCAGCGCCAGAAGCCCTTTTGATGTCTAGCTTCATTAAAATACGCGGTATGATACACTGGCTGAAGACAACATCGGATATTCTTGACTGCAATATGGGAATAGTAGGTGGTGTTTTTCCTTGGAAATCGCTGTATGAAATTTTGACTAACTGCCCAAAAGGACCTGGAATTGTTGGGACAAGCGAGAAGATTGTTTCTAGTTCGTTAATTGTGTGCTTCCTTGGTTTCGTCGATAATTCCTTTGCATCTGGTCGCTGTTTGGACCTGTTTAACCGCAATAAGAATCGTTTTTTTTTCATGCGGTATGTAACAATGGATGAAATGGACATAAATTCACCACTATACACCGGTCAAATCGACAGTCATCTGAGTGAACAGCAGCCTGTGAAAGCCGCTCGAAGCGACCAAAGACATAACAGTCGGCTGGGAAGGTTTTGGCGTCTGTATTTTGGGATGCGCATAGAATAATTTTCGTCGACTATGCTGAGAAGGGAAAAACCATCAACAGCGAATATTATATAAAGTTATTGGTGCCTCTGAAGGCAGAAATCGCAAAGAAATGGCCACAAATATACAAGAAAATCTCCCGTGTCACAAGTGAATGGTTACGTTGGCAAAATTGCATGAATTGAACTTCGAATTGGTTCCTTATCTGCCGTATTCCCCAAATTGGGCCCCCAGCGACTATTTATTCACAGACCTCAAAAAAATGCTCGCGGGGAAAGAGATTTGGCGCTAATGAAGAAGTTACCGCCGAAACTGAGGCCTATTTTGAAAACAAAGGCAAATCCTTCTACAAGTAAGGTATAAAAAAATGTTAGAAAAGCGTTGAACTGTTTGTGTTGCTCTTGAAGGAGACTATGTTGATGAATAAAGTCGAATTCTGCAAAAAAATGTGTTTTAAGTAGCTAGACCAAAAACTTTTCAGCCAGTTATATGATGAGAAATACTGTTCCAAATTCTCAGCTCTTCAAAGACAGGAAAATCAGAATGCCGGTTGTTAAAACTATACTTTTCAGTGATATTGAGAGAGCATGCTTATTTCTTATAAATTTCCTCGATAATTATTTATAATCTGAAGCCATATTTCAAAAATCAGTATGAAAGTATATATTTAAAAAGAAAATTAAAATTGGCTCACCAGCTCTATAGCTGTCTATATATTAGGAACTAGTCGGAATCTGCGGGTCGGCCCTCATGGATTGTACGATTTTTATATATATATATATATATATATATATATATATATATATATATATATATATATATATATATATATTTGGGTTTAACTATATATATATATATATATATATACACAAGTAATATATAGCAATTATACAACTAAGTGTTGTGTTCCCATTCGCCTTCTCCAAACCTCTCTATCGTCCGCCATCTCTTCGTCCATTCCTCGTGACCTCATGGCCTGTCTCATATCTTCATTCCAGGATCTACGTGGTCGTCCTTTTTTATTTCTTCCCGGTGGTTTCCATGTCAAGAGCCTTTTGGGCCATCTTGTATCATTTATTCTGAGTAGGTGTCCAAACCATTTTAATCCTCTATTTTCTATTCTTTATATAATTGTTTCTGTTGCTGCTGTTCTGTTGCGTATTTCTTGGTTTGTTATGTGTTGGAATTTGGACACTCCGGCGCTTCTTCTCGGGTAATCCATCTCTATCGTAGTTATTTTTCTTTTATCCTCTTCTTTCATTATCCACAGTTCACTACCATAACTTAAAACCGATTCTAACATTGTTCTTCCAATTCTCTTTTTGTTTTATGTAGTTATGTTTTGATCCCACCATATTGAGTTAAGAACTCCTATGATCCTCCTGGCTTTTTGTATTTTATTCTGTATTTCCTTTTTACCTATACCATTTTTGTTGTCAGTCAGTACTCCTAGATATTTAAATTCCTTGACATGTGTATCGTTGTTAATTAAGACATCAAATTCTATTTCCGAGTTCACAACCATATACTCCGTCTTTTCAAGGCTCACCTTCAGTCCCCATTCCTTGTAATCTGTGTATAATCTCGTCAATACATATTCCATATCGAATGCATCTTGTGTCATTATTACTTGGTCGTCTGCAAAGTTTAACGATAATAGGTGTTTATCACTAATGGAGATGCCCATGCTTTGGCAATGCGGTTCCATTTCTTTATAGCGTTGTCTACAAATATATTAAATAAGATTGGTGAAAGGCAACACCCTTGTCTTAGACCTTTTGTAATGTCGATAGCTTCCGAGAGATAGCGTCCTTGTTTCACATATCCTATATTTTCATTATATAACTCTTTTATTGTTGTTATCATCCCTTCTTTTATCCCTACTGTTCTCAAGACATGCCAAAGTTTATTTCTCGGTACACTATCGTATGCCTTCTTAAGATCTATAAAGGTCATATGTATTTCGTCATCTTTCTGGATCTTCTTTTCTATCAATTGTTGTAAAGTAAATAAGTTGTCTATACACGACCGGCCCGGAGTAAATCCGCTTTGGTTTTCGGATATCTTTCCTTTAATTGTTTCTCTTATTCTATTCTGCAATATTTTACCGTACAGTGTGCTCATAGTGCTTGTAACGCATATACTTCTATAATTATTACGGTCTTTTCTATTTCCTTTCTTATAGATTGATGAAATATAACTTTTTTTCCATTCGGTAGGTGTTCTTCCTTGTGATATATAATTATTAATTAAGCTAGTTATTGTTCTCTACATGGTTATACCTCCATTTTTAATCATTTCTACAGAAATTGGTCCGGCCGCTCTTCCATTCTTCATCGTTTTTAGATTTGCTTGTACTTCCTCCATGGTTATTTCGTCCCAGTCCTTTCCCTTTGTGTCTTCTGATTCATTGTCCTCTATACTAAGGAATTCTTGTCTGTTTTCAGTTAGTAATATTTCATAATAATTTTTCCATTCTTCCAGGAGTAGTAAATTTATGGCCCTCTCTTTGTTGTTCGTTTTCATATTTTTGATGGTTTGCCACACTTCTGTCGATTGTGCTCCTCCAATATACGTGTTCATCTGTTCACATTTCCGTTCCCAGTATTCATTTTTTTCTTTTTTTATTTTCTTACGTACCTCTCTATTTTTTTCTTTGTATTCTGCCCGGGTAGCTTCTGATTTGTATGTTAAATATTTTTGGTGTAATCTATTTTTTTCCTCTATACTTTCCTAAAGTTTCTTGTGCCACCTTCTGCATCACTTTTTTAATGCGTTCATATTCTTGCTCTATATCTTTGGTTGGTTCCAGTGTAAGTAATTCATTGTGTAATTTTCTTGTACGATTTACATCATTAAAATAATGGAAGACATTTAAAAGTCACAGAAGTATTACTGATTTATCTATAACCAACCCAAGCTAAACTCTCAGTGGTTTTTTATATAAGGCGAATAAGGATTTTTCTACGACTGCATCGAAACTGTTACGTATAAAGGTGCTCAATACATTTGACTCGCGTAATTTATATTATATTTGATTACATATATTGTAGATTTTCTGTTTGTTATTATGCATATTTTGACTAGACTATTATTTTTATAAATTTGCATTCCTTTTTACCATACCCAATAGCTTAATGGATGTCCCGCGATATATGCATTTTCTTTGTTGCAGAGCGAATTTTATTTAAACATAGTAGAAAACCACAGCAGCCTGGACGTGAAAAGAAACCACAATAAAATTTCATTATTCGTTCTACGTTATTTGTTATACATACGGGCGTTGAGTTCTATATATAGACAAATAACAATTGGGGAAAATATTTCTCAACTACAACAATCATAAAAAAATAAAAAGAAAATGAGGCTTTGTGGACAAATTTTCTTTATTTGTCCAAGTTTTTTAAAATACTAGCTGTACCCGTGGCTCCGTTCGCGTGGATTACAGAATTATTGTTTAGATTTTTTACAAGAGAGCGATCTGGCGACAAACTTTTTTCGGACTTGATTCAGTATTATCGTTACTGCTTATTCCTTTTATTATCTAACTTAACAAAATATATACTAAGACCTAGCCAGAGGACACATGTATGAATGAAAAAAAAAAACGTAAATCTGATAAGTGGTTCGTACTAACGGACAGACATACCGAAAGAGAGATGTTGCGTCATATAATATATAAATATAGATTTACGGGTGCATCACCAAATACTTTGAGGCTTTCATAAGTTTACGATTTTCTAAAGTAACAATAACTTAAGGTAGATAGACTGGGCATAAATTTATTCAAATTTAAAAGTTTTACAAAATGATATAATACAGCAAATTAATATCATTAGTGTTTTGTTACCGAAAATTTATTGGAGGTAAATCGAGATTTCGGCAAAATATTCATAATCCGGATTGATACACGCTTAGAATATACAGGGTACGGTGCTTAAATCCGGACAAACTAAACATTTTTTTCAAAGAAAATTTTATTCGTCAAAAAAATAAAAATGAAAAAAAAATCCTCCCTCAGGGGACTGTTCATATTGACAAATGCTGCTTCAATAGCGGTGTGTAAAGATATCACTTTAAGGTGTCTTGTTAGTAACTCTTTCGATTACGCTCCAAACATAATAGTTGAGGGGGTTCCAATCCGGGCTATTGGGCGGCCCGAACTATTTACACCAGAATATGTCCACGTTATCCGATAACCAGTTTTGAACTAAATGGCTCGTGTGTGCCGGTGCACGACCCTGTTAATAAACATACACGCCTCAGTTGATCTCGGGTACCCGAAGAAGCGAATTATTTCAGTCCTCTAACGTCCAGCGTGAAAACTTTTGATAATCGCTGCTCTTCAGTTGTACTCCACATTTGTTTGTCGAATGTCTTTCCACAAGTACTAATTCCACCATTTTCAAAAAAATAAATAAACCCCTTCAGAGATGCACGATATCGATCAAAAAGCTCTGTAACGCAAAGAACCCCGCACCAATCTTATGGAAAATGGGGCCCTACCAATTTTTTTTATATTGTATTTTTTTGTAGCTTTTGTAGCCCTGATTAAAAGTCTCCACGGGCACAAAGTGCGAAATACCCTGGTTTAAGTGCTAACGATTCTGAAATCCCTTGAACAAGAGATTTTTTATACATACAAAATTACTGTATATATTAGTAAGCTTCAACCTGTGCCTAATTGGCTAAACACAGAGCGTTATCCTGGTTGTTTGACGTATTATGGACCATATCTAAGTAGATAAGTCAGGGAATTGTCTTACCAATATAAACAATATGTTATATCTGCGTATAAATGTAAAGATGTGCTTGATTTCATACAGTGTTTACGATTATTGTGTGCGTGATTATATATATATATATATATATATATATATATATATATATATATATATATATATATATATATATATATATATATATATGTATATATATATATATATATATATATATATATATATATATATATATATATATATATATATACAATTCGTTGTTCCTACCATCGTGTCCCGTAATGACGAGCCGGCGAAACGCGTCTCGGGATGGATTTGACGGATAAGAGAACAGTGGGTAAACTGCTGAAAAATGGGCCTTCTCTGCTTTCAGTTATTTTACAGTAACTATATATGCCTGAGGAGGATCCCTCAAAAAAGCACTGTCTGCTTTTAAGTGTTGACTATGTCAACCACTCTGTCGGCTTGAAAGCTGCTGTGTCAGCTTTCGATGGAGTATTAAGTAATTAAGTATTCGTATTTAGTTCAATTCGATATATAAATATATAGTCTAGTGTCGGCACCAACCGCTCTTCATACATAGAGTATATTTTTCTCCTGATGACGTCTTTTTCACAATCGTTTGCATGATGCATTTGAAAATCTTCCGTTTTTTCCTGTTCCTAAGTGATGGTTTTCCTACAATACCCTTAATTGTAGAAATTGGGGTTTTTGTTAGTTCACTGGTTTCTTACAAAGCACTTTGTTTATTTAAATTTCTTTTTACCAAACTGTCGTAAACATTTTTTACTATTTATTAATCATCTAGTGATAAATGTTTTCTCTTGTGATAGCTACTATTGCAATTTTTCTACGGACGCCACATAATTAAAATAGAACCGTTACGTTGTAAGTTGTAAGTAAAACTAAAAATAAAAATAATAAAAAATATCTTTCGAATCATAATGGGGACCTGTGGTCATTGGGCCTATATTATCAAATACTTAAAAGGCCCCAAACCGGGTTGCCAGGTAGTAAATATATAGGTAAAAATAGATCCAATATAATTCCAGGTGCAAATGAGGGCGGTATACAAAGCAGGTAAAATAAAAATACGTTTATGGTAATACCTGGCAACTATGCACAAAACCCTAATAGAGTCGTTTATTGCCCCATTGAAAAAGCAAAAAGGCAGGATCTTATATCTTGGGATTTACTTTACTTAATTACTTTGTTAACTGTCACTAAATATAAGTAACGGACCAATCAATTAACTCTTTATTATTGTTTTATTCAGTAAAAACATATTTTTAATATAATTAAATATTTTATATTAATAATTTAATTGTAGTATTACTTTTGAAGAAGCGGAAAAAAAAAACGGCAAAATACAAAGTTTTAACAATAAATTGTACCGGAATAATTAATTTTATATCGAAACAAATATTGTGTTTCTGCTTAATAGACATAACTAGTCCCTTAACTGAATAAATTATATTTCGTTGAAAAATACGAAATGAAAAAAGAATAAGAAACTTAAAAAAGGGAGGTAAACGACTTAGGTTTAATCAATATTAATTAAACCAGCACGAGAACTGAAATGTCCGTTGACCCTGAATTAATATTTAACTTCAATTTGTACTTTCAGTTTCACATTAATGTTATTTCAAATGGTAACATGCATACTGACATGGCCCCGACCCATTGAGGCTCGAAAACACGAAATTCCAGTAAATTATTGAGTGAGTCTATCACAAATGGAAAAATAACATGTGAAAGTATCGAGCTTACTGTAAAATTGAATTGTAATTTAGTAACAATTTTTCCATTTGTAACATAAATTCTACCCTTCACTATATACTTAATTCATATATGTTGAGTTTTTTTTGATAAAGATAAAGAAAAAATATCTTATTGGAAATAAATTTATAGAATATGTAGACAATGCTAGTTCTGCCAATTAATTCTCATACTTCTTAAACGATTCATATCTTGTAATCAACGCTAGCTGAGCTATCTGCAACTCATGATTTTAATAATAAATGTGAATTATTATCACTGCACTTGTATTATTACATTTTTTGGGTTGGATATATACAAGTCGGACAATTCGTGTTCCATGCGAATACCTATTTTACACTTTTTAAAAAATAAAATACAATATAACTGTTTCACTAAATTTATTCAGATCACTATGACACGTGTTTCGGTCTCGCGACCATTTTCGAAAGGTTTACAATAAGACTAAACTTAAGATATTACAAATGGATGGCTAATTGATATTAAATTTAAATTAAGAGGTACAGCCTGTCCCAAAATATAATATTCTGATTTTTGCCGTTGTAAGTGGGCAATATAAAAATTCTGATCTTTTGTTTATGATATGTTGCAGAGGTGGACTTAAGAATTTTATTCATCAATAAATTATAAGTGTTTTTGGAGATGTTTATTTGTAGATGCATGTAAAAACAAATAGATAAGAAGTACAAATAAACAGTTTGAATGAATGGGGTTTACAAGAGGGGATATATTCTATAAATAAAAATATATTTTAACTTAAGCCTAATTCGGTTTCACTATCACTGTCATCAGCTGAGGTAATTATCAGTGGTTTTATATTATTTACATAAATATATCAATCTTCAACTTTAACAACGTGCTGAATGGAATTCTTCTAGCTTTCACAAGGTATATCATTTATAACTTTTTTTACTAATTCAACCACTGACACGCTTAAAGTAGGTTGTATTTTTGATTTAACTTGATGCCAAATATGTTCAATTGGATTAAACACACAATCATACGAAGGAAGCCGCAAAACAGTGTGTCCCATTTTCTCAGCCATACTATCACAAACATATTTCTTTTTCAATTTATAGTCTTTCAAAATTTCCAAAAGATCACTTCTTTCATAACTAAAGTCAAAATAAACATATATTCCTGTATTTCTGATTTGGTGTTGGCTGCATTAGGAACCTTATTCAGTAGGCGACTATGGCAACTTGCATTGCCCATAACTATAACACTTTGTTCGGGAACATTTGGTAAAAGAGAATTTTGAAACCAATTTTCAAAAAGTTCTGCGGTCGTGTCTTCGTGATAGTCCAAACTAGAATCTTTTATGTTTTTTGCATATAATAGTAGACAATTTGAAACCCAGCCCTTTTCAGATCCAGCATGCAAAATGGTTATTCGTTTACCTTTATTTGAAGGTGCGTTAGTCTGATATTTTGTACTGCTGTCAATCCACCCTTTTTGCACAATGTCACGGGTATCGAACCATGTTTCTCGTCAAGGTAAATTATTGGCCAATTCTCTGATCGATACTTTTTAATTTCTTGTAAATAAGTATGTCGCAAGATTCGTAATCTTTGTGACTCCATCACTACTTGCCTTTTGTTGATTTTTTTCGGAACGTGAAACCCATTCTTAAGAGAATTCTGTGAAGGGTTGATCGGCCACAATGTATATTGGTCCCGTCCTGCACCAGTCTTAATTTTATTTTGTCTAGTGTCTGCACCAACTGCTCTTCATACATACAATATATATTTCTCCTGATGACGTCTTTTTCACAATCATCTACATCAGGGGTGCTTAAACTTGAACTGCTGGCGATCTACCTCAATATTGTTAGACTACGATCGATCGACTCTGAGAGGCTGCAAGTAAGTGTGATGTAGGATTGTCGTCTAGGGGTAGGGTATGCATTTTTTTAGTCAAGGTAAGTGTAGGTCTGCTCTAAAATGTTAATGAAAAAAGTCATAATTATTCAAATTGCGAGTTTATTGGTTCTTACAAAACAAACGAGTTCCAGTGTCTAAACTTAACTAAAGAATGACTTTGGATGTTGAAGCGTGGCACTGCATGTCCTTAGCATACTTTTCATAAGATGGTACGTAATTACCGAGTGCTAATCGCAAGCATGATGACATATGTTCGTCAGTTAGTCGATTGCGATATTTTGACTTAATTATTTTCATTTCAGAAAATGCAGACTCGCACAAGTAAGTTGACCCAAACATTACCGTCAGTTGAAGGGCGATTTGCCTTAGATTCGGATATTTATCTTCAGATATAAAACACCAGAATTTTGTATCAGATACTGTGGCTTTGAGATGTATATCTGATATAATCTGCACTAACTCATTTTCAACAGAACATTAGTCCATGTTAAACTGACTTGCTATTTCAGTAGCTAATTCCTCAATGTTTTTACACGAAAAAGGATAACTCATAAATGACGCGATATTTGCCAATTTACTGAAATCATAAAAACGTATTTCGAATTGGCCCAAAATATTTGATAATTCTGCCTCATAAATATCATAATTCAACTGAGGCATCCTTGCTTTCAAAGACGGAAAATTTTTCAGATTCTTTCTTTTCAGTTGATCTATCATAAGTCGCAATTTACTTTTAAATGCGTTTATTGCGCTAATCATCTCAATAATAGTTTTTCCTTTACCTTCAAGCTCCAAATTAATGGTGTTTAAATGCATTGTGATGTCTGTCAAAAATGCCAAATCAGCAGCCATTTTCCGTTTTTCAGCATCTGAGTGTCATCACCTCTTTCGTCCAGAAAACCTGTTATTTCGGGTAATAATTCTTCAAACCTTTCTAGGAATTTTCCGCGACTCAACCACCTGACGTCCGTGTGAAGAACCAAATCAGTGTGTTCAGCTGACTCACTATCTTCCAACTGCAATTTAAAGAGCCGTCGTTGCAAGCTACGTGCACGGATAGAATTCACAATTTTTATTGCAATGCCCATAATCTCCTCCATGTTTAGAACTTTTGAACACAAAACTTGTTGATGTATAATGCAATGGAAGGAGAAAAATGAAGGGAAATCATCATTACACACAAAACCGTTTTCGTTTCCAGTCATTGCTGGTGCTCCATCGGTTGTAATGCACACTAGTTTATGTATTGGTAGCTTGTAGTTTCTTACAAAATTGAAGAAAACGTCATATATATCTTCGCCACGGGTCTTTCCTTTCAGAGGAATCATTGTCAAAACTCTTCCTTAGCCGACATGTCATTGAATACCATTCGAATAAAAATATACAGCTGGGCAGTGTCTGTCATATCGGTGGATTCGTCGAACTGCAAAGAAAAGTATGTACATTCCATGATATCATGTTTTAGTTTATCCTGACTCATGATTTCAACACGCCTTGTGACAGTCGGACGAGATAACTGAAGTTCTCTAATAGCAGACATAATCTCTCTTTTATGTTTAAAATCTCCAAATAAACTCTCACCCGCTTCAATAAATGCTTCCTTCACAACCAATCCATGGTTTCTTGTGTTTTCGCCAATAAATGAGATATTTTAAATGACGCGATCGTTGCAGCTTTTGAATGTTTGGCTGGTCTTGTGAACATGGTTTGTTCTTTTTTCAAACAAGTTATCAAATCACGTACTTTTCGTTTTCTTAATTCACTCTGTGACGGAAAATCCTTTCCATAGTTTTTATGAACCGTTTTATGATGCCTCTCTAAGTTCCCACGCTTAGGTATTGCAATTGACGCACGGCAAATGAGACAAATGCACTTATCCTTTACCATACAAAAGAAAAATTTGTCCTCCCAATCGTTATTAAAATGATAAGTTTTACTTTTCTTCGCCGCACTCATTTTGGACTATTTATTAATGAACTTTGTATCGATGTATCGCCTTCAAGTTACCACTCAGACTGACTCCTATTCCTGTAGGCGCAACATTTATATCGGCGCGAACGAAGTCTCGAATGTTCCCGTCAAACACGCCGCCCTAAGTTTCTAGAAAAATCGGCGGGAATCAAAAACGCGGCTTTTTTTTGACAAGTACCGCGCGTTCCTTTGATAAAGTCGCCTTTTGCCGTTAGCAGGGGGTTATTACGATAAAAGAAAGTGATGAGGGGGTTATTCTGGCCTAATTGTGGATCGAATAAATTTTAGTAGTTTATTCATTACATTTTGTTTTAGTTACCTAAAACAAAATCTGTGAGTAGTTCTATGTATATCGGAATTTTTTTCTCGAGATCGACTCAAAAAGCACTCGCGATCGACTTGTCGATCGCGATCGACCGTTTGAGTACCCCTGGTCTAAATGATGCATTTGAAAATCTTTCCGTTTTTTCCTGTTCCTGAGTGATGGTTTTCCTACAATACCCTTAATTGTAGAAATTGGGGTTTTTGTTAGTTCACTGTTTTCTTACAAAGCACTTTGTTTATTCAAATTGTCGTAAACTTTTTTCACTATTTGTTTAGCGTCAAGTGATAAATGTTTTGTCTTGCGATGGCCACTATTGCAATTTTCTCACGGACGCCACATAATTAAAATAGGACCGTTACGTTGTAAGTTGTAAGTAAAACTAAAAATAAAAATAATAAAAAGTATCTTTCGAATCTTAATGAGGACCTGTGGTCATTAGGCCTATATTATCAAATACTTAAAGGGCTTCAGACCGAGTTGCCAGGTAGTAAATATATAGGTAAAGATAGATCCAATATGATTGCAGGTGCAAGTGAGGACGGTATACAAAGCAGGTAAAATAAAAATACGTTTATCGTAATACCTGGCAACTATGCACAAAAACGTAATAGGGTCGTTTATTGCCTCATTGAAAAAGCAAAAAGGCAGGATCTTATATCTTGAGATTTACTTTAATAAACTAGTGTTCATTACAGGTAGTTTATCTTAACCTGGCCTCTAATATATATTTCCAAATTCTAGTGTACCAAAATTAAAAAAAGGACGGGAACTATTTTCGAAAAATGTTTGTTTACAAACAGTGAGAAATTGTTTACACAGGGCAGGCTGTAAGGGGTGTTCAGCCAGGAAGAAGCCGTTAATTTCGGAAGCTAAACGCAGAAAGCGGTTAGCTTTTGCTAGGGAATAAGTTACTGAACCTTCTGAATTTTGGAAATCCGTAATCTTTAGTGATGAAACTAAAATTAACCTTTTTCGGTCTCATGACAGAATTAAAGTTTGGAAAAAGAAGAATACTGCATTCGATATTAAAAACATTTGTTCCACGATGAAACAAGGGGGTGGCAGTGTTCTGCTTTGGGGATGCATGCCCGCTGGAAGGGTTGGAAATTTACATTTTATTAATGGTACCATCGATCAGCATGTTTTTCTGAACATTTTGAGAGACAATTTAAGCGAAAGTATCCAAAAACTAGCACTCAAAAAAAGATACATTTTCTAACAGTACTTTGATCCAAAACATACCGCAAACTTGATGCGAGAAAAAATTATCCATAATGTGCGACAGCAGCTTCATACACCTCCGCAAACACCTGATGTTAACCTCATCGAGCATTTATGGGAGGAACTTAAACGGCGCGTTCGCAAACATAATGTTCCAAATAGAGAAGAATTTAAAAACAGAATATTGAACGAATGGGAGAACATGCCAGCAGAAGTTACTAGAAAGCTGGTTGCAAGCATGACAAAAAGGTTACAGTAGATTATCAAGGCCAACGGCGGCGGCGGTCCCACTAAATATTAGTTTAAACGAAGTTGTTATTTTCTGTTAAACTCCGTCAAACTGTTATTGGTAACTATTAAGTGTATGGAGACTTTTTTGACAATAATTTTGTTTACATTTTTATAACAATAATGTAACTTCTAGATAAAATGTTCCGTAGTTGTTTTTAATACTAATTATCTTGGGTTAAGTTTCAAATATTAATTTAAACATATTTTCTCATAGTTCCAATTAATTAGTTAAACATAACAGCAAAATAGTATAGAAAGTAGGTGGTGTATGGAGACTTTATGGACTGACTGTATAACGTCGTATAATTCCGAAAAGCCATATAGAATTGGATGCGATCCAAATGTATGGTTGGATGTGGAGACTTCGACGAAGGCAGCGGGTCCAGTCTGTTACACAGACGGATCAAAAACTTCGAGAGGTCGAGCGGATTAGGTGTTAGCATATATACAGAAAAGTTCAAGTGGAGTTTTAGCATTCCGTTAGCGATAAGTGAAACAATATTTCAGGCAGAAATTAACGCAATCAAGAACTCAGAGAGTTAAGCTGCTTTAAAGGCTTTAGACGCCTATTAAGCCAACTCCAAAATCACGATGCAGTGTACGCGTTGTTAAAACTATTCTTCATGTTTAAACCACTCTGGATTCCAGGACATTCTGGAATAAAAGATAATGAAAAAGCAGAAGAATTAGCAAGATTCGGAACTATAAAACCATACAGGGGTCTAGAACCAGCGTTGGGTATACCAAAACAAGAACGACAATTAATAGATCATATCAGCAACATCTAGGTTGTACCCAAGAACATGCGAGGGACGTAATTGGTGGCCCATTAAACATATTGACGTCCTTTGTTTAACAAGGGCCCATAACAAAGTAATGGTGGGGCATTTACAAAAAATGGGTTTCCACAATAGTTCTCCGACATGCAGACTAGGTGATGAAGAAGAAGAAACCTCTATACACATCCTACATGAATGTGCGGGTTTAACTTGGAACAGACATAAACTATTCAGATATCTACATCGTAACGATAAAATCCCACAGGAAATCAATAAACCTTTTTAAAGCGACGACGCTCAGGTAACCAAGAAGGGAGAGGACAATAAGCCAAGAAGCTGCAGTGTATAAATAGAGAGAACCGTCTACCCCACCAACCACAATAAACCTTAAAGCGACGACGCTCATGTAACCAAGAAGGGAGAGCACAATAAGCCAAGAGGCTGCAGTGTATAAATAGAGACAACCGTCTACCCCACCAACCAACCAAGTACATGTTTATAAATTTCAGTTCTACTAGGTAAAGTAAATCCTAAGATATGAGATCCTGCCTTTTTGCTTTTTCAATGGGGCAATAAAGGACCCTATTAAGGTTTTGTGCATAGTTGTTAGGTATTACGATAAAAGTATTTTTATTTTACCTGCTTTATACACCTTGCACCTGCAGTCATATTGGATCTATTTTTACTATATATTTACTACCTGGTAACCCCGTTTGGAGCCATTTAAGTATTTGATAATATAGGCCTAATCACCACAGGTCCCCATTAGGATTCCAAAGATACTTTTTGTTATTTTTATTTTTAGTTTTACTTACAACTTACAACGTAACGGTTCTATTTTAATTGTGTGGTATCCGTGGGAAAATTGCAATAGTGGCTATCGCAACAAATATTGAAAAATGTTTACAGCAGTTTGGTAAAAAGAAATTTGAATAAACAAAGTGCTTTGCAAGAAACCAGTGAACTAACAAAAACTCCAATTTCTACGATTAAAAGTATTGTAGGAAAACCATCACTTAGGAACAGGAAAAAACGGAAAGATTTTCAAATGCATCTTGTAGACGATTGTGAAAAAGACGTCATCAGGAGAAAAATATATTCTATGTATGAAGTGCCGACACTAGACAAAATAAAATTAAGACTGGTGCAGGACGGGACCAATATACGTTGTGGCAGATCAACCCTTCACAGAATTCTCTTAAGAATGGGATACACGGTCCAAAAAATCAACAAAAGGCAAGTAGTGATGGAGTCACAAAGATTACGAATCTTGCGACATACTTATTTACAAAAAATTAAAAAGTATCGATTAGAGAATTGGCCAATAATTTACCTTGACGAAACATGGTTCCATATCCATGACACTGTGCAAAAAGGGTGGGTTGACAGCAGTAGAAAATGTCAGACCTTCAAATAAAAGTAAACGAATAACCATTTTGCATTCTGGATCTGAAAAGGGCTGGGTTTCAAATTGTCTACTATTATCTGCAAAAAACATAATAATAAATAGTTTGGACTATCAGGAAGACACGACCGCAGAACTTTTTGAAAATTGGTTTCAAAATTCCCTTTTGCCAAATGTTCCCAAACAGAGTGTTATAGTTATGGACAATGCAAGTTACCATAGTCGCCTACTAAATAAGGTTCCTAATGCAGCCAACACCAAATCGGAAATACAGGAACATATGTTAGAAAATGACATTTATTATGACTTTAGTTATAAAAAAAAGTGATCTTTTGGATGTTTTGAAAGACTATAAATTGAAAAAGAAATGTGTTTGTGATAGTATGGCTGAGAAAATGGGACACACTGTTTTGCGGCTTCCTTCGTATTATTATGTGTTTAATCCAATTGAACATATTTGGCATCAAGTTAAATCAAAAATATGGGCACAAAATGTTTCTCCTACTTTAAGCGAGTCAGTGGTTGAATTAGTAAAAAAAATCCATTCAGCACGTTGTTAAAGTTGAAGATTCATAAATTTATGTAAATAATATAAAACCATTGATAATTACCTCAGCTGATGACAGTGATAATGAAACCGAATTAGACTTAAGTTAAAATATATTGTTATTTATACAATATGTCCCCTCTTGTAAACCCCACTCATTCAAACTGTATATTTCTGGTCCTATCCATTTGTTTTTACATGCATCTATAAATAAACGTCTCCAAAACACTTACAATTTTATTTATTTGCATTAATGAATAAAATTCTTAAGTCCATCTCTGCAACCTATCATAAACAAAAGGTCAAAATTTTTATATTGCCCACTTAAAACGGCAGAACTCAGGATTTTATATTTTGGGACAGTTTATACTCGAAAACTACAACTGTTTACTTAATAAGCTTGTCTTTATTTGATCCTAAGAGCCTTGATATTTTCCACTATCAACAAATAAAATAAATGACGATAAAGTAAAAACTAAGAAACATAAACAGATGCGCAATTTCAAATCATTTTTCTCAGCTTTTCCCAGCTTGACATCATTAAAGGTCTTTTCACTAAAATTTAAATAGTATTTACATTCGAAAATTTTGTTACGACGGCGGCAAAATATTTCAAGGCTACGCAGATATCTTGACCATCCTAATCTCGTTAGTATTGTGCATACCTTCAATTGTCTCTAATTTCCCTCGACGGGAAAATCTTGACATAAAAGAGGAAAATTAACAGAAACCTTGAGTTTGTCCTTTTAATAAGAATTCTTTGTAGCAACGTTAGCTTGATAAACATGAAAAAAAAAATGATTGGATTATTAACTGTAATTTTACATAATTTCAAGGATACAAGAGATAATATTCAAAATTATAATAATGTTTTCAAATGGGGTTTAATTTGCTAAATTAGTTATAATAAAAATTAAAATTATATTTTCATATCTGTCCGAGATTGCGAAAATTGGCTAACAACTAAAGTGAACGCTGATTCTTTCAATTTTTTTTTAACAAAAATCATTCAATTTATATAAAATTGAGTTGCAGGGAGAGACTTAGAATATAGTATAGAATAATTAAATTAAATCAAGTTCGTATCAGTACCACATGAATTAAAACTTTTCCTACTTAAAACATAACATTTACGAAACTTGCTATGGAGAACCTTGTAACTGGTCATGTAAGTCCTGAATTTTATAAAGCAAATGATGTTCCTCTGGTAAGCAGTTTTATGTATTATTCAATTGTAACAAAAGCACATAATTTTATATGCAACGAATTTCTTCTATGGTTAGTCCGTTAGGGCTTCCTAACAATGATAGAGCCGTATAGGTTTACCCTTAACCGTCGCACAGTGGTTCAGGAATCTGATTTTCCTTTAAAAATTGTATAGAGCCCTAAATTATTAACCAAATGAGACATTTTTTTTTCTTAAATTCTCGTAAGTGAATTCCGGACAAACGTAAGGAAGCCGATTTGTAAAATATAACTTCAAAAAAGACGTCATCAGGATAAAAATATATTCTATGTATGAAGAGTTGGTACCGACACTAGACAAAATAAAATTAAGACTGGTGCTGGACGGGACCAATATACATTGTGGCCGATCAACCCTTCACAAAATTCTCTTAAGAATGGGATTCACCCTTCAAAAAATCAACAAAAGGCAAGTAGTGTTGGAGTCACAAAGATTACGAATCTTGCGACATATTTATTTACAAGAAACTAAAAAGTATCGATCAGAGAATTGGCCAATAATTTACCTTGACGAAACATGGTTCGATACCCATGACACTGTGCAAAAAGGGTGGGTTGCCAGCAGTACAAACTGTCAGACCTTCACATAAAGGTAAACGAATAATCATTTTGCATGCTGGATCTGAAAAGGGCTGAGTTTCAAATTGTCTACTATTATCTGCAAAAAACATAAAAGATTCTAGTTTGGACTATCACGAAGAACTTTTTGAAAATCGGTTTTAAAATTCCCTTTTGCCAAATGTTCCCGAGCATAGTGTTATAGTTATGGACAATGCAAGTTACCATAGGCGCCTACTAAATAAGGTTCCTAATGCAGCCAACACCAAATCGGAAATACAGGAATATATGTTAGAAAATGACATTTATTTTGACCTTAGTTATAAAAAGTAATCTTTTGGAAGTCTTGAAAGACTATAAATTAAAAAAGAAATATGTTTGTGATAGTATGGCTGAGAAAATGGGACACACTGTTTTGCGGCTTCCTTCGTATTATTGGGTGTTTAATCCAATTGAACATATTTGGCATCAAGTTAAATCAAAAATATGGGCACAAAATGTTTCTCCTACTTTAAGCGAGTCAGTGGTTGTTTTAGTAAAAAAAGTCCATTCAGCACGTTGTTAAAGTTGAAGATTCATAAATTTATGTAAATAATATAAAACCATTGATAATTACCTCAGCTGATGACAGTGATAGTGAAACCGAATTAGGCTTAAGTTAAAATATATTGTTATTTATACAATATGTCCCCTCTTGTACATATTTGGCATTAAATTAAATCAAAAATAAGGGCACAAAATGTTTCTCCTACTTTAAGCGTGTCAGTGGTTGAATTAAAAAAAAGTTATAATAATATACCTTGTGAAAGCTGGAAGAATTCCATTCAGCACGTTGTTAAAGTTGAAGATTCACATATTTATATAAATAATATAAAACCACTGATAATTACCTCAGCTGATGACAGTGATAAACACTTATAATTTTATTTATTTGCATTAATGAATAAAATTCTTAAGTCCATCTCTGCAACCTATCATAAACAAAAGGTCAGAATTTTATATTGCCCACTTAAAACGGCAAAAAACATGATCTTATATTTTTAGAGGGGCTATAACCGAAACTGAACCGATCGGTAGAAAATCGATGCTTAATGTGGCAGCACCAAAATACTGGTACACATTTGTATTTTTTTTTAACCCAAGTACTTCAACAAATAGCCACAGTATATCACGCGCAGTTAATAGGCTAATTTTCTTTATAACTACTATGACTTTAGGATTCCCTATTTAAGTCAGTCACCTTACAAAAGTGTCTAATGTATTCTAATTATAATCGTTACTTATTATAGTTCTCCTATACAAACATTAAGTTTTACAAATAGGTAACTTGCGTGTATAGGTTTTCTGTTCGGGGAAACACCATTTAAATAATTAAAATTCTACTTAAAAAACTGGGTTAAATATGGCTACGTTTCTAGGTAATAATTCTATTTTTGGCATAGATCCTAAATATTTTAGTCGATAACGTTATGAAACCACCCCTACGTTATTTGCTTAATTCACCCTAACTGCAATTTATAGGTACACAATGTTTACTTACCATCATTTTATAAAGCGAGCAAGTTCTATGAATTATTTTTTCATTGTATAAAACTATCTAGTTTCATCAATTATTTCCCTTTAAACCCCTTAGAAACCCCGTATAAATAAAATATTAATGTTTTAATAATATTATATTTATATAATAATATTCTGTTCAAACATTTCGACATACATGTACAAGTAAATGCGAGACTTTATACCATGTGTACATTATATTTTGTTAATACGCTTTTTGTTAGTTAGGTAAAGAAGGACTATTTCAAATAGATATCCATATCCTAGTTTCAAGTAGAGAGAGTTTTGTTAGCAAAATTATTTTCGATATAAAAGTTTTATCGGAAAACTAAAATCTTGAACATGCAATGTTTTCACTAATATTATAATTATATATTATTGTATTATAATTTTGATTTATTTCTTTTGTAACTGGTCAACGATATTTTTTGAAGTATTAAAATTCACTGTTGTAATA
Organism: Pachyrhynchus sulphureomaculatus; assembly: GCA_019049505.1. NCBI lineage: Eukaryota > Metazoa > Arthropoda > Insecta > Coleoptera > Curculionidae > Pachyrhynchus > Pachyrhynchus sulphureomaculatus. The sequence goes on along the minus strand of CM032449.1, from coordinate 71,112,339 downwards.
ACAGATTTATTAACAAAAGAGACAGTATATATATATATATATATATATATATATATATATATATATATATATATATATATATATATATATATATATATATATATATATATATATATATATATATATTTATATATGTATATGTCCCATATGTATGGAATAATGATTCCACAGCATTTATTAATCAGTGTATCAAAAAAAAATGTTTAAATAAAAGTTATAGGGTGTTACATGGCGCACATGCTGACGTTGACAATAAAATGTTTCGAACTGTCAGTTCGAAGAGATTAGGCCATCTTGTTTTTTTTTAATGGAAAGTCCTATATATTATTTTATTTTTGAGCCGTACTAAAAATTTTGGATATTTTTGTCTAATATATAATATGTCTAAATTGAACTGTCTTGGAATTATTGTCATTTGAAATTTAAAGTAAAAAAAAAAAAACTATTAACAAATACTCTAGGTTTATTTTTAAGGTAATCATTGCTCAAAATGTCTACCGTTAACAGCGAGACAATGACCCAATTTGTCATAAACAGCCTGAACAGAATTTTGCAGAGAATCCGGGGTGATCGGTGCTACTTCATATTGAATT
>CM032449.1:71079390-71101646 GCA_019049505.1 Pachyrhynchus sulphureomaculatus | reverse complement strand
AAAAATGCATAATTTTCAGTTATTAACACATTTGAGTCGGAAAACGACGACTGAGTTTTTGTAACAGAAATAATGATTAAATATGTCGCAGAACATTATTTTCTGATCATATATTATGGACAGGTAAAAGTAATTTCGTCAGCAACAGCAAACCAAACAGAAAAAATTATCATTACTGGGCTGACGAGAAACCATACCACGTTAATCAAATTCAGAATCAAGGCCATTATGGGCGTTAACGTATGGCGTGGGATAATTGGGAGACATTTGGTTGGACCATACTTTTTTGAGGAACACTAACTGGAAAATAGATACCTTAAATTTCTTGTTGAATACTCTACCAGTTTTATTAGAAAAAAAAAAAATGTTTCCCTTATTTTAAGCAAGGCATATGTGGTATTAACACGATGGAACACCATGGAATGAATGATTTCAACGAAGATGGATAGAGGTTCGCAGCCCAGTTATTCAATAAGCAGCTAAGTCACCAAACCTCACACCCTTAGATATTTTCTTGTGGGGGACTCTTAAGGATATTGTAGATAAAACTACAACAACTGATATTGAGCACTTAAAGGCAAAAATATCAGATGAGTGCAATAGTACATCTGGAGAAATTATTTACAAAGCTACTCATCAAGCGTTAATGAAAAGAATGGAGAAATGCATGATAGAAGAAGGAAGACATATCGAGAATTTCTTTTGATGTTTTCTTATTTTTTAAGTTTCAAACTTCCATAATCGTTTTTTCTTTTTGGCGCCAGGTCGTTATTCCTTAAGATCTGTCCCCATGTTCCGAGGCTAAATTAACAGTGCTGTAAGTAATGAAGAACAGCAGGGAATCCGAACAAATAGGTCGACAATAGATGCTAGATATATTATACGACAGTTGGCTGAAAAATCGTTCGAATTCAACAAGCCTATGTTCATGTGCTTTGTCGATCTAAAGCAAGCGTTTGATAGAATGCACTTAAATGACGTAACAAATATCCTAAGAAAGAACAACGTTAATGGAAAGTACATCAAGTTGATTAGAGAACTTAATAACAGCAATAAAACCAAAATAAAAACTGATGGCAGCTTAACCAAGGAAGTGCTCATATACACAGGCGTTAGACAGGGTGACAGTTTAAGTCCAACATTATTTAATCTTGTCATGAACGAAATTATATACAGCGTAAATGAGGTCGACGCTGGATATTGTATGGGAAACGGATTCATAGGAGTCTTATGCTATACTAACAACAGAAAGCGAAGACAATCGACAACGCCTTCTGAAAAAATTTAAAACTAGAGCAGAAAAATTCAACATGATTTTATCAACAGGAAAAACAGAATCAATGGTAATATCCAGAGAGCCAGTTAGATGTAAACTAATGGTGAACGACAAAATAATCCAACCAGTTACGAACTTTAACCACCTCGGGGTGGAAATGTCAAGCAGCCGGACCTTAATTAAAGAAGTACGTTCATAAACTAATAAAGCCGCAAGAATATCAGGCTATCTAAGAGATATAATCTGGCACACACCTGTGCTCACATACGCGGCAGAAACGAGAGCCGATACCTGAACAACGAAGAGAATATTACATACACTGGAAATGAGGACGATGAGAAGTATTAAAGGAGTGACCCTAAGATATAGAGTAACCAGCCAATCAATAAGAGAGGAATTTAAAATACAAGACGTTGTCAGATGAGTCAGAGCTCGGCAGAGAAACTGAAGGGATCACATAGACCGAATGGGACCAGAGCGGCTAGTAAAATTGAAAAAATTAGAAAAGCCGATCACCCGTCGCCCCATAGGAAGATCACCTAAAAGGCTAAAATAAAAACAGAAATAACATGACTCATCCTACTGTAAGAGGAAGAAGAAGAAGAAACTTTTAATTTTATAAAGATGTAATGGTAAAAGTTATATAGCTTTTGTGGTTTCAATAAAAATAATGTATTCTTCTTTCTTACTGTACAAAAATATTTTATTAAAGGAAAATACCTCAACAGCATAGTAACTAATATTATTATAATTGTTGTCAGATGAAAGTATGATAGCCGCCTACTAGATAAATTGTATGAAAACGTGGCATACGATCCATGGCAACCGCGATGACCAAAAAATAATATTTTAGAGGGTTTTTGCAGCATACCTTTTTTACAAAACAAATTAGAAAAAAAACAATTTAACGAAAAAATGTTGAAAAAAATTAGGACTTTCCAATACCGTTTTACAAAAGGTATGTCAATGTCAAAAAAAGTTGTTTGGCGTCGTGGCCCCAGCATACCAAATGTCCAATACGTCAGTACACCCATATCCAACAATTTTCCAGAAATCGGGGCTAGGCGTCCGAAAAATGATCACCCTGTATATTATTTCGGAAAATTTTCTTTAGTAGCGCAGATACCAAATTTCGATTTCAATATGCCATTAAATAAGGGAAGGCAATAAAAATAAAGTATGAATTAAAATAGTAATTTATACATGGGGTTAAACTAGCACCGAAACTATTGTCTGCTATGCAAATCTTGACAAAAATGGTCTTTTAGTTTGTTTTACCTATTAATATACAGAAAGATTAGTGGTAACGTTGTAGCAGGATTCGTAAATTCTCAGAACTCAATTATGTTGTCCTGTATTCTTATATTACAAAATACCACTTTCCGAACTTGATACGCAAATCACAATAACTATTACCTTCTGATCAATTTTTGTTTCTAAAAATATATTGACAAACAAATTAAGGTATTTCACTCGTAAATCCACTTTTCTTAAGAATTTGATGAAATTTAAATATGATGTTAATCTAAATGTTTTTCATTTAATTCAAAAAAAAAATTGACCGATTGCGACGAATTATAGTGCACATAATTAACATGCAATAGGTCAATGAAGTATAAAAAAGCATAGTTTCGTGTATATCTTAAGAAATTAGAATTAGAAAAATTTTGAAATAAAAATATATTTTTTTTTTTCGATTTGTTAAAAAGATAAAAAATATTTAAATTTGATATTTGTTTAATAGAATAACCTCGTAGTGAGGAACAAATATCACAATGTATGTTGTCATATTTTACGCGCCAACATTCAAACAAAATTTAAAATGGTTTACTTTTACACAGAAATTCATTTGTAGGTTAAATAATTTATTGAATAAACACAGTATATTTATCAACTTTATCTATAATCATCAAATAAAAATATTAAATGTATTACTTAAAAATTTGAATTTGTTTCTTGATATTTATTATTTTTTTCTTTAGTATTTAAAAGATTAATATTAAACAAAAATATCTTTGTAGATTCAATACTTTTTCGATATTTTAAGTCAATATTACATTTATTTATCAACACTGTTACATATCAATTATATTATTAATATATTAAAAAAATGGTTTTGTAAATCTTCTCTGTAAAAGTAAATAAATGATTAATGATAATAGTGATAAATAAATAAAGTACTATAAACTATTTGTAAACCAATTAATTATTTTATTTACAACTCGCGTATTTTTGGTTACACGTGGTTTGCTATAGTCTTTTCGACTAGATAATAATTGCACTATTCCTGTAGAACCCAAATTATAATAAGGACTTTTTAGATCTTTCAAAGTTATGCATTCAGATGCAATTCTTTTAATCATAAGATCTGAAATAATACTTTTTAAAGGCATTAACGATGGCAATATTAGTTTTCCATGACGCAGTACGTGATTTAAGTGCTTTTTTTAAAAAAATTCGTATGTTCTCTGGCCAGGTTATAGGCTATATTTTATTACGTTAGGTAAAATGAGGAATAAGCAGTGACGATAATAGTGAATCAATTGCGTTCTCTTGCAATACGCTGCCTAAACCATTACATAAATATGGACTGATATGATGTAGCAAAAAATATCTATAATAAATATAAAATGCAACGTCTCTCTGTCTGTCTGTCCGTTAGTGCGCTTATCACCCGAGAACCACTTATTCCGTTTACGTGTTTTTTTTTTTTTAATTCACACATTTGTTCTCTGGCCAGGTTATCTACAATCTTCTATAATATATATAAAATGCAACGTCCCTCTGTCTGTCTGTCTGTCCGTTAGTGCGCTTATCACTGGAGAAACCACTTATCTGATTTATCCGATTTACGTTCTTTTTTTTAAAATATGCGTATGTTCTCTGGCCAGGTTATAGGCTATATTTTATTACGTTAGGTAACTTAAGGAATAAGCAGTGACGATATTAGTGAATCAAGTCGGAAAAAAGTTTGCCGCTAGCGCGTTCTCTTGCAATACACTGCCTAAACCATTAAATATGGAACAATAACATGTAGCAAAGAATATCTATAATATATAAAAAGCAACGTCTCTCTGTCTGTCTGTCCGTTAGTGCGCTTATCACTCGAGAACCACTTATCCGATTTACGTGTTTTTTTTTTTTTGATTTATACATATGTGCTCTGGTTAGGTTATAGGATATATATATATATATATATATATATATATATATATATATATATATATATAATAAATAATATATCTATATCTATATATATATATATATATATATATATATATATATATATATAATATATATATATATATATATAATATGCAACGTCTCTCTATCTGTCTGTCTGTCCGTTAGTACGTTTAGCATTCAAGAACCACTTATCCGATCCACGTGTTTTTTTTTTAAATACATATGTTCTCTGACCATGTTATAGGATTTTTCTTATGGGTCTAGCACACGTGCTACCGAGAAGTCCCTAAAGCGCTCTAGGAGCGGCATGTGTGCGGAAAAAGCGATTCACGTTGTTCTTGAATCGCTGTAAACTGTACTCGGTGGGAAACACATCCCTGGGCAAATTATTCCAAAGGATGATCTTCTACATATAAAAGACTGCCAGAAAATCGAAAAAAAATTAACAAAAAGGATATATTTTATTACTTTAGGTAACATAAGGAATAAGCAGTAACGATAATAGTGAATCAAGGCCACGCGAGCGGAGCCGCGGACACGGCTAGTATACCATAAACAAAGAAAATAGAATATTATGAGGGATCATGATACTTTTTTTAACTATAATATTAAAAAAAAGAGTCAATATTATTTTACGTTACTGCGTCTTACTTTAGGCAAAGTTGAGTAGGCGTACCTAAACAACACATAAAATAACTCATTTACCCTTAGAGACCTCTGAGGGACATTAATGTATTTTGTATTAAATTATTTAACACTACATAAAACAAGCAGGTTACATTATCCTTCGTTCCGTGAAAGAAATCATACTAGGAGGGTGAATTGAAAAGTTTTGTAGAAAACAGGATAAACGTTTTCTGCAAAAATAAAAGTATTTTCACAACCTAATCTACATTGATCTCCATATATGGTATTTGGTTCAAAAAGATTCCAATTTTTTTTATTCTCTTAGAAAAACAAATGTGCATAATTCTCGTTTACAGTACAGATAACCTTTTCGTTCGACGAAAATTTCTCCCCTCACAAGTCAATTTTGAGGTTAGGAAACAAAAAAAGTCACCTGATGTCAAGGCTGGTGTATAGGGTAGGTTGGGAACTATTTCGAAGCCTAGCTGGTGCACTTTGCCATTTCGACAGCCGATGCTGAGCAGGTGCATTGTCCTGGTAAAGTAGCTCTTTTTTGACCCCTAATCTTGGTCGCTTCTGCGACTCACTATGCATACGGTGCATAATGAGAGCCAGTCACTATTTTATCCTTTTCTAAATAGTCAGTCATAAGGATACGCTGTGAGTTCCAGAAAAACAGTTATCATCACTTTTCCCGCCGGTAAAATTATTTTCGCTTTTTTCGTTACAGTTTCCCCTTCGCCAGCTCACTGTTTGACTGCCATTTTTGTCTCCAAGGCAGAATGGTTGATCCACGTTTCATCACACAATGATACCAAAAGTCCTTCGGATTACGCCGCAACTTTTCTAAATACGATCCTGATATCTCCTTCCTCGTGCATTTTTGGTCTAGAGTCAATAAACATCATGCGGGATATTATGTATCCATCCTTATGTGATGCTTACCAATCGGGCGTCCTGAACGTGTTGCATCTGCAATGCTCCTACGGTCACGTTTAAATTCAACTTGGAATAGAACCGTTAAAAGAATCATGCTTACCAACAGTCATGCCGCTTAACAAAATTTCCCGAAATTTCGTAGATTTATTAATCTACCCTCGTAAAATGATCTCTAGCCATAGCAAGGCCAGTAGTGAAGAAATCAGTCCTAAATTAATCTTGAACACTCTGTACCCGATCCATACAGGGTGCCCCATATGTATGGAATAACGACTCCACAGGATTTGTTAATCAGTGTGTCAAAAAAATGTTTAAATAAAAGTTATAGGGTGTTATACCGCGCACATGCTGACTTTGACAATGAAATGTTTTGAACTGTCAGTTACGTGTTACGCCACCTTAAATTTTTTTAATTGGAAAGCCTTGTATATTATTTTATTTTTGGGTCCTACTAAATATTCTAGATATTATTTGTCTAACATATCATATGTCTAAATTGAACTATTTTGGAATTATTGATATTTGAAATTAAGGAGATCAAATTAAAAAAAAATTCTTAAACTGCCTTGTGTCAAATTCCTCCCAAAGCGGTGCATGTTAGAAATACAGGTCGCGCTGGTGCTTCACATCCGTATGAGCTTCAGCTTGTTACTCCGCGTACAACGCATTTCAAGCAGTCTTTTATATAGAGAACATCATCTCTTTGGAATAATTTGCCCAGGTCTGTATTTCCCACCGAGTACAATCTACAGCGATTCAATAACAACGTGAATCGCTTTTTCCGCACACGTGCCGCTCCTGGAGCGCTTTAGGGACTTCCCTGCAGCACGTGTGCTAGACCCATAAAAAAAAAATTCAATTCTAATTTATGATGCACTTGCAAATTTAGAAATAAACTATTCTCGTCGCAAGATCTACTCAGGCGATTTAGTTTACTTTGTACCGTATTGAAAACCCTATGGTTACTGGCATAGATAAAGATATTTAAGTCATTTGCGTATAGCAGAAATTTACAATATTAATAACAAGACCTAATTTCATTTATACAGGGTTTTGCATTAAGAGCTGTCATTTTGAACTAAGTACTCGCTATTTATCTATCAACGAAATAGCTGTTATTCTATTGACAGCTCTCAAGTAAAAGCTATACAGTGAAAGAAAATAGATCGCCATATGACTAAACAACGCACTGAAATAAAACGATGAAAATTTCGCAGAGATGATTCGCAAAGTTCATACTGCTTTTGGTTACTCTGAGGCACTTGCTCGTCCAACTATCGATTCAAGTGTGGCAGAAAATACTTATTTGTTAATTCCAAGGCGTTTACCGCAATTGGGTATCCCAAATAAGTTTGCGTCGTGTCTTGGCCTATACATTTAAAGGTCTAGCTCACATAAGAATTGAGAACTGCAGACCATTAGAACGTACATTCGTCAGTTGGGTACAGGAAGTGCAAAGGATTCATTTGGATTTTTTCAGGAAAATCATTCTGCGAGACAAGGCCAAATTTCTCCTTGATGGCTCTATTAATAAGCGTATTTGGGTTTGGAAATCCAAGAATGATTGTTGAAAAACCTGTCCATCCAAAACGAGTGACCGTTTGGTGCGATTTTTCACGTGGACGCGTCATTGGTTCGTATTTTTGTGAAATTGGCCCTGGTACTACCGTTTCAGTGCATGGATTGCATTATCGAATGTATTGACCGACTTCTTTTGGGTTGAACTGGATGTCCTCGAAATGGATGCTCTCAAAGTAGACGACATTTATTTTCAGTAGGGCGACACTACATGTCATATAAATTTTCAAACTATCACTCTATTGCTTGAAAAGATTCCTGAGAGAGTGATTGCGCGTATTGCAGACACAATTAGCCTCTTAGATCATTCGATTTAACTCCGTTAGACTTCTTTCTTTTGAGTCACCTTAAGAATAAGATCTACGTTAATGACCCAACAACAATTGAATAGCTAAAAGATATCATCAGGGCGGAAATTTGTGATAACATATAAGCCCACTAATATGTGAAAACGTGATAAAAAAATTTCCTAAAAAGAATGGCCATTTACAAAAAGAGCCGAGGTAGCCTTTTATCAGATATCGTGTTCTACATTTAATCGAAAAATTTCTACTTTACATTAAAATAAAAATTTGATCACTTTTTCAGAGAGAACCGTTCGTTTTTTAAATTATTTAAAATGCGGGCTTTTAATGCGAAACCTTATATATCTTTTAAAAATATTATTATTATTATACAAAAAAGTTCTTCTACTTCACATTTGGTCAATGTGGTTCCATGTTTGGCTGACGGGCCCAAACCAAGTCAGCACAAACACTATTACCATTGTGTATTAAGGAATGACCTGACAATGTTACATGTTTTCAAAATCACTGACTTCTGAATGTTTCTGTGTATGTTTGTGTTGAGTCCTAATTGTACTAAGTGTGGTGTGAATGTTATTGGTGTAAGCCCTGTGACTGATATAATGAGGAGGACAATGATGACTTTTTCTTGTTTCCATAGCCTTTTTATTTCTATTGCAAGGTACGTGTATTTGGAAATTTTTCCTGTGTATTTCGTTTGGATGTTTCTGTCGTTGGGGACAACTATGTCAATTAGATAGGTGACCTTTCCTTTTTTGCACTGAAAAGTAACATCTGGTCTATTGGCGGAGACTGTTTTATCTGTATGGGTACTGATATCCCAGTAGAGCTTGTAATCTTTATTTTCAAGTATGGATGTTGGTGTGTATTTGTAGTAGGGATCTGTGTTTTCTATGCGTTTGTATGTTGTGGCTAGTGCTTGGTGAACTACTTTTGTCATTGAGTCATGTCTGGCTGTGTATTCCGTTCCGGCTAATATTTTACATCCGCTTGTTATATGTTCGATCGTTTCTTTCTGCTGGTGGCATTTCCTGCATCTGTCTTCTGTAATAGTTGGGTCTTTGATGACATGCTTTTGGTAGTTTCTGGTTAATATGTCTTTATTCTGGATGGTAAGTAAGCCCTCTGTTTCAGGGAATAGCTGCCCATCCTGTAACCAGGTGTATGATTGTTTTTTATTTACGTGGTCTTGTTCTATGTGGTATCTGTGTTTTCCGTGGAGTGTTTTTTCTGATCACTTTTTCATCTTTTTCTGTTGTAATTGGGTATGACCGTGTATGTCTGCTGGGATAAGTCGAGGGGTGTGTAGTTTTTTTTGTCTGCTTTCACTGTTGCTGTGTGGAGGCTGGTTTGCTTGGTGTGAAAGAAGTTCCTAAGTGCTTGTATTTGTTTTGTGTGTAGTGATCTATTATTATAATCAATAGAGATTTAGAATTGTTCACAAATATTTAGGAGCAAAATCTCTGTAATGAAACGTTTCACGATGGGGTGGTAATTTAAAGTTCAACGCATCTCAATAGACTACATCTTACACCAACCTCAACCAAGCGATTTGGTGAAATGTGATTAATTTTGTTGAATAACTTGTGGTAGTTAGTGTAAACAAAATCTTTTTGTCTAAACGGCATATGTTTAGTGAATATAAATAAATTTCCAAGAAGCGACATTAAAAAAAAACCAGGTTGCTCTGAGATTATTATATTTTTTAATAAATGTAAAGAAATATTTAGATCCTAAATGAATTTTTATTACTGCAAAAAAAAAATTATTGATAACACCGGCCGACAAAATTGGAGGAAACTGCAGGCCCTGAGACCAGAGTATACTTTCCCAAAGGTTTTTGGTACGCGAGTCCGACCTCAGAACTGCTCCATGACATCAAGTTTTTGAGATATCCTAACCCATAAAACACGGTTTTTCGCTATATTCGGAATTATACCGCGAATTATTTTTTTTTCCACAAAACTTGTTGCGGCATATGAAAGTACTACTCTTCCCCATCAATACGCATTCAATTTTTCAGATATCTTATTTCTTTTAGGAGAAATAATCTTTCTAGACTGATTATTTGTTATCATAATGTCCCATTCTAATGTATCAGGCATCTTAATTTTTTATGTCAACTTTTAGTAAAAAAAGTTGAAGTGGTAATAATTGTGATGACCTTGGAAGAGCATTTCGAAGGTCATTTCAAGGCCAACTTTGATTTTTTAAATAAGAACCTATATTTTTTATGACGACATCATGTTTCTCTAGCAAAAATACATAACTTTTGTTCGAAAAATTTTTCTCGATAATACTCCGTTATACATTACACTCTTAATCTCCAAACAAGCATAATGGCAAATGAACCTAACATAATCTCAGGCGTCAAATGAAAATTGATAAAAGATATCGCAGTCTCAAATTCTAAAAAAAATCAAAATGTAACTCAACAGAAAGGCAAACGTAAGTTTTTCAGTAATTTAGACTTTTCAGAATTCCGACCTGTCATATCGGATCCGCCGTTTTTGAATTTCTTAAGGTTAGGGATAAATCATGACTCGATGGGGTTAGACCGATAACGAATTCGAAGTATGCGTTCCAAAAATCATATAATTACACTACTCTCGCCTGCCAGATCAACTTTTTAGTGTTCCGTACGAAACCCTTATAAGATCACTTTGGTCTCCGTCCGTCCGTCTGTCATACCCGATTTTCTCCGAAACTATTTGACATAGAAAGTTAAAAAATTTGGTATTAATATAGGAATTGAGGCCCTCATCAGAGCCGTGTAGTTTTGAAAGTTGAATTTTGACTTAAGGGGCTAGTTTTGGGGGATGAAATCGGAAGTGAAAAAAAATTTACTAGGTCATCGAGTGTGAAATGAAAGCCTTTAAAAATACGAGTTCAAAAATATGTATAATGTAATACTTGCGCACACTTTCCGTTGTATTATTTTTTATAAATCGCGAAAAAACCTCTGTCCCCCCTTATCTCGAAAAGTATTATCAAAAAATTTTGAAAAAACTCTGAAATATTCTCCACGGGATGTAGATTGAACGAAAATTATCACGAATGCATTACTCTTAATAATTTATCCGGTATATAAAAAAAACAAAATTTCAAGGTCATCAGTTTTCAGTAAAGATCGGAAACAAACTTTGTTGAAAACTCATTTGGGGTGGGTTTTGTGAAGTCATTGATCATTTTACACCTCTGTAACAAAAATTGTTATTTTAAAAGCAATCAACGTACGTAATTGCGCAAGTTCAACTTTCACTTGACCGGTTTTTTTTTCTGGTATGATTGTAACGTAAACGCCAAACTAATTAGTGTCAGCGGACAATTTCTCTGAGAAAAAATAAAACATCTGAAAAATTTAAAATGCATTTTGAAGAGGAAGTGTAGTACTTTCAGATGCCGCAACGAGTTTTGTAGAGAAAAATTAAATCGTGGTTTAATATAATCTCGAATATAACAAAAAATCGTGTTTTTTGCATTTTTAGGTTAGAATATCTCGAAAACTTGATGTGTTGAGTAATTCTTTCGAATTTGGATTCAGTGCACCATAAACTTTCGAAAAAGTATAGTCTGGTCTTAGAGTTTGAAAAATGTTGGCCCTTGTAATCAATAAATTTTATAAGTATTAAAAATTTAATCCCAGAACAACTGAGGTTCACTTCTAAAAATTTAATTTATGTGGTAGTCAAACGCATGACTGACCACATTCCTTATCCACAAAAAATACTCAAATTCTTCATTTCTTAGTATATCACTCGAAAAAGACTTAAAAATCATCCGACCATATCACCTGATCTCAAACCAAAATTCCTAAGATATAAATGCCAACAGCATTCCTTGAAGGTAATGTTGACTCACAATAAAAACTTTTCTGTTTGCTTTTTAATAATTACGAAGCACTTTCTACGAGGATAATTCGTGTACATTTTTTTTATTACTATACCTTTTAGGCATCTTTTATACTATCGTTTATTTATTGAAGTTATTAATGTTATTTTTTGCTTTAGTATTGTAAGTGGACCCACGAGGCACTAATAAATTTTTCCATTTTAAATAACTGTTTCTTAAATAGTTGAGAAATTAGTTTTGGTGTGTCAATTTTAAAAGTTAATAATGCTCAAGTACACTGGTGAGCAAAAAAATCGACTCAAACTATTTAGCTTCATTTACCGCGGATCCTAGAATTTAGTGTTCATATGTTTTTACGAATTTAAGTATCATTTGAAGGCCCATTCTATTCTCTTTCTAATTGATACCAAATTCCATAGCAGACCTCACGCTTTTTACTGACTAAAATGATTGAAAGGGGAAACAAGGAGAACAAGTATTGAAAATAGAAGTAAGAGAAGAGAAAAATTAAACAAATTTTAAGTTAACAATTAAATTTATTGATTAAAACGAAAATCAATATTTTGTATTACCTCCCTCCCAGCCCTTATTAGTGCTTCCAGCGGGTTTTCCATGGAGCGGATGAGCTTATTCACCACCGTCGGATTCTACCCCATTCTTCCGCCATCGCAACCTTTAAGTCCCTCAGCGATGTAGGGGCTGGATTTCTAGTTCAAATCCTTCTTTTGAGCTCATCCCACACGTGCTCGATTGGATTAAGGTCAGAACTCCGCTCAGGCCAGTCTAATGTAGGTATTCCCACTTCTGCCAGTTATTACCGCACCGTTGCAGCAGCATGTGGCCTCGCATTGTAGTGCATTAACACGAAGCTGTCTCCAACAAACCTAGCGTAAGGAACGTGTTCCTGTAGGATCTCCTCGGGGTATCGGTGAGCAGTTAATCCACCGCTACGAGTCTCATCAGTCACGAAAACCAAATCAGTTTTCGCATCCAGTGAGATTCCTCCCCACACCATGAGAGAACCTCCTCCCTAGGGGACCGTTTAAGTAATTCCGGAGCACCACTGCTTTAAGGTCCAGTCGACATGTTTTCGGGCAGCCCTCAATTTGGGTCCATTAGCTGGTTTCTTTGGAGTTAGGTTAGCGTCTTTAAATCTTCTTCTGACTGTCCAGTGACTGATAGCCCGACCACGAATTTGTCGGAGCCCCTGCTGGACCTCAACGTCGGTCAAATGACGATTTTTTTATAGGTCTAGCACATGTGCTATAGGGAAGTCCCTAAACCGCTCCAGGAGCGGCATATGTGCGGAAAAAACGATTCACGCTTTTCTTGAATCGCTGCAAATTGTACTCGGTGGGAAACACAGCCCTGGGCAAATTATTCTAAAGAGATGATGTTCTCTATATAAAAGACTGCTTGAAAAACGTTGTACACGGAATAACAAGCTGAACCTCATACGGATGTGAAGTACTAGCGCGACGTGTATTCCTAACATGCACAGCTCTAGGAGGAATTAAGCGGGCTACATCCTTCGAACACTTTTTATGAAAATATTTGTAGAACAGACTCAAGTCGCCAACCGTTCTTCGATGTTTCAGCGAATCAAGGCCGCCGGTCAGTTCCGGTTCTCCAATCAGACGAACAGCTCTTCCCTGAACAGAATCCAACAAATGCAGTGTGTGTTTGGGAGCGGAGCCCCAAACATGGGAGCAGTATTCCATAGTTGAGCTTTGTAAAGAATTAACAGTTGTTGTGGAGTCTAAAGCTTTCTGGTTCGAAACAATATTCCCAACTTTTGGGAAGCTCTCCTTGCTATGCCTGCAACATATTCATCCCAGGACATTATTGCTCCCAAATTAACGCCCAACAAATTAAGTGACGATGCTAGGGGAATGGAGTGCCCCGACATGACTATGGCGGGTTCAGCGACGTTAACTTTTTTAGAAAAAACTGCCGCCTGGGTTTTTGTAGCATTAAATTCCACTTGGTTACTGTCACCCCAAGATAGAATTTCTTCCAGGTCTTTGTTAAGTTGAACGACCTCCTACTGTCTGCGGATATTCGCCTGTTTAGCCCATGTCCGAGCGTTCAAAGTGAATGAAAAGATAAGCGTACTGTCATCTGCAAAGCTGTAGATTGGATTCCCAGTCTTTTCCAGCAGATCGTTAATGTAAATGAGAAAGAGAGTAGGAGACAGTATGGAGCCTTGGGGCACACCGGCGTTGATAGTGAAGGTGTTAGAAAGGAATCCGTCGAGCGTTATTCGTAAAGAACACACTCTCTGAGGAAACATGAGACCCACAAACAGAACTTTTCAGACACACCATAAGAGCGTAGCTTAGCCAACAGTCTATCGTACCAACCACGGTCGAATGCCTTGGCTATGTCAAGAGCAACCGCTGGAGATTCTCCAAAGTGTTCAATTGCGTTGTTCCAAACATGTGTTAGATAAGTGGGAAGATCTCCTTTTGATCTATGTTTACGAAAGCCATATTGGTGATCGCTAATAATGTTGAATCCTTCAAGATATTTTACAAGATGCTGATTGATAACCTTTTCCATGACTTTCGATATTATTGAAAGCAGTGCGATTGGTCGGTAGTTATTTGGCAAGGTCTTCTTGCCTTTTTTAGGTATTGGCTGAACTGCGGCACGTTTCCAGCAGGAAGGGAATATTCCCTTTCTGTAGGATAGGTTAAAAAGTCTACAGAAAACTGGAGTTATTTGGTGGATTTCTTAGAGTTGTGTTGACAATAAAGGGGTCGTCTCGCTCCGAGGTACACCTTTTTCTTCCTGATCCTGGTCTGCGTGTAAAGGTGTCTTGGTAACGTCTGTATACTCTAGAGACAGCTAACTGGCTGGCTGTTGGCTATGCCCTTCTTGCATTATAGAAATGACTTGTGCCGTTTTTCCGGGGTGGTATCCATTTTTCGATGACATAATTAGTGAGCAGGTATAGCAGAGATGTTGACGGTTCAAGTTCCAAAAAGGAATAATAGAAAAATGCACTTGTATGTGTTTTTATAGGGATGAATAGCGATTATGTTGCTGAGCGAGCAAAAACGGTTCTCTTGAGTAAAACCGTTTTAATCAGTAAAACTTTTTGGAAATCCAAATGTTTTTGATATTATTGGAAAGAGTAGAAAATCAGCTTATCATGATACCAAAAATTATACCATTGTTTGAAAATTAAATTCAAGGATCGGTGTTAAATGAAACAAAATAGTTTGAGTCGATTTTTCTGCTCACCAGTGTATAAGTGATTTACGGTCTATTTCTTTACTGTCCATAATTTCTAACATTTTTGTACTTACAGTATTTAAGGAAACAGTAGATTATACTAATCAGTCTAGTCGTATACCTATTAATCAATTGGGTTTTAAGGCAAATTTCAGTACAGCAACTTTACTTTGTAAATTTAAGATGATATAATGGAAACTGGAATTCAGCTTATGCCGCTGATATACTTTTCCTTGATTTAGCTAAAGCCTCTTATTCTTTGAATTATGACATTTGTTGTTGATTAAACTTAAATATATATTGGCCTTAGTATAATCACTATGATCGCTAATTTTTATTTAACATAATCAAATTGTAAGGATTTCAAACAAAATGTGACTAATGTTTCAAATTCTTTACGGGTATTAAAAGATTTTCCTTAAGGATTCATTCATGGTCCATTATTAGTTATCTAAACTTTTGACTTTTAACTCTCTATTAAACCTGAACATCTTTTAGCATTGACTGACAATACACAAAATCTTGATCAATAAAGATCTAGAACTATAAATAACTATGTGTGTAAGTAATCATGTACTTTTTTAATACAATTAAATTGAGAAATACTATTCATAATCTTAACAATATACATACATTCTGTACATCAAACTGAGAAGTAGAAATCGCCATTACATATATTTGTACAATCTAAAAAATTGAAGCTATATTACTTCAAAAATAACTTTAAATGTATCTAGGGGGAGTTGGATTAGAATAACCGGCCAAGTGCAAGTTGGACTTGCGTAATTAGTGTTCCTTACATTGATTTCTTTTAAAATAAAAATTTTCGTTACGGTAGTATAAAATGATCAGTGACTTCACAAAACATATCCCAAATGAGTTTTCAACAAAGTTTTTTTCCGATCTTTAGAGAAAACTGATGACCTTGAAATTCTTGTTTTTTTTTTTTTATATACCAGATAAATTATTAAAGGTAATGCACTCGTGGTAATTTTTGGTTCAATCTACATCCTATAAAGAATATTCCAGAATTTTTTCAAAATTTTTCGATCAGTACTTTTCGAGATAAGTTGGGGGAACAGCGATTTTTTTCACTTTCATTTGACCCCCACTCGATCTCTGGTAAAAAAAAATTTCACTTCCGATTTCACCCCCTAAAACTAACCCCTTAACTCAAAATTTAACTTTCAAGACTCACGGCGCTGGTGAGGCCACCAATTTCTTTCTTCTTTTCGAGATAAGGCGGGTGGACAGCGATTTTTCGCGATTTTTTTAAAAATAATACAAGTATTACATCATATATATATATATATATATATATATATATATATATATATATATATATATATATATATATATATATATATTTTACTACTTACTACGGAAAAGACCGGGAATCCAATCTATAGCTTTGCAGATGACAGTACGCTTGTCTCTTCATTCACCTTGAACGCTCGGACATCGGCTGCTCAGGCGAATATCCGCAGACAGCAGGAGGTCGTTCAACTTAACAAAGACCTGGAAGAAATTCTATCTTGGGGTGACAGTAACCAAGTGGAATTTAACGCTACAAAAACCCAAGCGGCAGTTTTTTCTAAAAAAGTTAACGTTGCTGAACCCGACATAGTTATGTCGGGGCACTCCATTCCCCTAGCATCGTCGCTCAATTTGTTGGGCGTTGGTTTGGGAGCAAATATGTCTTGGCATGAACATGTTGCAGGCATAGCAAGGAGAGCTTCTCAAAAATTGGGAATATTATTTAGAACCAGAAAGCTTTACACCCCACAGCAACTGTTAATTCTTTACAAAGCCCAAATTCGACCAACTATGGAATACTGCTCCCACGTTTGGGGCTCCACTCCCAAACATACACTGCATTTGTTGGATTCTGTTCAGAGAAGAGCGGTCCGTCTGATTGGGGACCCGGAATTGACTGGCGGCCTTGATTCGCTGGAACATCGAAGAACGGTTGGCGACTTGAGTCTGTTCTACAAGTATTTTCATGGAAGGTGTTCGAAGGATGTAGCCCGCTTAATTCCTCCCAAAGCGGTGCATGTTAGAAATACACGTCGCGCTGGTGCTTCGCATCCGTATGAGGTTCGGCTTGTTACTCCGCGTACGACGCTTTTCAAGCAATCTTTTATATGGAGAACGTCATCCCTTTGGAATAATTTGCCCAGCGCTGTGTTTCCCACCGAGTACAATTTACAGCGATTCAAGAACAACGTGAATCGCTTTTTCCGCACTCGTGCCGCTCCTGGAGCGCTTTAGGGACTTCCCTGCAGCACGTGTGCTAGACCAATAAAAAAAAAAAAAAAAAAAAAAAAAAAAAACTAGTGTTTTCATAAGCTTTCATTTGACACGACACTTTTTTTTTCACTTCCGATTTCACCCCCTAAAACTAACCCCTTAACTCAAAATTTAACTTTCAAGACTCACGGCGCTGCTGAGGCCACCAATTTCTGTATTAGTGCCAAATTTCAACTTTCTATGTCAAATAGTTTCAGGGAAAATCAGGTGTGATAGACAGACAGACAGACGGACGGACACCGAAGTGATCTTATAAGTGTTCCGTACGAAACACTAAAAAATGGTTAATTCTTAATGAAAATCTGACCCTTTTGCCCGTCTAGTCCGTTACTGTCATTTTGACTTATTTTAATCGTTATTATTAATATTTAAAGCATTATTAAATAAATCACTTTAATATTAACATTCTTATTATTAAGTAAAAGTTCTAATACTTCCTTTCTTGCCAATTATTGGGTGGAATGTAGAAGTTTAGCACATTCTCAAGAAAAAAATTAGTAGTAGTATTAAATCTATGCTTTAGTCGAAGCAAAAATTACTTTTCATGAATTCGTTGTAACTGTTGGACTTACCTTATTCATCACTTGTTAACGTTACATCTCCATAAAAAGTGTTACTTTCGCTTTTAACAAATACTGTTTTAAATAATCAAAACGATAAAAGGAAATAACCAAACAGCATTATTTTATCGAATATTTCTACTGTACCATTCCTAACTTAAAAATTCCTATATTTATAAAAAATCTTTGTATTTAATTAAATTTAAACAATAAGAATTCAAAATTCTGTTTAATTACGTTAAAATACCATGGGTAGCAATTCTAGTTAAACTTATAATGTCATCCGTTTTAAGATTAACCGTAATTTTTCCTCATCACACCCCGTAGCCTCACATCATTGACACCGCGGCACAGCTGCGATGCAAATGGCCCGTGTCCAAAGCCATTTCACGTCTGGCTGCACTCAATCGCCAACGACGCTAATTAATTTTTAGCTCCCTCTCAGAACCGCTGCTGTTGTGGCACGCTTCTCATGTATCAGGTATAAAAATTCATATTAATAACCGAGTATATTTAAATAATAATTTTAAAGTATATACCAGAAAAATAAAATCAATATGGAATAAAGAGCAGTAAATTTATTAAGCAATAAAGAACCTCGATACAATTTATCAAGTTTAGAAAATGAAAGTACAAGAACTTTATATAAATATAGACTCGATCAAAAATTACATGTTAATGAGAATAGGTCCACTTTAAAATGTAATAGATGGAATACACCAAGCAGCCAAAGAATCCTTAGGAATTAAAGAAACATATCACAAATCTAGGAAGTACAGGTGGAACGATTAACTACATCAACTTAAGAACAAAAAGCAAAAGTTTTATGAAAAATGGATGAGTACAAAGAGGCATGAAAACAGACAGGAGTACAAAGAAGATATGACAATATTCAAACAAGCTGTAGTTCAAGCAAAAAATCAAAGTTGGGGAAACAAATGCCAAGAATTAGATGGATACATAGGTGGTCGTAAATCTAGAGAATCATGGAGATTTATTAAAAATCTAAGGACACAACCGAGAGATGAAATAAATATAAACTCAGTTACAGCCCAACAATCGGAGAAACACTATAAATCATTCTGGTGGAGGAAATTCCCCTAAGAAAATTCGAATTGTTGAAGAACAGGACAAAGAAAGCCATATATTTACTATAAAACAATCGGGCCCCAGGCCCGGAAGGTGTTCCTGCAGAACTAATAAAGAATGGAACTGAAAAACTGTTTAAGATTTTAACAGAAATTTTTAACCGATGTTTAAATGGGGAACCAATTTCACAATGCTCGAAAGAAGGCTGGATTACATCTATACAGAAAAGATGCAACAAAAAGAACTGCAGTAACTATCGAGCTATAACGGTGACAAATACATTAAGCCGACTCTATAGAAAAATATTAAAAGATTTCATATGTGAAGAGTATCATCTCTATGAATCTGAAGAGCAAAACGGTTTTAGGTCGATGAATAATTGACAATATTTTTTGTTTAACACAAAATGTCGAAAGAAAAACAATACTGTCACAAGATGTAGACTGACTTCTAGTAGATCTAACAAAGGCATAAGATATGGCCCCTATTGTTAAACTGTGGAAAGTCCTAGAAAAATCTAATATTAATGTTACTATTACGGATGCCACTAAAGAATTCTATAGAAACACAACATCTAGAATAAAAGTAGGAAATAAACTTTCAAAGAGCTTCAATGTAACTAAAAGTCTGCGTCATCCACCTTATTCAATATATACATTGATGAAGCTCTGAGAATGTGGAAACGGAACACACACAACCCTATACACATTACATTACGCAGATGATCAGGTGGTGGTGGCTCAAGATAAAGAAGACCTGGAATACATTCCCGGAAACTATTTAAAGAATACAGGAAATGGGGATTACAAATAAATACAGAGAGATTACAAATAAATACAGCATTGGACAAGAACCGTCACCAGGAGATCTGATTCTAAACAATGAAACTATCAAGTGCTGTGGAGAATACATATATCTGGGCACGAGCCTCACCAAGACTGGCCAAAACAACGAAACAATACACGACAGAATAATAAAAGGAAAAAAAGGTTATTGGGGCACTGAACTCGATACTATGACAAAAAAATGTTAGAGCGGAGACAGAAAAGAAAATATATAATTCTATATTACAACCCACACTGACTTATAGCTCAGAAGTATGGCAGCTGACAAATAAACAAAAAGACAGCCTACTTGCAGTGGAAATGGATTTCTGGAGAAGATCTGCAGGTAAATCCAGACTCGAGCATGTTAGAAATGAGGACGTAAGGAAGTTAATGCAGGTGGAACGCACAATAATTGACGATATCAAAAGACAACTAGCTTGGTATGGACATGTAAAACGAATGCCAAGGGAAAGACTACTAAAAAAGATTTTGGAGTGAATCCCTACCGAAAAGAGGATGACCACCCACAACATAGCTGCAGGGAATAACAAGGGCAATGTCTTCAAAGAATCTCTCAAAAGACGACTGGGAGGGTGGAAATAATTGGCGATTAGGAACCCTACCAAATATTGGTTCTATCGGTTGTAATACTGCGGTGAGGAAGGCAACGCGAACCACCTCATCATTCTTCCCAGGATAATTATCAGCATGAACGGAAACGAAGTTGATGATCATTAACGTCCATCGAGGATAAGGTACTTGAAGAAGAAGAAGTTCTTAATGTTTTTTTTTTTAAATTTATTGTTTTATGTTACCATGCCAGGCACTAATAAATGTTTCCGTTTTAAATATTTGTTTTTTAAACAATTAGGATACTAGTTTTGGCACATCAATTCTGAAAGTTGATAATTTTCTAATAAATGTTTTTACCTTCTATTATTTCTAAAATATAACCCTATGTAGTATTTAATTAAATAGTGGAATATGACAACCAATATAATATTTTACGTAGTAATTAATAAGGTTGTACTTTCTACGTAGTATTTCAACCCTTTACAATAAATGTATTGATTTCGTCATTGGCAGGAGGCTATTCTAGAGCGATTTCAACATAATATTATTGAGAAAATTATTAAGAATATTATAATTTTATCTGGACTATCAATAGAACGTTTTAGAACTTTTGAAAAGCCTCGCTAATTGTACTGGGATGAGAGCTGGGTGGATTTAGTAGCTCAGAAGTCATTTCTATCATCATTGTCTGTCCCAAGCCAGGATAAAAAGGGAGGTTTCCAGATTAGCTCAGCTCCCTGCTTGCAGCAAAACATGCTTCGGTCACAGAACCGAAACTGCCGCGGAATCAGGACGAATTGAAACAATTACGAACCACGCAACGAAAAAGGACCAGTGACGCTGGAAACTGAAACGAATCATAACTAGACTTGCCTACTGGAACATAACATCGTGGAATAGAAGAGACCAAGAGATTATTATGGAAATGAAAAAGCATAATATAGATATCTGTACCTTGTACCAGAAACGAGATGTGAATTAATAACACTTACTTCACACATAAAGCCCGGGCTAGGATTGATAAACAAGAGAACAGAATTTTTTGCTACTTAAGCCAGTACCGACGGCCAATAGTGATCAGATACATATGTGTATATATATATATATATATATATATATATATATATATATATATATATATATATATATATATATATAGATATATATATATATATATATATATATATATATATATATATATATAGATATATATATATATACATATACATATATATATATATATATATATATATATATATATATATATATATATATATATATATATAGAAAAAAGAAATCAAAGTAGGAAGTGAAGTGAAGACACTATATAGATAACAGCAGCTGTCGTACACACATTTCCTTCATACCGTCATAAACCTTGTCAAAGGAGTATAATGAAACAATATCAGTTGTGGATTCTATTCTGTTTAAAACGGATTCAAAAACCGATGGGTCAAGAGAAAATAATTGCTGACAAGGTTAAAGAATAGTCTTTATATAATTCAATAATTACTATTTACAGAGCTTTAGGTGAAATACTGCTGGCGTTGGTATTTATCCTGTAGTGTTCTCGCTTGTTTTAATTTTCGTGTTATTGTTTATATTCAAGTTCTTTATGACTTTCACAGCTTTTGCCGGTATCTTTTTCTGCATTAACGTCTGTATTACGTCATTTAGTCGGACTTCGTCGAAGGCTTTAGTTAAGTCTATGAAGCATATGTACGCTGGCGTATTGTACTCTATTGTTTTTCTTTTTAATTTGCTTCATAATGAATATAGCGTTTGTGGTAAGACTATCTTTCCGGAAGCCCTGTTGTTCTTCTCTATTTTTTATCTGTGATTCCAGTTTCCTTCAACAGGTTGTAAGGTTCTTAACGAGTTCCTGGCCACCATA
>CM032449.1:71074390-71076890 GCA_019049505.1 Pachyrhynchus sulphureomaculatus | reverse complement strand
ATATATATATATATATATATATATATATATATATCGCTGTCCACCCGCCTTATCTCGAAAAGTATTTATCAAAAAACTTTGAAAAAATTCTGGAATATTCTCCACTGGTGAACGAAAATTATCACGAGTGAATTACCTTTAATAATTTATCTGGTATATAAAAAAAAACCAAAATTTCAAGGTCAACAGATTTTAGTAAAGATTCGAAACAAACTTTGTTGAAAACTCATTTGGGGTGTGTTTTGTGAAGTCACTGATCATTTTATACCTCTGTAACAAAATTTTTTATTTAAAAAGCAATCAACGTACGGAACACTAATTGCGCAAGTTCAACTTGCACTTGACCGGTTATTTATTATATATTATAACCTTTCTATAAAAAGATTATCATATAATGGTGTAATTTAGAAGTTATAATCATAAAACCAAAACTTTAGAATTTAGAGCGCAGTATTAAACACATTCCAGGCCAATCCCCTTAACTGCAGTTTTATAGTAGATGTTATTACATTACTCTGGTATATCATCGTGCGTATTGTCTTATATACCTTGTGATGTCCGACTTTTATGTATCATAATTTTATACTCGTGGCGCCCACTTTAATGAGCTCCGACAAAAGTAATGTGTTTTCAAAAATGTTAGAATATTAAAATTGGGTTTCATTTAATTCCAGATTGTATAATACCATCCTGAAAGTAGCAATAAAAAATCAATAAAAACTTCAGAATAATTTTATATTGTTTTTTTATTTGTCATTGCTGAAATTGAATTGAAAGTAAAATCTGTTGTACTAAATTTTTAGGAAACGCGTAAAATCCTCTCAATTTCTTATCCAACATGGCAGATGGCAAAATTTTATATTGTTTCTTGTTTAATATTTTTAATTACATATCACTATGAAGCATAACAAAACTATTGGGTCCACAGTCATTAAAATCCACCCAGTGGTTTAGCTTTATGACGAAATAATATATAATAAATAGAATAAAAAGCATTATCCTGCTTTCTTAGTTCCAGTTCAATAAAAACACAATATGTTTTCAAATCAAGATGATATTTTTGCAAGTAGGCGAAGCGTAATAGTAATATCTTTTAGCAGTATCTTTTAACTATTTGTTAAACCCTTCCTACTTTTCTGTGTAAAAACAGAAATCTAATAGAAACTAGAAGAGAAATCCGGAAAAGAGGGCAATCATATTGGAGGCGCCAGCCTGGCTACGGGACGGCTCCCGACGCTTGTCGTAAATTTGGCGACGCCGACGACGACGCCGCCGTCCGGACATTGTAACAGTTACGCCGTTACGTCATCGTTAAGGGCGTCAGCTGATCCCAAGGGATTTTGGGTTGACCCCTGACAGTATTATATGTCTTATTCAATTACTAAAAATAGAACTCAATGCAAGGAGTAGACCCTTTAAAAATAGATCGAGTAAGTTTGCATTAACCCCTCTTCTTTTAGTAATTATTTAATACTCATCTATCGTGCATGTAATATACGGACTGTTGCAAGTTGAATTCTTTCTTCTAAACAGTTAAAGATGCACAAGCGGACAAATTACGTTGGGTAGACCGCCTTTTGGCTTTTAATTTTACATTTAACATTACGAATTGACTAAACGACATTTTGAAACTATCCATTCTTCGGGTAGAACGTCTTATAGTGAAAAACAATCAGTACTTCACCACTGTATAACGAAATTACATAATTTTATTTGAGGCAGTATGGTTATCGGTTCTAACAAACGAACCGCAATACTTCTGAAAATTCCGTCGCGTGGGACTCCGAAGTAACTATTTAATTTTCCCAATCATTATCTCGCACCGATATTTTATTCGTGCTGCATTATCACTGTCTCAATCTTATACTTCCCGCCATCGCAGTCAGTCTTCTTTCTTTAATATTATCGTTTATTTTATTGTCTGCTGCTACATATACACATACTGCCTCCCTTTTCACCTTTTATTTTTTGTTTTGGATTTCATTTCTGACTGATTTGTTTTGTTCTTTTTTCCTGTCCCATTTACTTTTCAACGAATATCTATGATTATTAAGCAGCCGACAGCCGGTAGCTGAGATGCATATTGCTTCCGTCTCAACTGTAACAAGTTTCTCAAGCCGGTGAGCTCTCTATTGTGTACGATGAGTGGCTAGAGCCTTTAGGTTTGACAGAAATTACGCCAAATCGATCATCGCATCATTTTTCGTTATCACTCAATGTTTAATTTCCCGCAGAGAAGAAAATCAGATCTGCTTCTTTACGGGAGATATGCTATTTTTTAAAATTTATAAAACCAATTAAAGAAGGAATAGGAACGTCAGATGCGCGAATACTCTTGCACGTATTTTTGTATAGGTACACAAATTCACCGAAAAAACCGACATTCACATCCATATGTATATATATATATATATATATATATATATATATATATATATATATATATATATACATACATATATATATATATATATATATATATATATATATATATATATAT
>CM032449.1:70771890-71071890 GCA_019049505.1 Pachyrhynchus sulphureomaculatus | reverse complement strand
GGCGAGTTTATTGTTTCGCCTTTCGAAAGGTAGTCCACCATAATAATACCTTTAGCATTCCAAAAAAATCACGCCATCACTTTTCCAACCGACAGAATTGCCTTCGCTTTCTTTGGGGTCGGTTCACTATATTTTTTCTACTGCTTGGATTGTTGTTTTGACTCTGGACTATAGTGGTAAAACCTGTTAAGAAAATCTTGCGGATCTGCCTCAAACACCTCCAGTCGCGAGAAATCGTGAGTCGAATTCGTTTTTGTTCAGTTGAAAGCAATCTGGGGACCCACCTAGCGGAATCCTTAGAAAATCCGAGTTCGTTGGCAATGATATTTTGTGTTTATTCATACGAGATGCCTATAGTATCTGCAATCTCCCTGGTAGTTAATCTACGGTCTTTCAATATGAAATCACACACTTTGCCGATGTTTTCTTCAATCGTGGACGTCGTGGGCCTGTCGGAGCGACGGTCATCTTCAATGCTCTCTCGTCCACGTTTAAAATCTGCAACCCATTTTTTCACAGTGGCATATGACGAAGCAGATTTCCTTAGTGTTGTTTTCATATCATCGTGGATCTTCTTTGGTGTTAACCTTTTTTTAAACAGGTACTTGATGATCGCACGTTGTTCAATTTTTTCCATTTTTCCAAAAACGCTGCAATGTGGTCTCACTAAACTCGTTCTAATATGAAAACCACAAATTCTACAGCAACAAAATTTTACACTGTGACAACCAAAGAAAATATGAACTTATTGAGGGTACTTTAATAAAAATATTATAATTATTTTTTGGTGAGGCCACGAACTTTTCAATCCATCCTCGTATTTTCGTAAAAAGTAACATGTTATCATCTCTTTATTGCTGCATTGTCAATTTAATCTCTTCCATATATAATGACAAACTTATATAGTGTTAAGGATTCATCTAAAATTAAGTTTTAAACAGATTATACATCAAGTTTACTGACGTCTCAACTTCTATAAGACTCTTCAAATATTGCAAAGCACATGCAAGTAAGGCATAAATACTTATTACGGTTTTTATTAAAACTAGTTTTAGATAAAATCTCTATACATTGTTAAATTAAATCGGAAAAACATTTTCTACATTGAGAGTTTTACTGGTTTGATCCTAAAGTTTCACAGTTAGTTTTTATGATTTATAGATAGGACTTAAAATGGTTTCCAAACTTTAAAGAATCATACTTTATCAGAAATCAGCGAACGAGAGCGGAAAAATCAATAAAAAATTCTCCATTTATTTTTATTCTTAAGTTATCTTTATATGACATTAAAAGTAACGGAGTAGTTAGGACTCAAAAAAAGTTTATCATATGAAAGTGCATTTTCTGTTTTGAAATAATAATTGAAAAATTATCTGAATGCTTTATATTACTCGATGAACACCAAAAGCTATTCGGCAACTACATCATGTTTTGCTGCTACAAATCTTACAAGAATTCAATTGAATTGATGAAAAGGATATAAGAGTAATCCATTATCTTTATTGGCATCAAATAGCTAAGCTCCTACTTAATGGCTAACTTTATATAGAAAACATTAGAATTGCTAAAGGACTCTGACAGAAATATATATTGTAACATCTTTATTTAACATATATGCCGAGCAGATATTTTAACTACCGTTCGAAAACTCAGCAAAAAGCTAAAAGTTAATGATATCCATATTAATAACTTTAGGCATGCTATTAATACAGCAATATTGGTTGAATACCGGGGACTTACGAGAAACCAAGAACAACAGTAACATCGGTACTAATGGAGGCAAAACTAAACTGATGATAGTATGCCGACAATGCTACGTTAATGCTCAACTCTTTATAAATGAAGAACAGATGGACATAGATATATGGTTAGCTGATGGCTGGAATGCCACTTAGGTTTTTTATGGACTAGTTGTGCACCTACCTTATGTTAGGGTTTTGGAACCTTTAAGAAGTCCTTGAACTTAATGCAACTTAAGTGCTAATTTAGGTGGTAGTGTTCTGTAAGGATCTCTGTCATCGTCTTCAGATTAGTCTTACTTAATTTCACTGGGACTCTCGAGCACGCCCTTTTTAATTAGTATATCGGCCATCTCATTTTCCTGAACACCTGTGTGACCAGGTATCCAAACGAGAAACAGATAGGTTCTGTCCACCAGACCAGCTCACACTCGCTTACTAGTTGTTAGCTGATCTTGGTCTGTTTTAAAGTTAGTAGAGCAGCTCTGCTTTTAGAACAAATACTCAGTTTTCAGTATAATAATTATTTTTTACCCAGTCACATATGAAGATGGCGTAGATTTGCGCTGGAAAAACCGATATAGAACTACCTAGAGACGTTGATAGATTTGTGCCTACCTGTCGACAGTATACACCTCCCGCACCTTCTTTCGGGTACTAAAGCCATTAAGGGCTCACCTTTAATGCCTTTT
This sequence comes from Pachyrhynchus sulphureomaculatus, assembly GCA_019049505.1. Classification (NCBI taxonomy): domain Eukaryota; kingdom Metazoa; phylum Arthropoda; class Insecta; order Coleoptera; family Curculionidae; genus Pachyrhynchus; species Pachyrhynchus sulphureomaculatus. Next base: position 71,069,459 of record CM032449.1, on the reverse strand, counting down.
GGGGACTGTACATCCTTAATTGCAGTAGGGAATAGTCCTCTACTTTTCTAGTCCACATGGTGCGGTATCCTTGGGCTTTCGTATTCAGACGCCCTTGGTCGGATAAAAGTCCGTAAGGCTGCGGATTTTATTTATAGATGGGGGATAGATAGGGTGGTAGGTTAAACAAAGCCTTTACAGGCTCGCTAGGTGCTGTTCTTTTAGCACCCCAAGGTAGCTCAAGCGTTGAACTCTATCCAGTTTGACCTTAATCTAACCCATTTACTCTCAATTATAAGCTTCCACACCAAGAGAGTTTTGATCTTATCGCTCCCATATATATTCAATATTGAAAGATTAAACAAATTTAAATACCTAGGCATAACCCTGTGAGGCAGCAACGAGGGTAAAAATACCTGTGATAGTTCCTCGCAACACTTTGGCTAAGTTCAGTGTCCACCTACTACATCAGGAAATACCCCCTCAATATTAGACTTGGAATAATTAGATGATACATCTCACCAATGTTGTTCTTTAGAGCCAAAACTTTGCCACTTAGAGCTAAGTTTAATAAAAGAGTCGATCTAGTTATCGTGGAAGTTAAAACTTTTAGTTAATCAGTTAACTTTTTTTGACACTGTTATAGTTCATATGATAAATATTGCCGAGAAAATGCTTTATTTGTATATAATCGTATATTCCTTCTACCATATGGTGTAGGGCAGTTATACATTCCCCTTTTTTCCCTCTCAATCTCCACATATAAACTTCTTTCATCTGTCTCTATTCTTTGCCATTTTCACTGCTTCTTTCCAGGATTCTCCATTCTCCTTAAGTATACTTCCAATACTCCCATTCCAGGTGTCTCGCTTCTGTTTTCCCTGGATTCGGGCTACATACACTTGTTGTACCTGTCTATCATCCTTCATTCTCTGTACATGTCCCCACCATCCCAGCTGTCTTTGTTGTATATATTCCATAATTACTTGTACTCTCAGCCTTCTCCTGATTTCTGTATTCCTTATTCTGTCCTTCCGTGTAACTCCTTGTACTGCTCTCAGGTATTTCATTTCGACGGCTTGTATCTTGTTTTTCTGTCTGTCTGTTAGGGTCCATGATTCACATCCATATGTCAGGATTGTCCTAAAAATTGCCTTGAACACTTTTATTTTTGTTTGTTTCGTCACCTTTTTCTTTCTAAAGAATTTATTATTTATTGCATAGTAAAGTTTGTTCGTTTTTTTCGATTCTTTCATCAATTTCTTTGTCTTATTTTCCAGTTTCATCCATTATCACTCCCAGATACTTATATTGTTCCACTTGTTGTATTTTAGTCCCTTCTTTTATCAGAAAATTTAAATAAAAACCGAGAAATTAGACTTTGAATCATCTAGAAAAATTAATAGTTCTTAGAATTCCAATAATATTTCTTTCTTTATAGGTTGAATTATAATTAAAAACTAATTTTTTGGGCTTATAGTTTACAGCTTCATATCTTTAGTTGGCTCACTGGGGCTGTTGTCAATTTAAACTCCTAATGGTCAAATTAGGCCAGTTTTAAAGTTAGACCATTTTAGAAAATCAGGCAGTAAGTAGGAAAGGACTGGGTCTCAAACAACCTTTATGGGTTCACTAAATCCAAAATCGGTTGTAACACCATTGATGCTGCCACGGTATTTCGAACACGTGAACGCTTACACACTAAATAAGTATACCGAACTTGAAGGAGAAGAAGGCTAAGCAGCAGTAATTCGTAAACTGATGACTGAATTTAAATGAAAAAGGTAAATTATAACCAATATGTTATTTACTTTTCATTATTATATATATATATATATATATATATATATATATATATATATATATATATATATATATATATATATAATTGTATATATACATTATATTATAAATTATAATTGACCGTCGAAATATAACTGTCTACAAAATAGGGTAAAATAAGGTATATAATTTGGTTTAGAAAAAATAACTATTCCTACATGTACATTGTTCATAATTGCAAATACTGGAAAATTTAATTGCATAAGAAATTTCTAGGAAAAACATTATAATATATCAATAAAATGTCAATTTCTGAAATGTTGACATCGGTAGTTGTAGTATGTAAGATCGCCAGCGGGTAATATGATGATCAATAATGTTGCATAATTACAAATTGAAAAAACCGGCCAAGTGCAAATTAGACTTTCGCAATTAGTGTTCCGTTCGTTAATTGCTTTTAAAATAAATTTTTTTTGTTACGGAGGTATAAAATAATCAATGACTTCACAAAACACATCCTAAAAGGGTTTTTAACAAAGTTTTTTTCCGATCTTTACTGAAAATTGATGGCCTTGAAATTAATATATATATTATTGACATATATTTGACACCCCACTCGATGACCTAGTAAAAATTTTTTCTTTTCACTTCCGATTTCACCTCCCAAAACTAACCCCGTAAGTCGAAATTTAAGTTTCAAAACTACACGGCTCTGACGAGTCCATCAATGCCTATATTAGTCCCAAATTTCAACTTTCTATATCAAATAGTTTCTGAGAAAATCGGGTGTGGCAGACAAACAGACGGACGGAGACCGAAGTGATCTTATAAGTGTTCCGTACGGAACACGAAAAATATTTCTAACATTATTCCAACTTATAATTATGCAACATTATTGATCTGTAATTTATTTATTATTTAACTCATTTATAGACTATGTTAATGAGTACTAGAATCTGTTAAAATAAATGTCCCACTTTTCTCATAAAAATTAAAATAAGAGGAGAGTACAGGTATAATTCTTCTGGAGTTCTTCTATATTGATTCACAAAGTGATGCTGACGTTTCATCGATCATCCTGCCGGCTTCTTCAGAGCTAACTTCTTCGGAATCCAGCACGAATACTTCCATCGGAAGTATTCAATAGATGAAGCCCTCCCAGAACGATTCATGTTAGTAATAAAGGTCGCACGAATATCTCACATTCGTTTGAGATTCAGCTTGTCACTGCTTATACCACCCTCTTCAAGAACTTTTATATGAAAAACTTCATCACTTTGACATTAATTGCGAATGACAGTGTTTCCCACGGAGTACAACATGCTGCATTTCAAGACCAACGTAAACCGCTACTTCTGTGCAATCACTACTCTTATGCTAATTCAGGAATATTTCTGCAACGCAAGCCCAAAGAAAAATAACAATAATTTTATTCAATAATGTATAACCAAATATCCTGCACGCAGAATATTTGTGTATACTGACTGTTTCTCTTTAAAAATGGTTTTCTTTTATCATTTCAATTAAAGTTTATAACTGTTAATTCTTGAGAATATTTGGACCTTTGAAAGAAAAATTATCTGTTCTATTTAAATAACAATTTTCTGGAATGTGACGAAAAGTAGCTCAACATTTTTAAAGGTTGCTGTTTATTGTAAGGATTGATGTGAGGCAATGAAAATAAATAGTTATTGTTTAACATTTCTGATACTGTTTGGACCACCTGGACTTAAAAACTTCAAAACAAATCTTAAATAATGACAATGAAATAAATTTTTATCGCTTGAATTTAAGGTTGAAATTCACTATTAAAATTGTTTTAGTAAATCTTTATCTAATTCAAAAAATTATCAGTAAATATTTTTTTTATAATTAAATATTTTTTTTCCGCCTATGGCGAAAGTGAAAAGCATTGGGGTATTACCGTTTTATGTATGTAATAGTGAATCTGCGGCCAGGATTGTATAAATCTCCTGCTTAAATGGATGTAAAAAATACGTCGTGTTGATTAACTCCCTCCCCTTGTATAAGTCCGTCTTTAGTGATTTTTCTTTAAAGGAACCTCATCTGCTATCATTTAGAAAGTATGGTTTGAACAATTCTTAATTATAATTATAGTTAGTATTAGTATTATAGATAGTATTAAATTACATTGATAGTATTGGAAAACCCATTCGGATTTGGAATTAGGAGAATAAATTCAATAATGGTGAATTGTTTAAATCTACCTGGTCGTTGAGTAACGTACCTGTGGTCCTTAATTGTCCTTTACAGGTATGGACAGACAATTAACTCACTTTTTACAGTACATTAATTCTTTACATAGAAATATCAGTTTTACAATGGAAGAAGAAGTCGAAGGGAAAATCAACTTCCGAGACTTAACAATCAGTAAAACCATGAAAAAACATGAATTTGCAATATATCACAACCCTTGTCATACAGATACCACAATTCACAATAGTTCTCACTACCCTAACCATCATAAACTCGCGGCTTATCATAGCTTTATACATAGACTAACCAATATCCCCTTATCAGAGGACAATTTTACTAAAGAATTAAACTACATAAAACAAGTAGCCGTTAACAACGGTTATTCGGTTATTTTAATCGATAACATCGTTAGAAAGAAACTTAGAAACAAGGCAATCTCAGAAATATACCCACGTTTTAAGGACAGAAAAACCACATTTAAATGCTTAACCTATTTCGGCAAACCAACAGAAAAACTAGGGAAATATCTCAAAAACTACAAACCACAAATCAATAAAGACAATAAATCAGGGGTTTATCAATTAACATGTGGGCCATGTTCTAAAACATACATGCGACAAACTGGACGTACATTTTATACAAAAAATTACAGAACACGAAAAAAGTTTCATCCATAGAAAGTCTAATTCAACATATGCTAATCATCTTTTAACAGAAAATCACACATTTAATAAGAATTTCAAAATTTTACACACCCAACAAAAAGGTTTAAAACTAAACCTTTTAGAGACAATGCAAATAAATCGATTAAGGATTACAGGTACATTACTAAACGACCAGGTAGATTTAAACAATTCGCCATTTTTGAATTTATTCTCCTAATTTCAAATCTGTGTGGGTTTTCCAATACTATCAATGTAATTTAATTAGATGTAATATTATAATTAAGAAATTATATAAAATTGTGAACATTAAACCTAACTTGACAGTGAAAAATGTAGATCTGAAGAAACTGCATCGACAGCGAAACGCGTCATCGCGATTTAAATAAACCAGTGGAAATTGTCTAAAAACAGTCTTTTATTATATATTTGTAAAATTTATGTTATTTTTTCAACGGCTAGTCTCCTTTTAGCTGGATACACCTAATCCAATATTTTTTTATATCTTTTGTATCCCATCTAAGAAATACGATTTCTCCATCCCTTTAAAATACGCGTTTATTTCAGCAATAACCTCATAATTTGACCCAATTTTTTTTCCGCCGAGCCATTTTTTCATATTCAGAAGTAGGAAATAATCGCTAAGGGCTTAATATGGTGAATGAGGAAGCAATTCGTATCCTAACTCGTGGAATTTTGCAATGGCGATGACACAAGTCTGCACTCGTGCATTGTCTAGATGAAAGAAAACTTTTTCTTCACCAAATGCAGACGTTTTTTTTTTTTTTCACAGCAAGGTTTAAACGATCCAATAAGTTGACATAATAATCTCCATTAATCGTTTTTGCCCTTTTCAAGGTAATCGACGTGGATTATGTCGCGTGCATCCCAAAACACTGTGGCCATAACTTTGTTGGCCGATAAAGTTGCCTTGGCTGTTTTTGGCGCCGGTTCGCCACGAAAATCTCAATGTTTGGACTGTTCTGTGGTCTCTGGTGTGCTGTGATGCTGTGTGCATGTTTCGTCAACAGTTATGAAGCAACGTCAAAAATCATTCCGATTGCGGTTTAACATCGTTAAACATTCTTTTGAAGTTGACACACGTCTGTATTTATTGTCAGTTGTAAACAATCGCAGTACCCATCTTGCAGAAAGTTTTTTCATATCCCAATGAGTTGCTAAAATGTTTTGCATCCCTTCAATTGAGATGCCCACAGTCTCAGCAATCTCACACACTTTTACTCTTCGATCATTTATCATTTTATTGTGGATTTTTTTTAATCGTTTCTGATGTGGCGACCTCATTTGGACGATCCAGAAGGTCTTCATCAAAAATTCTTGTACGGCCGGGTTTGAATTTAGCAGTCCAATATTTTACGGTCGATAACAAAGATGCAGAGTTCCGCTTTTAGCTTATCATTTGTTTTGTTTTTCAAAAACAAATATTTTATCACTGCTAGATATTCAATTTTTTCCATTGTTGTAAAATCACAAAAGTTGTTCTATTTAAATGGTTGCCGCTCACAAATTAAATCACTCAGCGACTTGAAAATTTGGCAGTATTTTTGTGAAAAGTTATGTTTACGAAAAATATAATTTTTTAAATAGTAGTAGCGCTATCTCTGGCCAAGGCCAGATACTTATCATAGAGCCCTTGTATAATTACATCCTTGTTAACCTACATAATAACTTCTTCAACCTTTCCAAAAAAGTTATTTTTTTTTTCTAAATATGTGCTTTAATATTTTTCTCCAAGGAGTTCTTTTTACTACATATAACAAATTCTTTATCACTAATTTTAGTTAAAATTGAACCTTGGCTTTAGTTTTTGGTTCATTAAAGATTAGAAATGATCTACTTGATTGTTTAACAGCCATTTCACTGGTCAAAATTGCTGTTTTTTCAAAAGAATTCAAAAAACTTTATCTATTAATGTTGTTCCCTTCTTTACGCAAGTGTGCAGCGACCAATTCAAACTTTAATTTCTCAAAAAAAGAAAATTATTTAACATCAAAGACACTATTCTTTGTAAGCAATCTCATCATAGTATTACTTTTTAAACCGAAATGTTGCTTATATATATTTTTTATAACTCTTGAAAATTCTATTACATCTGATGTAAACTTGACGTAATTTCAAAAATTGATTTTATTAATTAAATCAATCAGTAGTAAATTGTTGTTTTCGCATAAGAATAAATAAAAAGATCATAGATATTTTCTTCTTTTTGTGGTACTTATCAGTTCCAGATACTGGCGATCCTTCATCTTTCAATTCGCATCTTATCCACAGCAGCTCATAAAAGTTGAACCAGTTCTTTATCATCATATCCTTCTTCCGGGTGTCATTTTTCTGTCTACCTTTTCTTGAAGAATTAGATGCAATAAACCCTAGCGCTGACTCTTTCTCGAGATGTGTCCTAAGTACTCCAGTTTACGTGCCTTTATCGTAGTGAGTAGCTTTTTCCTTCACCGCTCTCGAGTTTATTGGCAAACACGATATATCGACATATTTTATATTGTTTATGCCTTCGCTGTTTTAATTTTAATTTTTAAATTGTCGACGTCTTCTAACATACCCAAGAAAAATCGTTTCGAGTATATAATGAACAACAGTGGTGACAAAATGCTTACCTGTTTGACACCGCGCTTCATTAGAATTTCCTTCGACCGTTCTGGCTACAGCTCTCAATTTCCCAAACTAATCCCCTTTAGTATCTCAATAAGTTTGTATTATTGCACGTTATCAAATGCTTTACGATAGTCTATAAAATTTTTCATTTTTAAATTTAATTCAAGAAGAGGGTGAAAGAGATGGGGTCGTTAAATATTGTACAGTTTCATTAGTATTTCAGCAAATTTTAAGCATAATCATTTATAAAAAAAAAACATATAACAGGCGAAAGGGGTGGAAAAGGGAGCTAGAAAGTCCTTTCCTGGGTTCTATCAGTCAAACGGTCGAAACATTACATTTTCTTTTTTTCAATATATTTACTGTTAATATAGGAAGAAGCTGAAAGGGGTAGAGTTAATTATATCGTTTCAATAATGTGAGAATTTTTCTTGATTCTTGATTGGGGTACTGGATATTTATTAAAAAATATTTTTTTACAGTAAAATATATAAAAGATCGGGGTTATAGTAAAATATATAAAGGAGTGAAGGGTAACTGCATATATACCGTAATATACTTCTATTTCACTGTTTTAGTATTCCATCATTTCCAATATTAGAAGAAATAATATATAAGAGATAATTCAGATCTGATTATAACCTGAACGAAGGATACGTTGTCGAAAGCTTCCTGTATGTCAATAAAAACGACCAGGGCAACTTCCTTGTGATACAGCGATGATTCGACCCTGACTATAAGGTTATGTAAAGCTGTTTCGTATGATTTTCTTGGTTAATAGGTATGTTGATGTTTATGTAGAAGGTTTTCTAGAAGTGTCTTCTCTCTTATATGCCTATCTATCATTCCTATACATGGCTGATATGTCCATATGACTTTAGTTTGGTATATATGTCAATAATTAGGTTTAAAAAAGCAATAATATTTAAATTACCGACGAAATATAGTTTTTTAAACCAGAAACTTTTCCGTTTTTTTCTTAGAAATTTTGCAAATATTAAAAGCATCAAGCGTATTTTCGGCGAACTGTCAATTATGATTGGCAATATGTCGGGTACTTTTGTTAGAACAAACCTAATGTCGAATTTTAACAAAATTACGTAAAAAAAATTACTTATATGTTGTCGAGTTTTTGGAGAACCCCGTCTATAACTAATTCCACAAATATAATATCGTGTAAGATAATTGGTACCGTTAAGGCAAAGTATTAATTGCTTGGATAGAGTTTTCATTTTTTTTGGAAAAGATATTCAACCTTAAGTAATAGTGTAAAGAATGAAATAGATTTAATTATTTTATAAACGAAACTCCGTCTTACTGTTTTCTGTTTCTGTAAATCTCAAAGTAAATATTTAAACTTCGGGAAAATTTCAAAGGAATCGTGCTTTTCGTCAATATTAATAAATTTCAATTAGGAGGACGTTGTCAATATTTAGGATATTAAAAAATACGTGTTTGTTATTTTTTTGTCTGGCGATTAGAAGATTGAACTTATAATTCGTTTTTTTTATTCCTTAAATCAATTATTGTATACTTAAGTGACGATTGTGTCAATATACAGAATGATGAATGGACCATATTTGAAAACGGTTAACATAATACGTGCTATGTTACAAACGTGACTGTGTACTAAAGACACACAGTACATATATCATGTTGGATGGAGACAGGTACATATCATTTAGTCAATTTTGTCATATCTCAACATGTTTAAATTACTCTGAGTAAGTTGGTGAATTTGAAAATAAAGTGATGATATTGAAAACATGCAAATAATAGATACAAGTGCCTTTCAAGGAGATGTGTAGGATTTTTTAGTTCTTCTGCTTTTAAAAGATACAACAGTCATCAATACACATATGTCTGCCAATTTAAGGGCTACATTTGGCAATTGTTTGAGAAAGCTATTGGTGAAAATTATTTTTCATTATGCTTTTTTTTTCTTAAACATAAAGCACTTTAAAAGTCAAAATTGTCCTTTAGATGTAAATATTTTCAGTAAAAATTAGATCAACTGTTTCTAATACCACATATATTAAGTTTCAACTTAATATAGCGGTAATTTTAAACACATTTTTAATTTTAATAATAACCCTACTAGAAGTTTTAAAAAGAAATAGTAGTGATTGACATGACACTGACATGTCCAAATCGCCAGATATACCTGCACCGCTGTCCAAAAATGATTATCAGATATTAGCAGAGAATGGTGGGGATAGAGAAGGGTTGTAGTGAGAAAGACGGGAAGTGCAGCCATTTGCGACCAGTTGAAAGCCAACTTAAAATTAGATTTGGAATTTTTGTTTCGATGTTTTACAACTAGCATATTTTTTTTATGAACTTCTGAATAACTTAGTTATTCGTGCTATTATATAGCACGATCAGCAACCCCTAGAACCGCCTATCCCACCCCATGAACCCCTTATATATTTTATAAGTATTTTTTTTTTTATGGGTCTAGCACACGTGCTAGAGGGAAGTCCCTAAAGCGCTACAGGCGCGACACGTGTGCGGAGAAAGCGATTCACGTTGTTCTTAAATCGCTGTAAATTGTACTTGGTGGGGAACACCGTCCGGGGCAAATTATTCCAAAGGGATGCTGTTCTCCATATAAATGACTGCTTGAAAAGCGTTGTACGAGGAGTAATAAGCTGAACCTCAAACGGATGTGAAGTATGAGCGTGACGTGTACTTCTAACGTGCACCGCTCTGGGAGGAATTAAACGGGCCACATCTTTCGAACACTTTCCATGAAAATACTTGTAGAATAGGCTCAAGTCGCCAACCGTTCTTCGATGTTCCAGCGAATCAAGGCCACCTGTCAGTTCCGGGTCTCCAATCAGACGAACAGCTCTTCTCTGAATAGAATCCAACAAATGCAATGTATGTTTGGGAGCGGAGCCCCAAACATGGGAGCAGTATTCCATAGTTGGTCGAATTTGAGCTTTGTAAAGAATTAACAGTTGTTGTGAAGTGTAAAGCTTTCTGGTTCGAAATAATATTCCCAACTTCTGAGAAGCTATCCTTGCTATGCCTGCAACATGTTCATGCCAGGACATATTTGCTCCCAAATTAACGTCCAACAAATTGAGTGACGGTGTTAGAGGAATGGAGTGCCCCGACATAACTATGTCGGGTTCAGCAACGTTAAATTTTTTAGAAAAAACTGCCGCCTGGGTTTTTGTAGCGTTAAATTCCACTTGGCTACTGTCACCCCAAGATAGAATTTCTTCCAGGTCTTTGTTAAGATGAATGACTTCCTGCTGTCTGCGGATATTCGTCCGAGTAGCCGATGTCCGAGCGTTCAAAGTGAATGAAGAGATAAGTGTACTGTCATCTGCAAAGCTGTAGATTGGATTCTCGGTCTTTTCCAGCAGATCGTTAATATAAATGAGAAAGAAAGTGGGAGACAGTATGGAGCCTTGGGGTACATCGGCGTTGATAGTGAAGGTGTTAGAAAGAAATCCGTCGACTGCCACTCGCAAAGAACGCTCTCTGAGGAAACATGAGAGCCACAAACAGAACTTTTCAGACATACTATAAGAACGTAGCTTAGCCAACAGCCCATCGTGCCAAACACGGTCGAATGCCTTGGATATGTCAAGAGCAACCGCTCGAGATTCTCCAAAGTGTTCAGTTGCGTTGTTCCAAACATGTGTTACACAAGTCAGGAGATCTCCTGTTGATCTATTTTTACGAAAGCCATATTGGTGATCGCTAATAATGTTGAATCCTTCAAGATATTTTAGAAGATGCTTATTGATAGACTTTCGATATCATTGAAAGCAGCGCGATTGGTCGGTAGTTATTTGGCAAGGTCTTCTTGCCTTTTTTAGGTATTGGCTGAACTGTGGCACATTTCCAGCAGGAAGGAAATATTCCCTTTCTGTAAGATAGGTTGAAAAGTTTACAGAAAAACTGGTGTTAGTTCCCTCGCACAGTTTTTGAGAACTATGGCAGGTATTCCGTCTAGTTTCATCAAAATATGTTTTATGATACGCTGCCTGAAGACAATATCGGGCATCCTTGACTGCACTATGGGAATATTAGATGGTGTTTTTTCCTTGGAGATCGACAGTAGAATGTGAAGCAAAGAGTTCAGCCAACAAGTTCGCTTTCTCAACAGGTGTCGTTGCAATAGAATTATCTGGCTGTGTGAGTGGAGTGGATGGTGGATTTGGTGAAATTCTAACTAACTGCCTTAGCGACTGACCAAAAGGACCTGGAATTGTTGGGACAAGCAAGAAGTTTGTTTCTAATCCGTTGATTGTGTGCCTCCTTGGTTTTGTCGATAATTTCTTTGCATCTGTTCCTAGCACGAACAAAGGTGTTACGATTTATAGTGTTAGGATTTTCACGCCAATGTCGGTAGGCAAGATGTTTAGAAGCAACAGCTTCTTTGCATTTTCGATCAAACCAAGGCTTGCCGTTGGAAGGGAATTTCTTCGAAAAAGGGATGTAAGCCTCCATACCGGCCAAAATAACATCGGAAACCTCCTTGGCGCAGTCAGAGGGGTCGTCGGATCGAAAACAAACGTTTAACCAAGGGAAAGTTCGAAAATATTCCATGAGATCTTCCCATTTAGCAGATTTGTAGTGCCAAATCTTGCGCGGTTTAGGCGCCTCTCTGTCACCGATTGGTAGGATACTCGATGTCGATATTAGTTTATGGTCGGAAGAACCTAATGGCGGATTTACGCTGACCGTGTGAAGTATAAATATTATACTTAAGATCAATCAATCAATTACATCAACTAAAAACGCTATATATACGAAACAACCCCGCTCATCTCATTCCTCGTCACTTTTACCCCTTTTATGTTTTACTATAAATTTTTGTTTATCGTTTCCAATTCTAGGCTACTTTAGTTTTGAATTTTATGTCAGCATTGCTAAAATAATGATAGAATATTGTTAAGTGATGCCATCATTGATTGACAGACAGTTCCGTACCATTTCGGACCGTACTAGAGATCACTAGAACCCTTCAGAACCAAAATTTCCCCCATATAGTTGGAAATATGGAATAACAGATTCCATTACACTTTGTTCAGGATTTGACTTTACGGAAACTCTTAGAAATCGATCCAAATACTTACATAATACGAAATTGGATAATTCTGGTCCATTTCTTAACCTCGCAAAAACCCCAATCACCCCCTATATCGTAACAAACCTGGGTCTGTTGATGCTATTTATCTTTAATTAGGACTCACGGTTAAAATACCTTTTGAAAAATCATCAGAATAGAGTTAAAAATTTAGAAACAATTTTGTCCAAACCAAAACCCACCAGCACTCTAATTTAGCCAATAAGGTAGAAAAACTGGAATTATCGATTTTTCTGTTACTTATTTAGGACTGAAGACTGAAATACCTCGTTATATTTATATGAAATATTGATAGAATACAAAACTGTATAACTTTGGCTCATTTTGAAAAAATTCAAAACCTGAGAAAGAAATATATATAAGCAACTGTATCCAAACGATATTTTGATGATTTCACAAAAGGTGTTCTAACCGTGAGTCCTAAATAAAGCAGCATTAACAGATATGGAGGTGACTAGGATTTTTGCAAGGTTAAGAAATGGTCCAAAATGGACCAGACTTATCCAATTTTTTTATTATATAAGTATTTGGATCGATTTCTAAGAGTTTCTGTATAGCCCAGTTCTGAACAAGGTGTAATGGAATCAAAAAAAATTGCGTTTTTACACTTTTTTACCGGGTATATTCCGACACAATGACTGAACCATCTCGGTTTTGTAAAAGGCCATGTGGCATTCAAACTTAAACATAAAAACCTAAAATTTGCGTCCAACCCGAGCCCTGGAATTGCTTTTTATTTTTGGGCAGAGGGAGATATCTGAGCTTAAAAAGAATGCCCCATATATATAGTAGTAATATAATAGTAATTTTTTCTGGTTTTTTGTTAAGATGATAAGCAAATATTTATAGTAAAACATAAAAGGGGTAAAAGTGGTGGGGAAAGAGATTAGAGGGCTTGTATATATAGCGTTTTTGGTTGATGTAATTGTTGATTGATCTTAAGTATAATATTTAGAGTAAAATATATAAGGGGTTCATAGGGTGGGATAGGTGGTTTTAGGGGTTGCTGATAGTAATATATGTTCTTTTCAGGGTGTTTGGACTATAGGAGTAACTAGGCTATTTTTGCATGACTATTAATTTTGATAGTGAAAGGTGGTGAAAGAGATGGGAGAATCTTGCATAGTATATATATATATATATATACATATATATATATATATATATATATATATATATATATATATATATATATATATATATATATATATATATATATATATATATATATATATATATATATATATATATATATATATATATATACACACATACATATATATATATATATATATATATATATATATATATATATATATATATATATATATATATATATATATACACACATACATATATATATATATATATATATATATGTATATATATATATATATATATATATATATATATATATATATATATATATATATATAGAGTGTTATGAAATTCATTGCATATATTGAAATGGGCGGCTCGTGGGGCCAAGTAGAAGCACATTCAATACTTTTTTTTTCAAACTCGAAAATTTTTGTAAAATTAACGAAAAGGGCAAAACTCTTTTTTACCACATATTTTATAAAATCACTGCGCCTAGGAAAGACCGACCTTGGTAAGGCGCGAGAGCAAATGTATCACTTTCTGCTAACAGTTGTTTTTATGTAGGAAGAGTAGGGCGAAATTGACCCTCACTTTAAAAAATTGCTGATAAAAATAAATTTTTGTTTACTATATTTAACTGTGATGAAAGTGGAATCTCCACCATTCAGAAAAAAACTCAAAAAGTTTTAGTATTAAATATTCAAAAGAATGAGGCATAATCTTGAATTAGGGAATGGCACACCAGAAGGGGTGCCATTCCCTAATTCAAGACTGTGACAACACTCTCAGAAGAGAGTGTTGTCACTTTTAAATGCACTGGCTATATTAACTCTAACTTATTTGTAAAATGAATGACATATTTTATAAGCGTCGTAAAAACAACTCCTGAAAATAAAGTATTACTTCTGCTTGATTGACATACAACGCCATCGAAGAACATCTAAACGTTAAGCATAGCTAAGGCTAATGTTATAACTACCATGCCTTGCCGACTTCAGCCACTTGACGTTTTTCTCTTTTTAAACCTATGAGCTCTTATTTTATTCAAGCAACGAAACAATGACCGAGGACAAATCCAGGGCGTCAAGTAACCCAATATCAAGTTGCAAGTTTATTTGCAGAATCTTACCAAACAGCTGCGATCATAGACATTATTGTGAATGAATTTCCAGAGGCTGGAGTTTTGCCCATGGACAAAAACGTCTTTCCCGAACCCTTGTTTAAAGCAACTGAAAATATAAATGCTCTCTCTGAAATAAACCCAAGTAATGAAATCACATCGACCTTTTAAGACACTTCTATTATTATCAATATTGAAAAGCCACATTTAAATCGTGAACTGTCTATTTCCTGATTTAACACTGAAGCGTTAAAAAAAAAAATTGTAAAATCTTTATGTTCAATACTACAAAAAATACTGTGCAAAAAACTGTGGAAATTACATCAAGTCCTTACCTTGAGGAAATCAAAAAAAGACGTATCGTATAATACACACGAGCCGGCGATTTTAAAGTAAAATTTGTCGACGTCTGACAAAAGAATTCTTTCTAGTCTATGATAAAGGGGAACAATCCTCCTCAACGTTTATTTTATTATATTTTTTATAAAGATGCAAATAAAATTTTGGTAAATTACCTGTTAAATTTTTTTTTTATTATAATATTATATAATAATTTATTGTATAGTGATAAGTAATTATTTTAAAATATAATATTTTTTATATAATATTTTTTTATATTAAATTGGATTAGGATCGATTTTTTCCTTTATTACTGAGAGATCCGCTATTTTTTATTTAACAGCTGTGTGGAGGCAAAATAAAACAGATTTTCAAATAGGTTTTTCACTGAACTTTTTCAAGATAAATAGTAAACGATTTTTTGATGTACCTTAAATCAGTACTTTATTGGTTGGTTATATTTTTGTATAATTCATTTAGGTAATTTTATTTAACTTTAATTGTGCTGTGTGTAATGTATATCCGGACGAAATAAATAAATAAATGCACCTTGAATATGCAATGGATCTTTATATAAAATATCTTAAGTTGTCCATCACAAGTATAAAACTTAACCTATTGTACCAATGATACAATCTATCTGCACTTTGTTGTACACTTTCTGCAAATTTCTTACTCATTCTGTCCATCTCTCTTTAAAAAAAACGTTGACCTTTACGACACCTTACCCCCGTAATTGGTAAATATTCATTGAAAATAAAACACGGGAGTTCCGGCATCAATGTTTTAATCTTGGAATGCGAATAATAAAGGAGCCGGTTTTAAACTATAAAAATATTTTAATATTTTTTTTTAATAAATTTATTTGAGAAAAGCTGACTGATGGGATCAAAAAACGACCTTCTGTCTGATTTAGGTATTTCGATATTGTAGAGTTCAACGTTCATCAGTGAGGTGCGAAAAAAATATTAATGACATTATTTCTTTAGGGTCGAGTTTTTTCCTTTATTATTGAGATCCGCTATTTAAGGTGAATTTTTTACAATTGGTCTTGCTACAAGGATCCACCAGTTTCAATATATGCAGTAAATTCCATAACACCCGGTATATATATATATATATATATATATATATATATATATATATATATATATATATATATATATATATACAGTAATACCCCGCTTAGCGCGACCCCGTTACGCGCGGTTTCACTATAACGCGAATTTCAAATTTCGCGCTCATGTAGTCATTAACTTCTCTATGGTCGCGGGGGGATCCCCGCTTTCTCTGAATATTCTCTTTGAAGAATTGGGAATTCCCTGTCCTTCGACTTTGTTCTATGGGGATTTCCTCGTTCGTTTCGTGTGTTCATTTGTTCCGTAATGTTAGTTCGGTCGGCTGGCAGTTTTGTTTTAATATTTATTGGAGATACATACATACATAATTTAACCCTACGTTAAAAATGCCGCCTGTAAAGAAAAAAGAGCGTAAAAGCGTCACTTTGGAATTGAAGATGAAAGTGTTAAGAAGAATGGAAAATGGAGGCAAAGCAACAATTGTTGGGAGAGATTTTGGACTCTCAGAATCGACTGTGAGAACGATTTATAAAAATCGGGAAAAAATTAAAATCTCCAGCGAAGGTTCAACACCTATAAGTGCAACAAAACTTTCTCGTTCGAGATCATCTATCTTAGAAAGAATGGAGAAATTACTGTCAGTCTGGATCGAAGATTTGAATAAGAAGAACACACCACTAAGTCAAGATCTCATATGCACAAAAGCAAAATCTTTGTATGAGATGCTGAAAACAAAAGAAGGAGAAGGGAGTGCCACTCCGACTTTTGCTGCCAGCAGAGGCTGGTTCCATCGGTTCAAGCAGCGTTCTAATCTTCACAATATCCACATAACAGGCGAGGCGGCCAGCGCGGACATTCAAGCTGCAGCTGAGTTTCCAGACAAGTTTCAAGACTTCGTTAGACGAGAGAAAATTCCTGCTTGTCTCATCTTCAATGTTGATGAGACCGCACTTTACTGGAAAAAAATGCCATCTCGAACATTCATTTCTAAGGAAGAACGTCAAGCCAGTGGTTTCAAAGCTGCGAAAGATCGACTAACACTTCTGCTGGGTGGTAATGCCACTGGTGATTTCAAACTGAAACCTTTACTAGTGTACCATTCAGAAACACCCCGTGCAATGCGAGGCACAGACAAGACAAGTCTACCAGTTGTGTGGCGATCAAACAGAAAGGCGTGGGTTACACGGGAAATTTTTCAAGAATGGTATTCTAATAGTTTTTGCCCATCAGTCAAATCATACTGTGACAGAAATGGGCTTGAACCTAAAGTTATATTACTCTTAGACAATGCCCCAGGACATCCAACCTCACTTGATACGCCCAGAGACTTAAAAGTGTACGTAAAGTCCCTTCCACCAAACACTACGTCAATATTACAACCTATGGACCAGGGAGCAATAGCAAACTTCAAAGCTTATTACCATCGCCGCACTTTTAGCCAACTAATTCATGAAACTGACGGGGAAGGAAGACAGTCTATGCGAGAGTGGTGGAAGTCATACAACATTATGAAGTCTATTCACAACATAGAAGAGGCTTGGAAGGAAGTTAAAATGAGTTGTATGAATGGGGTGTGGCGTAATCTTTGGCCAGATGTAGTGGAAGCACCTAGAAGAATTGTCCAGATGCAGAGACAAGTGCTTGAAGACATTGCTGCAATGATTGAGGGGTCTGAACTTGAAGATGTCACGGTAGAAGATCTCGTAGAACTTGTAGCAACGCACGACGATCCTATTAGCAATGAAGATCTGATCGAGTTACAGAATAATCCTATCTACGATGAGGAAGAACAAGTAGAAGAGAAAGTTTTATTTTCAGGGGAAATACAAAATGCACTTTCAAAAATTTATTCAGGTTTGGACATATTGCAGAGTATAGACAATAATGATGACCGTGTCTTGACCGTGTGTCAAACAATTAAAAACAGTGTTGGGTGTTATGAACGTATTTTACAAGAACGTAAACAAAACGTTACCCAAAAGACAATAGATGTATTTTTCCGTAAAAAATAAGAGTATGTATTGCATAAAGTGTTCTTAGAATTAAAGTGATTGATTAAAATGATTTGTATTTTTTTGTATTAAATTTTGACTATGTTTAATCATAAACCTCGATATACGCGAATTTCAGTTAACGCGATTTTTTTCGGAACGTATCCCTCGCGTAAAGCGGGGTATTACTGTATATATATATATATATATATATATATATATATATATATATATATATATATATATACCCCCCCCCCCCCCCCCCCTATACCAAGTTTGATATTGATATCTATCTCATTTCGTTCGAGAGTAATCCTGCCAATGGACTGACAGATCTATAGAAAGACGAAAATGAGATGACTATATTTTTCGTGATTTAGAACTCCTAACACGCTATGAAAAGTAAAATCTCGAAGTGTGATTTTTTCACGAATACAGTACCTTTTGCTAGGAAATACAATAAAATTATTTTCAGATTTCTCTACTCTAAAAACAAAGTCATATATAGTATGATATATTCGAAGCTACCCTCCTCTAACTTATTTCCTATCATAATAAAAAAAATCAGGAAAAATTTGTATTATACCATCGAACCTCCATAAAATTTATAGTTCTCCACACTTTTCGCCTCCTTTTTATGAATGAAAATGGCCTCGAATTGGCAAGATGAGAATGCTTAGTATTAGATTTCTTTTTCCACAGGACATAAAGAATATCCTACCTTCAGTACATTAATCTTCGTGCAACAGTTGTTTTCTCTAAACAGTAATAATGTTATACAATTAACCTTCTACTATCTATAATCATTATTCTTGATAAATTGCTTTTTAATTCTGAGAAAGTTTAGTCGCCAAGCTGTCTAAACTTTTAAAAGTTATTTATATCATTAATCGATGAAAAGTTTACTTTCTAGGAACATTATTACAGAGGATATTTTTATCGGTTAAATTATGCGATGATTAAATTTTGAGTTTGCTTATAGACAATAATTTCTGGCTTATATTTCGACCTGTATTTTAGATCACTGTATGTAAAAAGTACTTATCTCTCGCTCTATTGATTCAATAATTAGGTAGCGATCGCTTTTAGGAAAATTATGTCATCAGGCTAGGCAGAAAAGTTGGGAGTAGTCATAAACACTTCCTAATAATACAAATATACATAAAAGGTATTTAGTAACGAAAATATTCAAAAATTGTAAAGTATATAGACAAAGATTAAAATTCTATAAGGAATATTGAGAACTGAGGGATTATTTCTCTTTGTTATTATTACTATTCTTGTAGACGAAAGATCTGTTTTGACCTGAAAAATCCAGTGGCTCTAACTCACTCAGGCTGTTACGAGTTATGGCGAGTTCCGTGATGCCTACGCCTCACATCCATTCGGTCAACGATTATGAACTAAATGTATCTACCTGATTACTCTCAGCAAATCTACGAGAATGGATTGAAAAGTTCGCGCCTAATCAAGAAACCAAATAAAATACTTACAAAAATATTTTTATTTTTCGACGTAATCTCCACCTAGCTCTATGCACTTCTTCCACCTGCTTTCCAAAGCTTCCATACCGGTTTGAAAAAAAGATTCCTCAAGGTCTTCAAAATACTGGTTAACTGCACTCTCGACTTCTTCATTTGATGAAGCTTTCTGACCACCGAGGTGTTTTTTTAGGTTTGGAAACAGATGAAACTCCAAAGGTGTCAAATCAGGAGAATAAGCCGGGTGGGGCAGCAATTCGAATTCACAATCACGAATTTGAGCCATAGACTCAACAGACATGTGAACGCGAACATTGTCCTGATGGAACAAAACTTTCTTTCTCAGTAGGCCTGGGCGTTTCTCTTTAATTTCTTGACGTAGACGTCGTGTGCCGGCCGGAGCTATCTCGACCACGTTTAAATTCTGTAACCCATTTTTTCACAGTGATGACGGAGCAGATTCCGCTAGTGTTGTTTTCATATCATCGTGGATCTCCTTTGGTATTAATCTTTTTTTAAACAGGTACTTGATGCCCGCACGTTGTTCAATTTTTTCCATTTTTCCAAAAACGCTGCACTTGGTCTCACTAAACTCGTTCTAACCTAAAAACCACAAATTCTACAGCAACAAAATTTTACACTGTGACAACCAAAGAAAGTATGAACTTATTAAGGGTACTATAATAAAAATATTATAATTATTTTTTGGTGAAACGGCGAACTTTTCAATCCTTCCTCGTAGCGAAGTAAGTTGCCCATATAGCCCTTCTTATTTCTTCAATAGAATCCGGATGTCGACGCACAGCTAATTCGTAATACACAGCTAGTTCTTGCATAACTTTGTTAGTTAATAAAACCGTTTTTTTTAGGCTCTTGTTTGGTTTTTTATTTTTCACTACAGTTTTTTTTGGTTAATACTACAGTTGTTTTTTCCTCACTGTTTTTATTAGAACTTTCTCCTATCTGGGCATCTTCCAAAGCTTCTTTTGCCTTTTTTAACCAATACTCAACTGCATGTTCGGCACGCCAGGTAGACACTAACTGCATCCAGACGCTTGTATTCTATCGCATAATCAAATCCATAATAAGTAAAAAATATGTCCATAAAATAATGTGATAATTAAATGTTTTTTTTCTAACTGCAGCCAAGCGTATCAATTGTGGTTTTGATTTAGACAGATTACATACTGTGTATATAAGTCTGGATATTCTCTCAGAGCTCCTAAATTACTATGTCGATTTTAACAGGTAACCAGCAGATACATGCGGTTTAGTAATGCCACCATTTAAAGAAATAGGTCTTAATTGAATTTTTTATCTCCATCTTCGTTGAAAAGTGGTACTAGGGAATTTTCGAAGGGGTATATTACGAACGAATTAATTCGTTAGAATTCAACAGGGTAGACAAAAAAAGTAAGGTCTCCTTCTTCAATTAAATTTGTATTTGGGGGTTCTCGAGGCCATAGGTGCATGGTAGGAAATCTCTCTTCATGATGATTTAAGAATCACAATAAAGGCCTTCAGTCCCCGGCAATTTAAAGTCTTTCAACTGTGGTAGCGGTCGGAAAAGACGACGTGCTAAGAATCACCGGCAAAGCCCAGGCTACTAATGTACATGATCACTGTGTATTTCGACATATAACTACATAGTTTCGTCAGACATCAAATTGGAGGAACTTGAAGAGGAATTACGACACATCAAATGGGATATTGTGGGATTAAGCATAATAAGAAGGAAAGTGGAATAGCAGCATACCTTGAAATCTGGAAACTTATTTCATTATATTGAAGAAGAAACGAGAACACCGTGAGAAGTCGGTTTCTTCCCCACAAAAAACACGTCAAAAATATCTTAGAAAAGTACCAGCGCAAGGGTTATAATACTGACTAAATAAAAGTAATATATCGAAAGACTAAATAAAAGCAGACGTTGTTGGCTACCCCCTATACCCCTAACTACCGTAATTTTGGCATGCAGAAAATGTATATATTTTCTGATTTTATTTTTTATTTCTTTCCTTTATAATTTACAGTTTTTAACCAACGTTGTTGGTTCCTTATATTTATCTCCACTTGTCTTCAACTAACTTATTACATTGTACGAGTCTAAATTTAAACCGTAATTTTTTCCCTCTCTTCCTAATATTCATTAGTTGGGATCGTATATGCTGACCTTTGATTCAGTTTGCCATAGTGGTGGTAGGAGCAGAGTGCTGTTCTAGTGTTTGTTTAGATGTGTCACCTTTGTCGTTCTAAGTCCAATATTAGGTCTATTTTGCGATCTTGAATGGAAAACTCATTTCATTGTATTTCATAATTTCTTGTGTAGTTCAACATAGGCTTTTCGACAAAAAAAACTTTTCTCTTTTATTTGCAGAATTAGGAAGGCATATCTATTCTCCACCTTTAAGAACCTTGAGCTAGAGGAAGAATGGATTTGTTTTTCTATGTCTGTCAGGGTTTTATCCACTTTCTACCAGTTTAACTTTTTGTGGCAAATTCTTGTTATGTTTTTGCCATCACTTGTTCACTAGTTTTTTGTTTTTTGTCTTTTTATTTTTCTTTCCCTTGTCTTCATCTTTATGTAGTGCTACAGGACAAGTGGTATATATATATATATATATATATATATATATATATATATATATATATATATATATATATATGTATATACATATATATATATATATATATATATATATATATATATATATATATATATATATATATATAAATTATGCTTGAGGCAAGTTTAATGCTATTTTTTAAGCTATTAAGGTTCCTGAGAATTGTTTAGCAAAAGAACACGCCTATTAACGCCAGTAATTATTTTACTCTTTAGGGTTTTCGTTGTGCAATTATCTTGATACGAGTTACGTTTTTTTTGACTAAAATATATCTCATAACAAAAACAATCTTCCACAAGAAAGTTCTAGAATGTTCGACAGGAAAGAACCATAACGCTTACTTGTAACCAGTTTAACGTTAAAATATCTTCCAAGGTGTAATTCTATTGGTTGATTACATATTTTAATACTGATAAATTTTCGAAGCCCTGCACACATTTTGGGCCAAAGATATGGTATTTTATGTGAACATTTCCTATTTTTCAATAGGTCGGAATCCAACAGGTGACATTCAAAACCTTTTGAAGACATACTCAACAGTATTTTATTTATGACGACTACTCTATGGCCGCCTCTTTTTAAATTATTAGCCGCCTTAAAAGATCTAGGTTTCATTCTAAAACCTTTTACCCCTGATTAAAACTTTCACTGTAAACTTTAATCAGTTTTCAGTATCTTTGCTAGACTTAGTTAATCCCCCACATATATATTTATTAACGTTTAGTTCTTCTATTTTTACAAACCAAGTTACTTTTTCATTAATTTGCTACATATTTACAAGCACACCCACGCTACTTCAAAGGTACAGGTAACATAAATAACCAATTAATGATTACCCGCTAAACAAGTTACTAGGATCAAAGTAAAGTCATTGCTAATTTTACATATAAAATAAAAGATAACGACAAGACAGTGCAAAATTAGACTATTTAAAAATAGAGTGTACTGAAAAATAAAATATTAATACACAGTCGTCTCCTGATGGTCTGATCTGAATTATATAGGCATTGATGCCGCTTTAAATAAAACACACAACAATTAAAATCTACAAAATAATGACCAAGGAGGAACTATGAAAATACCAATAAATATTAATTACCATTGTTGTTCAAATAAATTATAACAGTGGATGTTTTTGTGCTTTTCTTTTAGGCTCTACTCTCCAATGAGTTATAAAGCAACTCTATCGCTCAAATCAGGGCAACGTAACAAATTATACCTGCAAAAACTCTTATTTCTTTTTTTTTACGTAAAGTTGTTGACACATTTTCAGGCAACTGTGGTAGCGAATATTATCTAAAACTATAATATTGTTTGGTAAAATTTTTTGCAGCACCGTGTTCTTAAGCCATATATAGATGTAATTTAATCTACGGCAGGTTATTATTTTTGCGGATACCAACAATTTTTTTATGGACTTAGCACACTTGCATCAGGGAAATCCCTAAAGCGCTACAGGAGCGACACGTATGCGGAAAAAAGCGGTATTCACGTTGGTCTTGAATCACTGTAAATTGTACTCGGTCGGAAACACAGTCCTGGGCAAATTATTCCAAAGGGATAAGGTTCTCCATATAAAAGATTGCTTAAAAAGGGTTGTACGAGGAGTAACAAGCTGAACCTCATACGAATATGCACCGCTCTGAGTAGAATTAAGCAACTACATCCATCGAACACTTTCCATGAAAACACTTGTAGAATAGACTTAAGTCGCTAACCGTTTTTGGATGTTCCCAGTTCCGGGTCTCCGATCGAACATCTCTCTTCTGAATAGAATTGAACAAATGCAGTGTATGTTTTCGAGCAAAGCCCCAAACATGGGAGCAGTATTCTATCGTTGGTCGACTTTGAGTTTTGTGCAGAATTAACAGTTGCTGTGAAGCGTTAAGTTTTCTAGTTCGAATATATAATATTCCCAGCTTTTGAGAAGCCGTCTTTGCCATACTTGCAGCATGTTCATGCCAAGACATATTTGCTCCCAAATTAACGCCCTGCAAATTAAGTGACGATGCTGGAGAAATATAGAATTAAGCAACGTTAACTATTTTAGAAAAAAAATACCGCAGGAGTTTTTATAGCTTTAAATTCGCCTTGGTCACCCCAAGATAGAATTTCTTGCAGGTCCTTGTTAAGTTGAACGACTTTCTGCTGTCTGCAGATATTTGCATGAGTAGCCGATGTTCGAGCATTCAAAGTAAATGAAGAGGTAAGCGTGTCGATTGGATCCTTGGTCTTTTCTATCAGATTGTTAATGTAAATGAGAAGAGTAGGAGACAATATGGAGCCTTGCGGCACACCGACGTTGATAGTGAAGGTGTTAGAAAGAAATCCGTCGACTGCCATTCGTAAACAACGCGAGGAAACAGAGCCATAAACACAACTTTTCAGACACACCAAAACAACTTAACCAACAATCCATCATGTCAAACACGGTCGAATGCCTTCGATATAAGAGCAACCGCTCGAGATTCTCCACAGTGTTCAATTGTGTTGTTCCAAACATGTGTTATATAAGTTAGAAGATTTCCTGTTGATCTATGTTTATGAAAGCCATATTGATGGTCGCTAATAATATTGAATTCTTCAAGATATTTTAGAAGATACTGATTGACTTTCGATATTATTGAAAGCAGTGCGACTGGTCAGTAGAGTCTTCTTGCCATTTTTGGGTATCGGCTGAACTGTGGCTCATTTTCAGCAGGAAGGAAATATTCCCTTTCTCTAGAATAGGTTGAAAAGTCTACAGAAAACTGGTGTTAGTATTCTCGTGCAGTTTTTGAGTACTCTGGCAGGTTTTCCGTCAGCGCCAGAAGTTTTTTTAGTGTCTAGCTTCATTAAAATACGTTTTATGATACTCTGTGGGAAGACAATATCGGGCATCCTTGACCGCACTATGGAAAGAGCAGGTGGTATTTTTCTTTGGAAATTGGCAGTAGAATGTGAAGCAGAGTTCAGCCAACAAGTTCGCTTTCTCAACTGTTGTTGCAATTGCATTATCTGGCCGTGTGAGTGATGGTATAGTGGATTTGGTGAAATTTTCACTAACGGTCTTAGCTACTGACTAGAAGGACCTGGAACTATTGAGGCAAGCAAGAAGTTTGTTTCTAATTCGTTGACTGTGGGCCTCCTTGACTTAGTCAATAATTTTTTGCATCTCTGCCGGGACTTTAGGATTTTCACGTCATTGTTGGTAGCTAAGATGTCTAGACGCAACAGCTGCATTTTCGGTCAAATTAAGGTTTGTCGTTCGAAGGGCATTTCTTCTAAAAAGGGATTTAAGTGTCCATAGCAGCCAAAATAACATCGGAAACCTCTTTAGCGCAGTCAGATGGGTCGTTGGATTTGAAACAAACATATAACTAAGGGAAACTCGAAAATATTCCATGAATGCTTCCTATGTAGCAGATTTGTAGAGCCAAACCTTGGGCGGTTTAGGCACCTCTCTGTAACTGATTATCAGGATACTCGATGTAGAAAGCAGTTTATGGTCGAAAGAACCTAACGGCGGATTTACGGTAACAGTATTAATCTCTGGATTTGTGGTTAAAAACAGATAAAGAAGACCGGCGAACTCTCCGTCTCGGGCAGGGATCCGTATTGGTTCGTCAATAAGCTGAGTTGAGCCACAACTGATTGAGAATGATTCGGCTTCATGATTTCGTCGATAGTATTTGAATACTTCAGCCGGTTAATGTTGTGGAGATTAAAGTCGCCCAGGATCCCAAGTTCGGCATTTGGATAGTTAATCTGTAAATGATCGATGGTATCTGCAAGAGAAGCGAAAAGTTTTCTAAAGTTATTATCACTTTAATGGTCGATAGAGGCAGCAGATAAACCTGCAAAAATTTATTTTAAAGTTGCGATCTCTGCCCGATCGATGCCCTAGCATCAGCCCTTACCCGGAGATCCGAGCGGGGGCTATTTTACCGTCAAAATTTTTTGTATCGAGGTGCTTCATCATGTTATTTGTCACACAGACCGAGGACATCGGCACAGCCACGAAACGTTAAGCAACTTTACGGAGCCTAAGCCAATGCGATGGTATCACACCGAGCGATGCCTGGTGGGATCTGGGCATCTACCATCTAAGTTGTTTCTTTAGTCGCCTTCTACGGCAGGGTGATATTCTATCCCGCACTCCCACGGGAAAAATGCTTTATATTCCCATCCATTTTCCGAACAACCATAAATTATTGTTATTCTGTTTTTTTTTAAATGCCAGAATATCTAGTCTACAATTTGAGAGTTTAATTACCCTTGCTGAAAAAATTTATCTGTTTTTTTTGTATAAAATTGCCTAAAGAGCGATTTCGGCTCTTGGGACTCCAACGTCGCGTCGACGTCCACTTTAACCAAGGTTACAATCATCTCCGTATGGCTTTAAGGTACCTGTAAGACGTTCACATGCGGTAAATTTTACGCCAGTTGGTACCTGCGAAATATGATTTGAAGGACTGACATTCGATACACGTGTAGTACATTCAAACCAACATTCATGTGGCCGGCTGAAAGTGTATTATATTTATACATTATTTCTTCAGTAAATATGTGTATAATTTCGGGCAGTGGTGGAAAGAAAATACAGCGTTAAATTTTTTTTCGCTCAGTTTAAAGTTAATTTGTTAATTTAAATCCTAATGCAGATAGCGGATAGAGTTCGACTTTCCGCAGAGGGTTTTATGTTTAGTTGGTATCTATTTAATTAAAGTTTTACTCCTGTGTTTTTTTTTACATTTCTATCCTCTAACAGAGGTGAAATGCGGGGTCTATTCGATAAAATATTCAACCATATTCAAAACATTATTTGTCTCTATAGGAACTTACGTTGGACATTTCTGCTGTATAAATCAAACAGAGATTCTTTAATTGAAAGGTGTGTTTTCGTTTGAAACGTTTCACTTCAATAGTACTTATCGATAACACACCACGTTGTAGTTCTTGACGCTTAAATCAACTCATAAGTTTTATAGCTTCTGAAATAGGGTAAAGGTTGGCTATATAGGATAATAAGGTTCGAAAGACAAAATTTAGTGACAAATCAAGTTTTATTGAAAACAAATTTCTTAATACAAAATAACTAAAGCTTAAAGTTTCTAATTTTAAAAGTTCTATTACGATCAGTCTCTTAGATCAAACGATAATCAATCACAAATGGCTTCTGGTGAGTATATGACAATACGGTGACAATGGAGTAATATAGTGACATCTTATTTGACAACATTGTGATAATCTATTCTGGGACCCATTCATTGTCGTTATCACCTAAAAAATCAGCCACGTCACAATTTTCACACAAAAATTGTGGGGAATTGCAATTTATGCAATCCTGGTGATACCATTTTGCCCATTCCATACATTCAATCCAGACAGCACCATTCCTGAGGGCTACGTCTTGAAAATAATGTACGCCGCATACGCCACACATTTTGCTTTTCGTCGAGTATGCTACCCCTCAGGGTAGGATTGACTGACGCTGGTCTGATTACTGAGGGAGCTTTGCTTTCTGTAGAAATAGCGGAAGTTAAAGTGCGGTCTACTCTTTCACTTGACTCATCACTGACACCAGAATTAACTGAGACTGGTGTGGTCATTGAAGGAGCAATGCTTTCGCTTGAAATGGCTCTGCGATTGAATGGGAATATACCCGAAACTCGTTCATAATTATGGAAGGTCGAAAAGCGTGGCTGTAGGCCGGTGTTAACAGTCGACAGAAGTCGAATCTTGTGGGAGCAGCTGTAGGATTTTCGGACTTGTAATAGTTCATGATTTTTGCCTAAGCGGGCTGGAGGAGGTGACTCGTGTGGCTTGGGAAAGTTAATAAATAAATATCGTTTTCTTTGAAATAGTCTATCACATCAATGCCCACGTGGAATGCATGTGAATCCATGATTAGTAATACTGGTCTAGCTGGGGGTATTTACGATACAAAGTGCTGCATCCACTCCAAGAATAAAACAGAATTAATCCAACCGTTTTTTGATAGCCTAACTATGGAATTCGGAGGAGCGCCATTAGACAGATCATTTACCATTCGGACCCCTTTGAAAATAATCAACGGTGGCAAAGCAGCTCCACTGGCACTGCAACATCCAAGTACTGTTTGTATGACACCTTTTTCGGCAAAAGTTCTGCTATAAATAATCTTTTTACCTATCTGTGTAACAATTTTTGACGGCTTCATGACAAAAGTGACGCCAGTCTCGTCACAATTATAGACACGTTCTGGTTTATCACCAATATTAAGCTTAATAAGCAATGCGACGAGTTTGTCATAGAAAGCCGCTATATTCTCCTTGTTAGCAGTCACAGCACGACATGCGGCAAGTTTTTCTGGCGTTCGAAGCGAAAGGTTATAACGTTGTTTCAAAGACCACCACCAATATGGCCCTGCTTTGCCCTTTGCATCATTGAACTGGTGAACTTGGCCTGTCTTGACTGCCAGAGAATAGCTTATGCGCTTAATATCAGACACAGTGAGGCCAGACCCAATCTCTTGCATCTTGATAATGAATGAGACAAGCTTACACTCAATATCTTTAGGAAATGTGAAAGGTCTACCCAGTTTTAGTATGTCCATTGTACACGGATCTTCAGTTTCATTACTCACGTGCTTTTTTAAGGTAGTCCATGGTATGTCATACTCCTTAGATGTCTTGTAAATGGACCAGTCATCATTTTTCACCTTGAAAACGGCAGCTCTAAGCGTCGTAATTTCGACGGTGTTCGCCTTTCATTTGTCGAGACTTCCTCCGGACCGATTCGTTTCTGTAAGAATAATGACGAAATACCTAAGCGTCTAGAACAATGTGCGTAAAAAGTACATTCAAAATGCTTATATGAATGAATACGAGGTCTATCGTAGTTCATTATAATGTAAATTCATGTAAACCGTGTAAAAATTACGATCATAAACGACGACTATGCGTGGTAAATAATATAGTGATATTTACGAACCTATTTCGCTCGGAATTTTCCATTGGTTTGGCGCCTGAGGACGGCATAACGACCTCAGAGCATCGAATCTAGCGGCGAACTGAGTGAGGGGTTTGCGGCATACGAGGCTGGTTTGAAAAGTCCGTGCAAAGTCCGAGAGATGGCACCACCGGCGCGTATCGAGGTCATGTTTAGTTAGTAGCATCTCTTGAATGAACGCACACCAAGTTTCAGCCATATTGGTCTATTTCTTTGTGTTTGGCATTCGTGTGAATCAAGGAAGTCGAGTGATTTTCAAGAAATGGACGAAAAAGAATTTCGTGTGGTGATTAAACATTACTTTATGAAAGGCAAAACGCCTCAGGAGACTAAAGAGAAGCTTGATAAACATTATGGTGACTCTGCACCTTCGATTAGAACAGTTTATAAGTGGTTTCAAAATTTTCGGACTGGCCATATGGGCACAAGTGACGCTGAACGTTCTGGACGGTTTGTGGAGGTTACGACTCCAGAAATCATTGATCAAATCCATGATATGGTCATGGATGACAGAGGGGGGGGAGTTAAGGTGCGTGAGATTGCTAGTGCTGTGGGCATCTCGGCTGAACGGGTACATAATATTTTGCATAAACATTTGGACATGAGAAAGCTATCCGCGATTGCTCACGCTTGACCAAAAACGGAATCGTGTGAAGTGTTGCAAGGATGGTTTGCAGCTGTTCCAGAAGAATCCGGAGGACTTTAAGCGTTGTTTCGTCACTGTGGATAAAACATGGATGCATTACTATACTCCTGAGACCAAACAACAATCTAAATAATGGGTTACCAAGGGGGAATCTGCACCAAAAAAGGCGTAGACCGTTCCTTCGGCCGGAAAGGTTATGGCGACTGTCTTTTGGGATTCGCAAGGGATAATCCTAATCGACTATCTGGAAAAGGGTAAAACTATTACAGGTGAATATTATTCATCGTTATTGGACCGTTTGAAAACCGAGCTGCAAGAAAAACGCCCGCGATTGGCCCACAAGAAAGTCCTTTTCCATCACGACAACGCACCAGCACACACCTCAGCAGTTGTGGTCGCAAAATTAATGGAAATAGGATTCCAACTCGTTTCACATCCTCCCTATTCTCCAGACTTGGCTCCCTCGGACTACTATTTGTTCCCCAATTTGAAGAAATGGCTGGCGGGACAAAGATTTTATTCAAACGAGGAGGTGATTGCAGACACTAATGGATATTTTGCAGACTTGGACAAATCCTATTATTCGGAAGGGATCAACAAACTAGAACATCGTTGGACAAAGTGTATAAGCCTAAAAGGAGACTATGTCGAAAAATAAAAAAGGTTTACGCCAAACACATAAGTAGTTTTTATTTTTGCACGGACTTTTCAAAGCAGCCTCGTATGATTGTAAACACAGAAAACGCGCAGCGCTCGCTGGGCATTATAGAGAACGCGAAATGCAAAATTGTCACTATATTACCGTATATCACCAACTAGCCAACATTTACCCTACAATATTTAAGGAAACCTATACTAGGATGGGCAATCATCAATGCTCATTCTCATATTCCCATGATTTTCTAGTTTTGGCACAATTAGAAATACATTTAGGGATTTTGTAACGTCAAGAAGTGAAAAATAATTTTTTCCATGATTACAATATTTTTCTGATTTAGGGAAGTAAAAAATGCTATCCATAGCACAGTTAGGTATATAAATTACCATAAGTATTTATAATACTTTCGATAGCATTGCTTGCAATTATTTAATAATATGGAACGAAATTGAATGTTGCATAAGAAGATGAACGATAAAATATTTATAGTTAGGGAAAAAAAAATCTAAATACTGTTTCCTTAATGGAAATTGAAAGCAGTTATTTTCCATTTTATAAAAGGTCTAGCGTCTGGACTTAAATGCATGGCAGGAAATGTGAAAAACATGCAGTGTTTATAACACACCGGTAGTTACTAGTTTAAACACGCAAACCATGTAATTTGTCACATACAAAAATTTGTTCATTAATAGTAGCGTAAAATACAAAATTAGTTCTGGTAATATTAATTGAGTTATCTTAGTAGTCATCAATACAATAACTAACGTAAATGACTATTAAAAACTAATAAAAACTGGAGTGAGTAAGAAATGCTAATAATGTTTGAATTTGTGTGTTTTACAAAATTTTCTACGGTCAAATAATTTTTGCTAAGATTGCATGTGCAGGGTGGTCTAAATTGAACACTTCTAAAGGTAAACCCCTATCCAAAGGAGATAGACGAAAACTGATGTCGGTGTCTGAGGCTCAATTTTTATAATAAACTCAATGGTGAAAACCGCATATCGATATCTAGTACCGTTTCAGATGTACAGGGTGTTTTTCAAAAATCTGCGTTTTGGAAAAATATAATTCTTTTCCTATTGAAAATTTTTGATTTCTGTAAAAACATTCTCAAAGCACTTTTTCACGTTGATTTCAACAGTGTAAGTTACATTTTTTACAAATAATGTTTTAATAGTTATTAACGCAAAAATATATTTTTTAAATGTATATTTTTCCTTATCCGAATAGAGCTTTAAATTACCGTTCTAAAAAAATAGCACACTTTATATTTTGTTTAAATCTACTCCAAAATATAAAGGTTTTCAGTTTTTACATGCACATTTTGTGAAGTAGGCTTTGAACGGAGCGGCCATATGGTTTAGTTCAATTGTTTGCTCGTAGTTGTCAAATTTTGCTTCAGGATCAGTTATTGAATTGTCAAATAAATCGCAATGAAGTTTGAAAATTACGAAAAATGGGATATGTTAGTGTGTTTCATACAAACCCGAGAAAATTCGGAAGCGGCAAGTAATTTGTACCACGAACGGTATCCAGAGAGGCGTCAACCCTTTAAGGATATATTCGCTCGATTGCGACATAACCTAGTTAATAGTGGCCAGTTTGAAAAGAAACGACCCAAAAAATTATGCATCAAACAGGGATAAGGAGTTGGAAGAAATAGTAGTTTTAGGAACTATCGGAAATAATCCCAACACTTCAACCCGACAGTTAAAAGAATTCAGTGGACTACCAAGAACTAAAGTAAGCCGTACTTTGAAGAAGCACAAATTCAGGCCATATAGGAGAAGAAAAGTTCATCACCTAAGAGCGTTGCATTTGGACAGACGAAGCTTATGTAAGCAATGCAGATATTTTTAACCGTTTAAAATTCTTATACGTGGGCACAAGAAAATCCTCATTTAGTTGGGGAGCAATGAAATCAAGGCAGATTTGGATTTAATGTGTGAGCAGGAATTTTTGGAGGCAGGGT
The DNA here is from genome assembly GCA_019049505.1 of Pachyrhynchus sulphureomaculatus. Lineage (NCBI taxonomy): Eukaryota > Metazoa > Arthropoda > Insecta > Coleoptera > Curculionidae > Pachyrhynchus > Pachyrhynchus sulphureomaculatus. The sequence goes on along the minus strand of CM032449.1, from coordinate 71,037,089 downwards.
TATAGGTCCATTTATTTACGAAGGAACACTCACCTCTCAGAGATATTTAGAAATTTCAAGGCAGCAAATAGAACCTCTTGTTGATGAACTGCCGTTAATGGACCTTAGAAATATATTTTTTCAACACGACAGGGCACCCCCTCATAACGCTGCAGTTATCAATAATTTTGTATCTGCCAATTTCGACAATAACTGGATAGCCAACCAAGGTCCGAACCTTTGGCTGGCGAGGTCACCAGATTTAACACCCATGGACCTCTATCTCTGGGGAAGATTGAAAGACCTAATTTTTAAATTGCCGACAAACACCAGGCAAGAGTTTAAAGTCGCAGTAATACAAAGTTTTGCAGCTCTCACTCCTCTTGAACTAATCAACTCGGTAAGAAGTATCCAGTAAAGGTGCCGCCTATGTGTAAATGAAACTAGTGGACATTTTGAACATCTCTTATAGAAAACTGTTTTGTTTTAGTGTGCTCTACTCGGAATAAATTGTTTTATTGTTGTTTTGTTTTATTTTCTACATAGTTTAAAGTACTATAGCATTTAGTAAATTTCATTGTAGTTATGACTCTTAGAGTTACTTTTGGGAATTTTTTTTTACGATTTGACTGTTATCGGTAAACAACTGATATTGCCGCTCCGTCCAAAGCCTACTTCACAAAATATTCATTTAAAACTCGCGTAAAAACTGAAAATCTTTATATTTTGAAGTAGATTTAAGCAAAATATAACGTATGCTATATTTTTAAAATGGTAATTTAAAGCTCCATTCGGATAAGGAAAAATATACAGGGTATCCCGTTTAAAAAATATATTTTTGAGTTAATAACTATTAAAATATTAGTTGTAAAAAAATGTAACCTACACTGTTGAAATTCTAGTGAAAAAGTGCTTTGAGAATATTTTTACAGAAATCAAAAATTTTCAATAGGAAAGGAATTACAAACATTTTTCCAAAATGCATATTTTTGAAAAACACCCTGTATATCTGAAACGGTACTAGATATCGATATGCGGTTTTCATCATTGAGTTTATCATAAAAATTGAACCTCAGACACCGACATCAGTTTTCGTCGATCTCCTTTAGATAGAGGGTTTTACCTTTAAAAGTGTCCAATTTGGACCACCCTGTACAGTTTCCTCCAAATAGTTCACACCACATTTTTTAGTTACATATTTTAATTAGATTTTAATATTGGTTTTTGCTTTAATGAATATGAAAAATAATCCATTCGAAGGTAGTCATGTGATTTTCATTGCCTGACAAAAATGACATTTAAAAAAAATTTGCGACAACGGCCTTGTCTGTTAAAATTTGTTTCTTTGACAATTCGACAAAGATGTACAAATTTTTTCCTCTCATTTCAAAGTAATATTTTATACCAGCTTTTAAATACTTATGAAAACAGACAAATATCTGTTTCTTAAAAGCTCCATAAAAGAAATGCTACCTGTAGGTAACCTCATCATAATATTATTGTATTAAACTTAAATGATTCTCCTGATAATACAACAAAGTTGACGTAATGTAAATAATTCGTGATTTAATGTAAAACTGCTGAAAACAGACATGGGCCATATTTCAGTAGTCTACCTACTCTTCTTTTATTTTTAAATCCATTCCGAGACGCGCTTCGCCGTATCACGGCTCATCAGCTCGCCTATGGCTGCTGTGTCAGCCTGCGATGGAGTAATAAGTGTGCATACTTGGTACACTTCGCGGTATCTTACCATTACGTTAAATAGTTTCTGATAGAATTTATATCAGAATTACTTGTTCAATACTAAAGTCCTGTTGAAGGATGAATGAGTTAAAACACCGACGCTCCAGTTAAAGTATCTAATGCAAACGATCTCCTTATTTGCAAAAAAAAATAATGTTTCTATTTTAACCTGATTTAAAAACAAAAGTTCAAAAATTATCTAGACATGTAATTTAATTTAGCAGTATTTTTACTAATTCTTATTTTAACGTAAACCTAATACTGTTAAAGTTAATTTTGTTTAACTTACAGAATTAATTGTTAAAATTACGTTTGAATCAAACGTAAAGGAATTTTAAAATGTAATTTCTATTTTATTAAAGAAAGCGTTTTAAGCAAGTTAAAGAAATATGAGAAGGTGTACTGTCTTTAGCAACCGCAAAACAGATTTAAGAATTAACAGCTAGAGCCACTAAAAATATCTAAAATTGAACCCAATTTAGTTACCATGGAATCAAACACCCATATCTTTTCAAATGACTATGGTTTTTGACCTTATAATTTGTATTATGTGTATCACCAAACAAACGTTTTTCTAGAAATATTTAATATAAGAATAGAGTGCTAAGGCCTTGTCACAAGTAGGGAATTTAATCATCTTTAGATTTATTAAGACGGTTTTTATTTGCGACCTTAAATAAAAACGACTTTTCTAGTTTATTACTTTACGACATTGTAATTTTAGTTGCTAACTAGTGTTTTTGTCTACTTAAACCCCTAATTGTGAAATGATATTAGCTTAAAAATGAAATATTTTTAGCAAATAAGGTAACAAAGGCTTGAATTGAATAATTTTTTTATCTTTATCAAGAAAAGCCATTGCCGAAGTTGCATTTCAAGTAAATATTGACACATAAATACCACAGTCTACCCAAAGCCCATACACACCAACAGGTATTTGTGCGCCAATTCACATCATCACCGATCACAACTACAAGCAGTGGCCTATACCATAATATCAAGATAATTCTGCCTAACCGACAACATTAACAGGCAAGAAGAAATAAACAGTACGATAAAAATACTGAAACATACACAGTAGAGCACACAAACAATCAAATAAGTAATGACAGTCAAACAGCACATAAGCAAAACTGCACGAATCACCTGGAAACAGATCTACAGCTAATACATCGACCTCTCTTAAACCACATATATTAAAATTATATACTATATATTGACCTCCCTTAAACCACATATAATAATAGGATTATCACTCAAAAATTCAAATGACAAAATATAGGTAGAAAACCAAGACGTATACAGTATTCAATGTGGCAATTAAAATGTAAAATGAGGCCTATATAGTACAAACGAATAGAAGGACATCTGCAAGGTTCGAAGAATCTACATCAGCATTCCTCAAACATCATTTAGCAAATTGCTACTGTACAATACTACAAAACAGAATCACCCGGGAAGCTATCAGAATTAAGAAACACCTGAATAAAAGTGATGAAGCCCTTAATAGTAATATATATGTATATGTATATATATATATATATATATATATATATATATATATATATATGAAGACTGGCTCAGGTGTAGTTGCGCAGCGACTACACGTTGGCTTTGCACTTCTTGCAATAGGGCAATGAGTTGTGCCGGTTCTTCCGGGACGGTATCGATTTTCTGATGACGTAATTAGTGAGCAGGTATAGCAGAGATGTTGACGGTTCAAGTCCCGAGTTGCATGTGTTTTGATAGGGATGAATAAGAGAGCAAAAACAGTTCTATTGAGTAAAACCGTTTTAATCAGTAAAGTTTCTTAGGAATCCAAATGTTTTTGGTATTGTTGGAAAGAGTAGAAAATCAGCATTCTGAAGGTCTCAAAAAAGTACCATCGTTTGAAAATAAATTCAGGGATCGATGTTAAATGAAGCAAAATCGTTCAAGTCCATTTTTTGCTCACCAGTATATATATATATATATATATATATATATATATATATATATATATATATATATATATATATATATATATTTATATACTCATCTTATTCATCAAATCCATTCCGAGATTCGTTTCGGAAGTCGAGCTAGGATCGACAAACAAGAGAACAGAATTTTCTGGTATTTAAGCCAGTACTGATGGCCAATGGTAAGATATAACGTATACATATACATATATATATATATATATATATATATATATATATATATATATATATATATATATATATAATATGTGTTCACACTGAACTTGTATGTGGAGTTCAAATTATAATATTAATTCATCATTTCGTCAAGAAAATATAAAGCACACGTAAGTAAAGATATAATCAATACAAAGGCTTGTTTACAGTTTTGACAACCTAATTTTACATTGGTTTTTTATACAAGTGCCTACACTCGCTCTCGCCCGCTGTCATCAATTGGCTCCTCTCCTGTATACAAGCAGCTTTCCCTTTAACGTTGACAATTTAATTTCACGTAAGTTGAAACATAATTTTGCAGGCTACTAAAACATTTTTATAAGTAAAAAGTGCAAAATTATTCAATAATTATGTCAACAATTGGTGGTTAGAATTGTTTAGCAGCAATATATTTTTATTTTTCCGCAATATTACTCAATATTTTTAAGCTTTTTGTATCATTTATAGACAACTCAAACAAAAACTTGAAGATAATACCACATCAGACAGCATAAACTGATAGACATCTAACATCATCAAGACACATTCGGCTGACCTTTATTTGCACTAAAATGATGGCTAATGATGGATAATGTTTGAAGAATCGGGATCTAAATTCAAGTTTTTTCAGGCTAAAATTTTTAAGTTAAAATGTCGTTAACAAGTAAGAAATGTATGCTGATATTTTTTATATTAACACAGAGGATAATTAAAAATATATATAAGTAACACCATAAGGACAAATGAGGAATGGAAACAACAACATGTACAATTTAAGCACACAAAAGTTATGGATCTAATCAACGTCAAACTCTTGGATATGCAATCTGACGATACGACAATGTCGTCTAATTAGAAACCATAGAGAATTGGGTGCAATCCAAATCAATGGATGAAGATGGAGACTCCGACCAAGGCAAAAGATCGGGTCTATTACACAGACGGATCAAAAACTTCAAACGGAGTAGGCGCTGGTATATATGAAGAAAAGCCCGAATGAAGCTTAAGCGTTCCACTAGGAACAATTGCAATAATATTTCAGGCAGTGTTCACGAGAATATTAGATGGGATTATCGCAACCAAGAAATATATATTCTCTGAGACAACCAAGGTGCTCTAAAGGCTTTAGATGCCTATCAGACTAACTCTAAGATCAAATTGGAGTTTAAATGTGACCTGTTAAAACTATCCTCTAGGAACAATAGGGTTGAAAAATTGTCAGTTCTAGGATAGAGGATAACAGTAATGCAAAAGTGAATAAATTAGCAAGATGCGGAGCTACAAAACCATTCAGGGGTCCAGCACCAGGGTTTGTTATACCAAAACAGGTGGCAAAAATGATAATCAGGAAATGGTCATATCAGCAACATCTAGATCCTTGACTTGCAACATCTGGCCATGGACATGCGAGGGACGTAATTGGCGGCCCTTCTTAGGAACTAACCGACGTTTTTTGTTTAACAAGGGACTAGTTTGTAATTGCAAGCTGAATTTACTATTTTTTGCTAACATGAACGAAAATTAAGGTAGCGTAAATGCATACAGGTAGCGTATATTCATCTAATTAGAAGGTTTAACATTTAATTGATCTTTTTTTTACGTTCCTCTTTTTTTTCAAAATTGCCGTGTACGTTATTCATATTCAAATTCATACTATACTAATAATTTTTATAAATATGTAAAATACTATATTTATTTTACGTAAGTCAAAGTGCAAACGAAACTTAAAATAGGGTACGTATTATTGCTACAAACATGGCTATGAAAATATTATAGGTAACAAAACCTACAAAAATAAATATTGACTTTCCAACTTAGAAATTTATTAATTTCATAAAAGGTTTTGATAATAAGGTAACCCTTATTTGCACTAAAATAATAGACTTAAATTGGGGAGGCGATTTTCAGGCTAAATATTTTTGAATTAAAATGCCGTTAACAAGTAAGAAATGTTTGCCGATATTTTTAATACGAACACAGAAAATAATTAGTTTTCTGTACGGAACACTTATAAGATGACTTCGGTGTCTATCTGTCTGTCTGTCACACCCGATTTTCTTTCTGTTTGGGTGATGCAAGATGAACCGAATCCAACAAAAGTAGTTCATTCGCTTGTTTCTTTAGTTATACCGGACATGTTGTAACCACTGCTTTAAAGGATCAAAGAACAGTTAAGGCTGAATGGTATACAATAATTTGTTCGTCAGAAGTCATCGATGAAATCAAGAAAAACAACCGAAAACGTGGCATCATTCTTCATCATGACAATGTCAGCTTTCACACACGTAAAACAGTTGATTATTTGAGGAAGAAAAACATCGAATTAAGGTCCCATTGCACGTATTCATCTGATTTATCGTCTAGCGACTTCTTTTTGTTCTCGAATGTCAAAAAAAAATGCGTGAACTGCGATTTTCATCACCTCAAAAATCTGTTGAATCCCAAAACCATGTTTTTGAGGTACCAAGTTCAGAGTGGAAAAAATGTTTCAAAAATTGGTTCAAACGCATGTAAAAGTGTATAAATCTTAAAGGCGAATATTTTGGGAAACAATAAAGCGATTTACCAAATTTTTAGTGTTCGGAACACTTATAAGATGACTTAGGTGCCTGTCTGTCTGTCCGTCTGTCTGTCTGTCTGTCACACCTGATTTTCTCCGAAACTATTTGTCATAGAAAGTTGAAATTTGGTAATAATGTAGGAATTGGTGGCCTCATTAGCGCCGGGTAGTTTTGAAAGTTAAATTTTAACTTAAGGGGTTAGTTCAGGGGGGTGAAATCGGAAGTGAAAAAAAAAAAATTTTTATTAGGTCATCAAGTGTGGTGTCAAATGAAAGCTTGTGAAAACACGAGTAAAATATATTCATATATTATATATATATATATATATATATATATATATATATATATATATATATATATATATATATGTATAACGTAATACTTGCGCACACTTTTCTTTGTATTATTTTTAAAAAATAGCGAAAAATCGCTGTCCCCCGACCTTATCTCGAGTTCATTACCTTTAATAATTTATCTGGTGTATAAAAAAACAAAAATTTCAAGTTCATCAGTTTTCAGCAAAAATTGGAAACAAAATGGTGTGTTTTGTGAAGTCACTGATCATTTTAAACCACCGTAACAAAATTTTTTATTTTAAAAGCTATCAACGTACGGAACACTAATTGTGCAACTTCAACTTGCACTTGACTGGTCATTTTTTTATGGGCATACCACACATGCTGCAGGGAAATGCCTAAAGAGCTATTGGAATGACGCCTGTGCGGAACAAACGATTCCCGTTTTGAATAGCGGTCAATGGTACTTGGTGGGAAACACAATCCTGAATAAATCATTCCAAAGAAATAAGGTTCTCCTGTAAAAGACTGCTTGAAAGGGGTTGTACAGGAGTGAACACCTGAACCTCATGCGGATGTAATGTATTAGCGTGACTTATATTTCTAGCAGGCATCGCTCTGGCAGGAATTAAGTGGGCTACATCCATTGAACACTTTCCATGAAAGTATTGTAGAACAATCTCAACTCGTCAACCCTATTTCGATGTTCCAAGAAATCAAGGTTGCTGCTGAGTCCTGGGTCTCGCATTAGGCGAACAGTTCTCTTCTGAATAGGATTCAACAAACGCAATGTATGTTCAGAAGAAGAGCCCCAAAAATGGGAACAGTATCCCATCACTGGTCGAATTTGATCTTTGTACAGAATTAACAGTTGTTGTGGAGTGTAAAGCTTTCTAGTTCGTAATAATATTCCCAGCAATATTCCATCGTTGGTCGAATTTTAGTTTCGTGCAGAATTAATAGTTGCTGTGAAGCGTAAAGCTTTCTAGTTCAAAATAATATTCCCAGCTTATGAGAATCTTTCTTTGGTATGTTTGCAACATGTTCATGCCAAGACATATTTGCTCCAAGTTAATGCCCACCAAATTAAGTCACCATGCTAGAACAATGGAGTGTCCAGACACTCTGTCGGGTACATCAACGTTAACTTTCTTTTTCGTGTCCAAAAACTCGGAAAGCGACCGTTTTTGGCTAGAAAAGCGGGTTGACCTTCGTCCTCTGGTATTGGCGGCGTCTGCCTTTTGCAGGTTCCCTCTTATTTTATCAAGAATAAACTAAATTTATTGATTTTATATGGTTAAATAGGTGCCCATTTTTAGATCGATGTTTTTTGGGTCCGGCCTCGGCGACGTCTGCCCTTTGGAGCGCTCGACTTTTTTTTTATAGGTCTAGCACACGTGCTGCAGGGAAGTCCATAAAGCGCTCCGGGAGCGGCATGTGTGCGGCATGTTTAATGTCAACAAATGTTATACTACTTGATTCAAGTTGTTAAACAACAATCCATTTTTGAATGTAGTATTTTGGGTATTCCGGAGCACAGGAGACGCAAAATCCACGTTAAAGGCTTTTATTCGACTCGCCCGATAAAATGAACAACTAGGTAGATGATTAGTCGACAGGTCAAAATTTCGAGTCGCCCTCTTGGTCTATATGTATATATATATAAAAAATGAAATTATTAGCAGGGGAGGAAAGAAGTATTGGGTGTACAAATTAATTATTGGCCTCTATCGACCACCTTTGATATCTATAATATATATAAAATGCAACGTCTCTCTGTCTGTCTGTCCGTTAGTGCGCTTATCACTGGAGAACCACTTATTCAATTTACATGCTTTTTTTTAATACATACATATGTTCTCTGGCCAGGTTATAGGCTATATTTTATTACGTTAGATAACATAACGAATAAGCAGTGACGATAATAGTGAATCAAGTCGGAAAAAAGTTTGCCGCTAGAGCGTTCTCTTGCAATACACTGCCTAAACCATTAAATATGGAACAATATCATGTAGCAAAGAATATCTGTAATATAAATAAAACGCAACGTCTGTCTGTCTGTCCGTTAGCGCGCTGATATCTGGCCAGGTTATATAATCATAATAATAGTCTATATAATTTATATAAAATGCAACGTCTGTCTGTTTGTCTGTCCGTTAGTGTGCTTATCATTCGAGAACCACTCATCCGATTTACGCGTTTTTTTTTAATTCCTAATTTAATATATATCAAAAAAAATCTATAATATATATAAAACGTAACATCTTTCTGTCTGTCTGTCTGGCCATTAGTGCGCTTAGCACTCGATAACCACTTATCCGATTTACGTGTTTTTTTTTTATAAAATACAAAGATACAGAGACAAAATGCTAATATGTAGGAAAAAAGATAAGCAGTAAGCTTGGCAGAAAGACTGAATAGATGGGAGGAATACTTTAAAGAAACATTAAATGGAAAGGAAAAGGAGGAGTTGAATGAGAGATAGGAAGCAAAATTAACTGAAGGGCAGGAAGGGACAAACAAAGTAAGACAAATACTGAAAACGCAAAAAAAATAATGCCCCGGGTGGAAATTGTATAACAGCAGAAATGATAAAAGCTGGAAGAGTAGATCTGGAAAATGAAATATGCCGGTTGGTGCAAGAAATATGGGAAACAGAAAAGATGCCAGTGAGTTGGAGAGAGTCGCTCATTTGTCTAATATACAAAAAAGGAGAAAAAACTATATGTGCTAATTATAGACCAGTAGCCTTACTAGATGTGTACAAGATAGTGGTGACTATCAAAAACAGACTACACGAGAAAGCCGAGTCTATTCTGGGAGAGTACCAGTGTAGATTGAGGAAAAATAGATCGGTTACAGACCAGATATTTTCGATTAAGTAAATCCAAGATAATAGCTTAGAACAAAATTTGGCACTACAGTTGGTCTTTGTATAAATAGAGAAGGACCCTACAAGATAATGGAAGGACTAAACATTCCAAGTAAATTGATTCGCATGATGAAAATGACCCCGAGTGACACAGAAAATAGAGTGTTGGTTGAGGGCAAAGTATCAGACAAGTTTAAGGTGAAGAGAGAATTAAGACAGGGGGATCCAGTGTCGACATGTCATATTTGGTACCAGAGAAGATAATCCGGGAGTCACAAATAAAAACAAATGGAACAATATACCAACAAACCTGCCAATGTTTGGCCTATGCGGATGATGTACCATAGCAGTGATTGCAAGAGCAAAAGAGAACCTCATAAAAGCCATAAGTAGGATAGAAGAAATGGGAAGGATGAGAGGACTAAAGATAAATGAGGAAAAAACAAAATACATGGAAATTACAAAGAAGAAGGATAATAAAAACAACAAAAGTTTAGATATAATAAACAACTTAGGGGAAAGATATATGTTTAAAAAAGTACACAGATTTAATTATCTGGGAGTAATAATAACAGAGAATGGACAAGAAAGGGCGGAGATACAAGAATAGCGAAAGGACAGAGATGTTTGAGGGCAATGAATCCAATATTAAAATCAAAGAATGTATCAAGAAAAGCAAAAAAAAAAGAATATATACGACAGCTGTCAGACCCACGGTGACATATGAATGCGAAACGTGGAAACTGAATGCAAGAGAAAAGGAGATGTTGGAGGTGTGGGAAAGGAAAGCTTTGAGAAGAATCTAGGGAGGAAGGAAAGAAAAGGGACTGTGGAGAAGAAGAACAAACTACGAATTAAAATGCCTATAGACGAAACCCCTTATAAGCCAAATCATAAGAAGCCAGCGATTAAAATGGTTGGGACACGTAGCAAGGATGAAGGAAGCAAGACAGGCAAAGCAAGCCCTAATAAGAGGCAGAAGAGGCAGGGGTAGACCTTGATCTACATGGATTCAGGCAGTAAAGCAAGATCTGGAGTTGATAGGAATCCTGCACTGGGAAAAGCTAACAGAAGACAAAAAGAAGTGGATAAAAGTATGCAACCAAGCCATAGGTCTCTAAGATCTCGAGCTATATATTAATATAAACATAACGAATAAACAGCGACGATAAAGGCGAATCAAGTACACGCGAGCGGAGCCTCGGGCACGGCTGGTTTATTTATAAAATAACTAATACAAACTTCAAATTAATCATTCATATCTTCTGTAGATTTTTGTTGTCTCTCAAGCAACTGTCGAATTTTAAATCAGAAAAATGATGGTTGTTTCTATGCGATTACGTCATCGAGGCTTTTTTTGACCTATTCAACTGACTTAAAATGAGAATTATCCAGATAGTGTTATAGAGGTCGAAATAGATGACAATCTATAAAAAAATTCTCAACCGAAATATTTCCTGGGTTTTTTTGGTGCATGGGACTGAGCATGGGACTGAGCATGATCCTGCTTGAGTATCATCATCCTTCCTCCACTGCCAATAAATGACCATTTTCTTCAAGTGCGTCACTCACATGAGTCAGATGTTGTTGGTAGAGATTAGAAGTAATGGTTTTACTAGGTCAGAATATCTTATAGTGAATCACACTACTCTAATCCCACAGAATATAGAGCAATACTCTCTTTTTCATAAATATTCCTTGCTCGTTGATGGGTACTTAGGTAAACCCATGATATTCACTTTTTGAGATTGTCGTATAATATCTAATTTTTATCACAAGTAACCATTGTCAGCAAAACGTAAACAATAAAAGAGACCTATCATAGCGTCTGCTGTTGTTCAGGTTTGTAAATCCTCCAGAGCTACTGTATATTGAAGGAAATACGTTAGTTGGTTGGATTACTCAGAGTGCATCTGCAAGTTCCAATTGAGTTTGGCAGAGACTCTTGTCAAAAAATTCATTCTTAGCCCGTAAAATGCAAAAGCTTTTGGTGTCTCAAATCTTTTTTTTCGAACGATATCGCGTCTATAATTGATTTTCCAGGTTATGTTCGTATAGGATAAAATACCATACCTCGTTTTAAAATACACACTTTACAATTATTCTATAGCGGGAAATAAATTCCAATTGGAATAGGTTTCGTAGTTAATGGAAGGTAATTTCCACACCTAATAACCTTTACTAATATTGCTCTATTAAGACCCTTTTATCTTTTACCTAGATGACTCATTGACATATAGCGACATCTGAAATCAGAAGTAGATCTTAAACTAATATGTAGTTAATTTTAAATTCAGATAAAATTTAAAAATAGGTAAAAATTTTGACCTCTACCGGGACTTACCTGAGCCTTCGGCTTTTTAGACAACGGTTCTACAACTAGTAATACTACAGCATGGTAAGAATTTGTCTGAATGCCACTAATACAGATGTGTTAATTTTAAATTGATTATAGATGCTAAAACTAACTATTAAATAAAATGTTTGTTTTAAATTATACGGTGGCAAAATCGAATTTCTCAACGTCGACTCTACTTATCACCATTATAGGCTTTATTTAGCACGGATCTAGTAAGATATACCGACTTATATCCATGCCAACTTCCTATTTTATTGTAGTTCATGTTTCGGTAACGATTTTTCCTTTTCACCTGAGATCCGGCCAAAGGCCTGGTCTCGGTATCGATTTGGCATTGGGCCAACACAAAACATAAACATTTCTGATTGGTGGCTAAGAATTCAGTAGTGTATCACACCTGGTAAAAAATATGTCTGCTAAAAACTCACTTTGTCACTTATTAATAGTTACGAGGGCTACCTATTAAGTTTTTACAAAAACAATGAAAAAAATTTTGGTAAATCGTTTTATTGTTTCCCAAAATATTCGCCTTTGAGATTTATACACTTTTGCATGCGTTCGAATCAATTCCAGTCGCAGTCCACGCATTTTCTTTGACATTCGGGAACAAAATGAAGTCGCTAGACGATAAATCAGATGAATACGGGTAATGGGACATTAATTCGATGTTTTTCTCCCTCAAATAATCAATTGACTGACATATGTGAGAGCTGGCATTGTCATGAAGAATGATGCGACGTTTTCGGTTGTTTTTCCTGATTTCATCGATGACTTCTGGCAAACCAATTGTTGTATACCATTCAGCATTAACTGTTCTTCGATTCTCTAAGGCAATGATTGCAACATGTCCGGTATAACTAAAGAAACAAGTGATCATTTTCTTGGAAATACTTTGCGAATGAGCCACTTTTGTTGGATGCGGTTCATCTTGCACCACCCAAACAGTTGATTGTTTCTTAGTTTCCGGTTCGTACGAATTTATCCAAGTTTCATCTCCTGTTAGGATGTTGTATACGGATTTTGCATGTGCTCGGTCGAATTTTTTGAGAATTTCCTTACACGAGCCTGTTTTTGAGATTCGGTCAATTTATGCGGAATCCATCGGGAACAAATCTTTTTCACAGCTAAATGTTCATGCAAAATCGAATATACTGCAGTCTTCGATATGCCTAAGGATGCTTCTACCTCATGGTAAGTCACATACCAATCTTCTTCAATCATGTTGCACACAGCATCGATGTTTTTTGGAAAAACAACACATTTTGACGACTTTCACGAAATTCATCGCTGACGGAAGCACGACTATACCGAAATTCTGCAAACCAATTGGCTTTTTTGTTGGTGATTCATTACCAAAAGTTGAATGACGCAATTTGAGGTATTGTTGTTGAGTTAGGCCTTTACTAAAATCGTAAAAAATCATCCAACTACTCTGCCAATTTCTGAGCTGCCACTGTTTTAACAATAACAAATGTCATATTTTACAACAATGGTAATATCACATCTCAATAGGGCCATCTAGTGGTCGTTTGTAAAAACTGAAAAGGCGACCCTCGTATTAATCCCTAATATACTAAGATATGTATTGCTATGAATGTATTATCCTTTTATTTATTTGACGACTAAAAAAAGGACAGAAAAAAATTACTACCAATAACGTTACCAAACAGCAAACATAATTATGGAATATTTCAACATACCAGTATATTAGGAAATATCTCGGAGACATCTCATCTAGATCTATATAAAACTATTTTTCATACGAACTTTACGATGCTAAGCAAGAACTAATTTAGAAAATACATAAGACATATGTGAACTAAGAAGAATTTTATTACAATAAACTGTGTACCTTTTTTAATCTCTTTGATTAAATAAATATATGACTGAATTTTATTTTCCTATACATAAACTTGAATATAATAGGCCCATGGTTATGGTGTTTGTTGATTTTAAAAACAACCTTCGACGCCGTGGGGACTGATTCAATTATGAAAGCTGTAAAGTAACTCCGCATTGAGTATCGATACACACGCTTAATATCTAACATCTATATCATATGTCAGACTTCATCAAGACACAAACAAGTTTCCAATCGGTAGAGGAGTTAGGCAAGATGATACTTCCTAAGTTGTTCACTGCTGTTCTTGAGTACGCTTTCAGGGAACTTGATCGGAGCACTAAGGGCATTAACATCGATGACAAAAATCTAACAGATCTTCGTGTCGCAGATGACATCGTGCTTATCACAGATAACATACGGGAAGCTGAAGAAATGCTTCACGATCTAACAAGAGTAACCAAAAAAATAGGCCTACACATAAGCAGACAAAAAAACTAAATTACTGACATACTCTGCTGGCAGATCATGATGAACAATAATAGCATGGAGGAAGTTAGGGAGTACAGATATCTAGAACACGACATTTCCGTCAGCAGAGATAATCAAACCAAGGAATTAAAACGGAGGATTGGTCTTGGTTGAAACGTATTCAAAAATAATATTCCTATTTAGCCTTAAGAGAAAGGTATTTGTGTGTACTTCCGGTTTTCGCTTATGGAGCGGAAACATTGACGGTCACGAACACAATTGGCAAAAAATACGAATGGCGCGGCAAAAAATGGTCAGGTCAATGTTGAGAATGATATTATTAGACCGTATACGAAACTCAGAGATTCGTCGAGAAACCCAAATGGATGACATCACTATAAAGATTGCACGCTTGAAATCGTAGTATGCTGGACATGTTGCTCGAACCAACGATGTTAGATGGCTAAAAAGAGTTATTGACTGAAGACTACGCACCGATAAGAGAAGCAGAGGTAGATCCCAACACGCTGAGCTGATGACATAAAAAGAGTTTCAGTGCAATGGCTGAAGCAAGCACAAGATTGCACAAACAGGAAGAATCCCGGGGAGGACTATATCCTGCAGGGGACGCAAGAGGCTAATATTATATAATAAACGTATAATAATCCCTTTATATAGTATACAACTATTTCAAGATTTTAGATCGGTTTGAGGTAACTTTTCGACGTATACAAATGATCGTAAATCGATCGAAGTCGTAATAATAATATTTGAGTATTTTAAAAACAAAATATTTATTTATGCTTGGACGTTTTCACTGCATAATCCTATTTGTTTGACGTTTCTGCCTAAATAAAATGTTCTAAGAATATCATGGGTTTACCAGGATGAGTTAAAAATTAATTAAAGATGAAGAAATACTTACACTTTCTAAGATAATTAGTGTCTGTTATTACCACTAGACCCAGACTCGTATAGTGTATTTAACGATATTGCTCTATATGATATGTGTTGCCAAGAGATACAAATGTGTGTTGGACTTTTATTTTTTAAGTGTTGCAGTTTTAGCCTACTACACAAAATTTTCGTTAGTTATAGTCCATATGCAATTAGTAGCTCCAGTTTGTTTCCTGTTAAGTGTAGCGTGTATGCCATTTCATATTTTTATAACTCAAAAAGAACACTTTTTGAAATAAGATTATTATAGCGAAAAAACTGTTACCTCATTTTTTAGTATGATACTAATTTGTTTGCATTGATTTTTTTATATTTTCCTTAAAACTCTAGGTTAAATATTGTTTTCTGAGTTTTAGATGAATAGTTAGACAGACAAAAAAGCTTCGTGTTGATAAAATCCTAAAAACTATATCTTTTTCTGGTTTCTTAAGCTTAAATAAAAGAGTAAATTTTGTTATTTTACACACACTACGACCAATCAGTTCCGACGTAATTATGAAACACGTTCGTTAGAAACATGAGTTCTCAAAAGGCCACTTCACTCCCATGAGACAGCAAGTGAGACCTATGACGGAAGACATCCCCAAGTTTAAGAACTTTATAATGTACTACTACTTAATTAATATAACAAATAATAATTTACTTATTTATTCGTGTGTTGATGCAGTAAGCGTCGGCTAATTTTTAATTAAATCTCTATCACTATCTTTTGGATTCTCATAATTAAGGGGCCAGCGACCTCGCTCAAATTGTTACAGCGAAAAGAAAATAAATCAGTGGTCAACACCGATGTCAGCTACTAGCTGGCAATTGCCTAATATAGAAATTTCCTGAAAAGTAATCGGAACAGATATATACGTAGTTAAGGATCAAACAAATATTTGACGGCAAATAGTACAGCTAGCATTAAAGGAAAAAGATCCAGTTGATAACATTAAGCTGTAATACCAGCTGATGATGGTACCGCTAACGAACGACGATAACTGGTGTTAGTTAACTATCAACGGTACATGGTGATACTAACTGATGATGGTCATAGATAACGGTAAACGGAAACATTGATGATGGTAGATAGTAACACCAACTGGAGTTGGTTAAAGGTAACAATATACGACTCTGATAATGGGGAGTAGCTGGAATTTCTTCCAGTGCTTATTACACGGGCTTATGTGTCTGGAATTTCGAGCCTGGAGTTTGACTGACCAGCTTTCGTCTTCGCCTGCTCTCTGCCCTGATATCTCTTTCTATGTATCAATGGTTACTAATATATTAAATATAAATAAGTGAATCCAAAAATAATCTATAACTATCGTTATATCGATAGTTATTAATAATTTTAGGAATTGATAATTTATTTAGAAGAGTTGGAAATTATACGGAAAAGTT
This sequence comes from Pachyrhynchus sulphureomaculatus, assembly GCA_019049505.1. Classification (NCBI taxonomy): domain Eukaryota; kingdom Metazoa; phylum Arthropoda; class Insecta; order Coleoptera; family Curculionidae; genus Pachyrhynchus; species Pachyrhynchus sulphureomaculatus. Next base: position 71,020,445 of record CM032449.1, on the reverse strand, counting down.
TGTTATAAACTTGATATGCTAAAAACTATGTTTTGCATAAAAATTTAAGTAGAAAATGTTAATTTTCTAAATGTATTCACTAGGCGAAAAGCGCTAAATTATATCCCCAATAGTAATATACTATACTCTACACAATTGTTTTATGTGGAAGCTTTATACACCAAAATAATATCACAGTATTCAATTACGTTTACATTCAGTTGCTGACATCTACATTTGCATATTTCAAGCTCTAAACAATACGAATTGTTGCTCAATATTCATTTATTTTTGAATGTTATGGGTATGTTTTTGACATATGACAATGTATCTGGTGAGATAATTAACCAGTGCTCCATAGTTTTAATTCATTGTAAAAGTTTTTTTTTAATTTTTAGTTTTTTGTCTGTCAGTTCTTTTTTAAGTGACCTAGTTTAGAATATGTGCTCATCTATAAGAATAAAAACTTTGAAGATGTTTAGTGCAACTGAAACCGATTGTAAGAAAATAGTGAATGTCTCATAAATGTGTTTAAACTTATTTGGCTTACTACACGAACGCAATGGGCGAATTATACCCTATAAATGCGGCCTCGAGTATTGAACATATTAAAAGTGGGTGTAGAAGTTTGAAGACATTCATTCAACATTAAGTAAACCTCTGGTAGGGCAACCAAAGATGTTAACAAGCAACGTAAACATGGAGTATAACACGTAGGTGAAACGTTTTTATTCTAGCTGCTTAAAGCACATTTTTTTTTTTTCAAAATTTGACTTTATTCATTAACATAGTCTCCTGCAAGAGCGATACAATCAGTCCAACGCTTTTCTAACATTTCTATACCTTTCTTGTAGAAGGATTTGTCTTTGCCTTCAAAATAGGCCTCAGTTTCGGCGATAACTTCTTCATTGGAGCCAAATCTCTTTCCCGCGAGCATTTTTTTGAGGTCTGCGAACAGATAATAGTCGGTGGGGGCCATCTGAAGAATATGGTGGATGAGGAAGCAATTCAAACTTCAATTCATACAATTTTGCCACGGTGACACGGTCTTGATGAAAGAGAACTTTTTTCATGTTCATTTGGGGCCGTTTTTTTTGCGATTTCTGCCTTTAAATGCACCAATTACTTTATATAATATTCGCTATTGATGGTTTTCCCTTCTCCGCATAGCGATGAAAATTATTCCGTGCGCATCCCAAAATACAGAGGCCAAAACCTTCTCAGCCGACTGTTGTTCTTTGGTCGCTTCGGGCGGCTTTCACCGGCTGCTGTCCACTCAGCTGACTGCCGATTTGATTCCGGTCTGTAGTGGTGGATCCATGTTTCATCCATTGTCATATATCACATGAAAAAATCCTTTTTATTGCGCTTAAACATCGCTCGAAACCATCAACACGTTGTTGTTTTTGGCCCACTGGGAGCAAATGCAGTATCATTTCGAAAAGAGCTTTCTCATACCCAAATGTTCATGCAAAATATGACCAACACGTTCTTTTGATAACTTTAGGGTGTCAGCTATCTCACGCAATTTCCCTTTACAGTCATCCAAAAAAATTTTGGGGATTTTTTTATGTTTTCCGGTGTAACCACCTCATTTGGGCGTCCAGAGCGTTCAATATAATTTGTATCTGTACGACCGCGTTTAAATTCAGCATACTAGTAAATGATACATAGATTTTCCAGCGACAGAGTCTCCGTAACACTTATCAAGCCACTGCTTTGCTTGAACGGTATTTTTTCATTGTTTTAAAAATATCGAAAGTAGCGTCAGTAAAACCACTGTAACTTGTCAACTAATCGTCGAAATGTCATGAAATTTTCACATGTATCGTTTGAAGGTTGTCAGACTAAAAACTTTTCAGCCTACGTGTCATTTAAATGTCAGTTCGCAACAATACAACACTAAATAAGTGTTCCAATCTCGAAGAGTAAAGATCCCTAAAGATGCCTCCTGCAAAACGTCAGAAAGTTACTCCAAATTGGCACAGTCTAATCTCTAAAACTTAGATTTTTTCATCAATCAGTTATTGTATTATTACCTTGTACATTAAATCTGGCGTAGTATAAACTCTAAAAATAGAATTTCTCAAATACCGAAAGCTGCCAAAGCTTTCACACAGCACATATACGTTTAATCAAACTTTAAATCAAAATCCCCTAATCTACTAAAATATTTATTCAATGGAACATTAAACAATTAATTAATCTTTACAATTTAAACGCTATTACTCTAAGTACGCCGAGTTCATCCCCTTATTAAATTTAGGGGTTGAAACGTTTCGTCTTAAATATTTCCTCTTGAGAATTTCTACCCCAATAACGATAAGTACGTGGAAGCAGTGGTGTAACCGAAAAAATTAATAAGCAATAAATAAATCATGTTTTTATATTTCTGAGACGGCAATTGTGTTCGATTTAAATATTTGTTTATCATTAGGTTTATTTTTATTACGAAAAAAATGTCGTTCTGATGTTTCTTCCTATCACTGTGTATGTAACCTAGAACATAAATATTTTTTGAGTTCTTTTGATACACTAAACCGCAACTTATATATGGGTGGTTGGTACAACTGGAGATGGAATTTTATCGTCGATATATCAATAACTATCGGTACATCACTTTTCATTGTTATGACATGTTATTAAAATATAATTTCCGTTCTGTTACGTTATATAGATTCTAAATACTGGATACTTGGAAGGCAAATATGCGGGAAAAAGAGGTATTTAGTTTGGAATTTTGTTAGAGATATCTTTCATTGCTAAATAGTTCTAATGCTTTATAATATACAAATTTTTACGTAATAACTGAAAGGGTGAATGTGCCCTCGAAGTATTCTGTACGCGAGAGCTGCTGTATCACCCCGTCACAATGCAGAAAAATCACTTTCTGATATAGGATAACAAATAAAAAGTATTTTTTTTATGGGTCTAGCACACGTGCTGCTGGGAGGTCCCTAAAGCGCTACAGGAGCAACACGTGTGCAGAAAAAAAGCGATTTACGTTGTTCTTAAATCGCTGTAAATTGTACTCGGTGGGAAACACAGTCCTGGACAAATTATTTCAAAGGGATGATGTTGTCCATGCTTGAAAAGCGCTGTACGAGGAGTAACAAGCTGAATCTCATACGGATGTGAAGTATCAGCGCGACGTGTATTTCTAACATGCACCGCTCTGGGAGGAATTAAACGGGCCACATTCTCCGAACACTTTCCATGAAAATACTTGTAGAATAAGCTCAAGTCGCCAACCGTTCTTCGATGTTCCAGTATTCCATAGTTGGTCGAATTTGAGCTTTGTAGAGAATTAACAGTTGTGGAGTGTAAAGCTTTCTGGTTCGAAATAATATTCCCAACTTTTGAGAAGCTCTCCTTGCTATGCCTGCAACATGCTCATGCCAGGACATATTTGCTCCCAAATTAACGCCCAACAAATTGAGTGGCGATGTTAGGGGAATGGAGTGCCCCGCTATAACTATGTCGGGTTCAACAACGTTAACTTTTTTAGAAAAAACTGCCGCCTGGGTTTTTGTAGCGTTAAATTTCACTTGTTCACTGTTACCCCAAGATAGAATTTCTTCTAGGTTTTTGTTAAGTTGAACAACTTCCCGCTGTCTGCTGACACTCGCTTGAGCAGCCGATGTCCGAGCGTTCAGAGTGAATGAAGAGATAAGCGTACTGTCATCTGCAAAGCTGTAGATTGGATTTCCAGTCTTTTCCAGCAGATCGTTAATGTAAATAAGAAAGAGAGTAGGATACACTATGGAGCCTTGGGGCACACCGGCGTTGAAAGTGAAGGTGTTAGAAAGAAATCCGTCGACCGCCACTCGTAAAGAACGCTCACTGAGGAAACATGAGAGCCACAAACAAAACTTTTCAGACATACTACAAGAACGTAGCTTAGCTAACAGCCCATCGTGCCAAACACCGTCGAATGCCTTGGATATGTCAAGAGCAACCGCTCGAGATTCTCCAAAGTGTTCAGTTGCGTGGTTCCAAACATGTGTTACATAAGTCAGAAGATCTTCTGTTGATCTATGTTTACGAAAGCCATATTGGTGATCGCTAAAAATGTTGAATTCTTCAAGATATTTTAGAAGATGTTGATTGATAGCCTTTTCCATGACTTTCGATATTATTGAAAGCAGTGCGACTGGTCGGTAGTTATTTGGCAAGGTCTTCTTGCCTTTTTTAGGTATCGGCTAAACTGTGACACATTTCCAGCAGGAAGGAAATATTCCCTTTCTGTAGGATAGGTTGAAAAGTCTACAGAAAACTGGTGTCAGTTCCCTCGCACAGTTTTTGAGAACTATGGCAGGTATTCCGTCAGCGCCAGAAGCTTTTTTGGTGTCTAGCTTCATTAAAATACGTTTTATGATACGCTGTCTAAAGACAACATCGGGCATCTTTGACTGCACTGTGGGAATACTAGGTGGTGTTTTTCCTTGGAATGTGAAGCAAAGGGTTCAGCCAACAAGTTCGTTTTTTCAACAGGTGTCGTTGCAATAGAATTATCTGGCCGTGTGAGTGGTGGTATAGAGGATTTGGTGAAATTTTGGCTAGTTGCCTTAGCGACTGACCAAAAGGGCCTGGAATTGTTGGGACAAGCGAGAAGTTTGTTTCTAATTCGCGGATTGTGTGCCTCCTTGGTTTCCTCGATAATTTCTTTGCATCTGTTCCGGGCACGAACAAAGGTGTTACGATTTATGGTGTTAGAATTTTCACGCCATCGCCGGTAGGCAAGATGTTTAGAAGCAACAACTTCTTTGCATTTTCGGTCAAAACCAGGCTCGCCGTTGGAAGGACATTTCTTCGAAAAAGGAATGTAAGCTTCCATACCAGCGAAAATAACATAGGAAACCTCCCTGGCGAATATATAATGTATTGAAAAATATTGTCTTATAAAACAATAGTTTAAATTAAAAAGAATGTAGGAGCTATATTAAAAATAAATGAATGATATGTAATATTTAATACATAATTAGAAACGTGAATTTGACTTAAAATATTTTCTGTAAGGTTTTTAACGATATTTGATTCACAATGAAAGGTAAGAATAATGAAAGAATTAAGTGTTTAGCTTAGAGTCTGTCAAGTAAAAATGTGTCCGCCATAATTCTACGACACATTTCAGTAAACTTTCTTTGTTCCCATCCCAAGGAGTCTAAATGACACAATCCGCGGCCGCTAAATATATTAAAAAGTCGGTGTCGCTTGTGAACAAGTGGGCAAATCATTTTAACTAGACGAAAAATGTTGACGACTTGCCAAAACGTGGCTTAGTAGACAAAGTCACTACCAAAGTCAAAAGACGAATCGTGACTTTGTTTTCACCGGACCCGAAATTGACGCTGCATCAAGGAATGGCAAAATTAAGAAAATTGGATTTGAATTTGTCCCACGAGACCATTCGACAACATCTTCGTACTCATGATGTCAAATTCCGAAGTACATTGAAGAAACCTTTGCTGGGTAAAAATCACGTGGCGAAGCGGCTTGCTTGAGCCAACAATAAGATCCTAGAATGAAAAAGCTCAGAGAAAAGATTTTGAGTATTTTGACTCAACGTCTCGCGAGATCCAAAAAATTTTCAGAGTACGCAGAAAATCTCGACGACAGCATACCTCGAAGTTGCCAGGCGATTATTGATGCAGGAGGCGATTGAACAACTTACTTGTTAGCACACCAAAGAATACACTGATGGCAAAAAATGTTCTCGAAACATATTTTGTCACGTCTTACTTGACCGACTGTATATTCCACGTAATTTTTTATAAATTGTAACACGAGTTTCGCTATTTTGTAGCTAGTTTGGTACAAACTAAACTTATTGGTAAAATTTTAAAACCCAGACTAATTTGAAGCCATAATCTCAGATATCCATAACAAAAAATGTATGTAATTTTAGAAAACCCGAAGCAATTTACACTGAAATTAACATGTGAAAAGGTTCAAACGCGGGAAACTATTAAACTTTTCCAGAATTATTTTTGACACATTTTTGTTGTGGTTTATAATAGTTACAACTACCTGCATTGATATGATATTTTGACTTTAGAGTTGTACCAAATTTGAAATTGAGAAAATAATTATCATTTTACCAACAGTAGGAAAATTTTATTTGAAATATAAATTGAAAATAAACATTATCTACATTTTATACACATTTTTGCAATGGACAGACTATATTCCTTTTACATATCAATTAATTTTTGTCATGAATATTTCAGATAAAATTGATGAATTGGCATTGTTTTCTTTTAAATAGGTGGTCAGTCGCAACGATCTCTTCCTTATTAAGCTAACTAACTATACCTAAAGAACTATGTAACATGATAAGCAAAGTCGAATACCTCGGTGTTGCCCTACGGAGATTTTCCCAGCAAGGAATTTACAATTAATCTTGGTTTACATAATTTATATTGACTGCAGTTTATTAAATTTGAAAAATCCAGACTTCATTATCACAAAAAAATTCGATTAAATATTTTTGTTTAATACTCGGACTTTTTAATTCCAGATATAAAGAAAAACATACAAATGAAAGATTCAATAAAATATTAGTTCTAACTTATAACGTTTGAAAATAATGCTATGAATGTAATTTACCGAATTATATTTCCACAGGAATTGTGTTAGAGGAATAGAATGCCCGGCCATAACTATGTCGGGTTCAACAACGTTAACTTTTTTTAGAAAAAACTGCCGCCTGGGTTTTTGTAGCGTTAAATTCCACTTGGTTACTGTCACCCCAAAATAGAATTTCTCCTAGGTCTTTGTTAAGTTGAACAACTTCCCGCTGTCTGTGGACACTCGCCTGAGCAGCCGATGTCCGAGCGTTCAAAGTGAATGAAGAGATAAGCGTACTGTCATCTGCAAAGCTGTAGATTGGATTTCCAGTCTTTTCCAGTACATCGTTTAATGTAAATGAGAAAGAGAGTAGGAGACAGTATGGAGCCTTGGGGCACACCGGCGTTGGTAGTGAAGGTGTTAGAAAGAAATCCGTCGACCGCCACTCGTAAAGAACGCTCACTGAGGAAACATGAGAACCACAAACAAAACTTTTCAGACATACCACAAGAATGTAGCTTAACCAACAGCCCATCGTGCCAAACACCGTCGAATGCCTTGGATATGTCAAGAGCAACCGCTCGAGATTCTCCAAAGTGTTCAATTGCGTTGTTCCAAACATGTGTTACATAAGTCAGAAGATCTCCTGTTGATCTATGTTTACGAAAGCCATTGGTGATCGCTAATAATGTTGTATTCTTCAAGATATTTTAGAAGATGTTGATTGATAGCCTCTTCCATGACTTTCGATATTATTGAAAGCAGTGCGACTGGTCGGTAGTTATTTGGCAAGGTCTTCTTGCCTTTTTTTAGGTATCGGCTCAACTGTGACACATTTCCAGTAGGAAGGAAATATTCTCTTTCTGTAGGATAGGTTGAAAAGTCTACAGAAAACTGGTGTCAGTTCCCTCGCACAGTTTTTGCGAACTATGACAGGTATTCCGTCGGCGCCAGAAGCTTTTTTGGTGTCTAGCTTCATTAAAATACGTTTTATGATACGCTGTCTGAAGACAACATCGGGCATCCTTGACTGCACTTTGGGAATAGTAGGTGGTGTTTTTTCCTTGGAAATCGACAGTAGACTGTGAAGCAAAGAGTTCAGCCAACAAGTTCGCTTTTTCAACAGGTGTCATTGCAATAGAATTATCTGGCCGTGTGAGTGGTGGTAGAGTGGATTTGGTGAAATTTTGGCTAACTGCTGCTTTAGCGACTGACCAAAAGGACCTGGAATTGTTGGGATAAGTGAGAAGTTTGTTTCTAATTCGCTTCTGCCTTCTTGGTTTCGTCGATAATTTCTTTGCATCTGTTCCGGGCACGAACAAAGGTGTTACGATTTATGGTGTTGTGACACGAGTTTTGCTATTTTGTAGCTAGTATGGTACAAACTAAACTTATTGGTTAAATTTTAAAACCTAAACTAATTTGAAGCCATAATCGCAGATATTCACAACAAAAAATGTATGTCATTTTGGAAAACCCGAAGCAATTTACACTGAATCTAACATGTTAATAGGTTCAAACGCGGGAAACTATTAAGTTCTGTTTAGTCATTTAAAAGTATATTTGAATTTTTATCTTTATTAATTTACATACAAATAGTTAAGTCTGATATCCTTTTCCAGAATTATTTTTTTCACATTTTTGTTGTGGTTTATAATAGTTACAACTACCTGCATTGATATAATATTTTGACTTTTAGAGTTGTACCAAATTTTAAATTAAGAAAATAATTATCATTTTTCCAACAGTAGGAAAATTTTATTTGAAATATAAATTGAAAATAAACATTACCTACATTTTAAACACATTTTTGCAATGGACAGACTATATTCCTTTTACATATCAATTAATTTTTTTTTGCGGCGTTAGTAAATTTCACACCAAGACTACCTGCTCCCTTAATACAACAGGTAAATTCCACACTAACCTTATAAGGGTGCTTAAATCTTACAGGTAATTTCCACACCAAGCAAATATAATTATGCTTTATTCATCAAAATAAAATTGGACGGATTTCTTTTAAATCAGTTTTTATTGAAAATTTTAGATATTTGCAAAAATATATGTTTTTATTTCATAGTAGAATAATATTGATAAAACATGAAGTTTTTGCTAAATACATAAAATACAATTGGACAAATTTCCTTACATATACTAGATAATGCTACAAACCTATACATATCTCTTTATATATATTTACAAAACAGGTTGAGAAAAATAGGAGACACTTTTTAAAAAATGGAAACGATTAATATTTCCTAATTGTCTTTGTTCATAAAGATTTTTTAAATGTTTTAATTTTTGATTATTATGATTATTACTTATTTTAGACTCGTCGACACTTTGTATTTTTATATATACGTTAAACTGAAATTCTTTCAGCCTATCGATAAAGGTATATAAAGGTATACAGAGACGGATGTGTAGAATAAAAAGAATTATTTAGATGGGAATGGAAAGACTGACAACAGTTAGTTGTTCGAGTTAAAGATGGACTCAATTCTGCCCATATTTCAACTGGAAAATCGGCTCCTTCCTCTATATACGTTTCTAGTAGGTAATCACAAAATTTATTTAAACGTTCATCCTCAGGTTTTATAGAATATAAATCGTATGCAAAACTGTCACCTAATTCTTCTGGTGCTAAATAGGACAAGCCGAAACAATACTTTAACCAACGACCAATTGACAGAACTGTGTAAAATATTTAGTGCAGTATGAAAAGGTAGTTCAAGAAAAAACAATAATGCCACGAGTTTATTGATATATAGAAAAATTCTCACCCTTGCTAGTTTTGATTTCAAATGTCTCTAAAACACTATGCACCTCCTCAGCACTTCTTGGATTACGTCCTGGCAAAAATTTTCGTCTATGGTTATAAATCTTTTTTTCTAATATATTCGACATGTTTTTCTGTTACTGTTTCAGGCAGCGTGTTTTGTAGTTCTTGTCGGATAATTTTAGATGGCCTTTCACTCATATGCTCTCCGGCTTTTCTTTTGCAGGAATTACTAATTATTTGCCGATTCAGCTTCTTGGTGTCGGCTTCGTGTGTATGGAGCCCTTCACTTCTGGTAACTAAATTCTCGGGCCCAACGGTGAAGACTTTTGATTTGCAATCTTTTTTTGAACATCTCCAAAATGTTTCTCCACATTTTAGCACCTTTTGTCTAAAATAAGTGTAGTAATTCACACATAACATGTCCTTTCTTCGATTACTTTTTATTAACTTTGCTTCCATATTAGCAACACTTTAAAAAATATACGCCCAACCAAGTAATAATAACAAATTAATACTCGTAATATGTACTAAACTGATATGTAGAAGGGTTTAATAATGATTTAATTGAACAGGCCGATGCGTACCACCACCCATTTATCAACCCTCATCCTCTACCTGAAAGTACTCGGTGTGGAATTTACTTCTGCAATTACAATCCCTTAAATATGTCTAGGTCATAAACGGATTAGTGGTGTGGAAATTACCTGTGCCCAATTTTTGTCATTAATATTTCAGATAAAACTGATGAATTGGCATTGTTTTCTTTTGAATAGGTGGTCAGTCTCAACGATCTCTTCCTTATTAAGCTAACTAGCTATACCTAAAGAACTATGTAACATGATAAGCAAAGTCGAATACCTCGGTGTTGTCCTACGGAGATTTTCCGAGCAAGGAATTTACTATTAATCTTGGTTTACATAATTTATATTAACTGCAGATTATTAAATTTCTGAAAAATCCATACTTCATTATCACAAAAAAATTCTATTAATTATTTTTTTTTTAATACTCAGAATTTTTAATTCCAGATGTAAAGAAATGAAAAATTCGATAAAATATTAGTTCTTTTTAGACCATAACGTTTGAAAATAATGCTATGAATGTATTTTACCGAATTATATTTGCACAAGAATTGTCGGAAAAACGCCCATGGAACGTCTAACCCTCTATAATAAATATATCGATCAAACATATGAAGTTTAACAACAGTTTTCTATTAAAATATTTACATTTTATTCCGACGACCTCTAAAAGATTTTATCTAACATGTCATTTTTACAAAAATTTCTTACATTAAACCAAGGTACGCCTTTCCTAACATTGATTTACAATTATGTCATAATGGTAATTTAATCTGATAGAAACGCGATATAAGGCAGGACCATTTATTTACCGAAACAACTTTTCTGATGTTGCGTCAATGCTTTAAATTTAAATAAAACCGCTAATAACACAGGTATACAAAATAAAAAAAATCCGTTTTTTAAATGAGATACGTGTTTTCTTAGGTATTATTTATGCTGAATCCAAAAAAAAAATATATAAAAAAATACATGCACCGTGAGATTTTTTCCAGAAAACACACTTAAAGTTGCCAGAAAACTATTAAATTGAAAAAAAGACCTTTTTATTAATAATACAAAACTGTATAATTATTAAAATGATGGAACAACACTATTATTTCAGACATCTTTAAATGATCTGAATCTGCATTTATCATAAAACTTAAAAATACTAGGTTTTAGTGTTCATGTTTAACAAAAAACACGCATACACCAACTTTAACTAAGCTACGTGGCAAAATGCTGTTTAAAATAAATATGTGCAACCGCTAAATTAAAAAAATGTTTTTAATTTTTATTAATATTGAATAAAACTATTATTTCCAGTGTTTTTGAAAGTTCTTGATCCTGACCCGACATCAAAAAATAAAGTTTCAACAAAAAACTCGCTTTTAACACTTCTTCATTTAAAATATCTTGAAGGATTCAACATTATTAGCGATCACCAATATGGCTTTCGTAAACATAGATCAACAGGAGATCTTCTGACGTATGTAACACATGTTTGGCACGACTCAATTGAACACTCTGGAGAATCTCGAGTGGTTGCTCTTGAGATATCCAAGGCAATCGACCGTGTTTGGCACGATGGACTGTTGGCTAAGCTACGCTCTTATGATATGTCTGAAAAGTTCTGTTTGTGGCTGTCATGTTTCCTCAGAGAGCGTTCTTTAAGAGTGGCAGTCAAGGATTTTCTTCCTAACACCTTCAGTATTAATACCGGTGTGCCCCAAGGCTCCATACTATCTCCTACTTTCTTTCTCATTTACATTAATGATCTACTGGAAAATACCTGAAACCCAATCTACAGCTTTGCAGATGCTTATCTCTTCATTCACATTGAACGACATCGGCTACTCAGACGAATATCTGCAGACAGCGGGAAGTCGTTCAACTTAACAAAGACCTGTAAGAAATTCTATCTTGGGATGACAGTAACCAAGTGAAATTTAACGCTACAAAAACCCAGGCGACAGTTTTTTCTAAAAAAGTTAACGTTGCGGAATCCTACGTAGTTATGTCGGGGCACACCATTTCTCTAACATCGTCACTCAATTTGTTGGGCGTTAATTTGGGTGTAAATATGTCCTGGCATGAGCATGTTGCAGACATAGCAAGGAGAGCTTTTCAAAAGTTGGGAATATTATTTCGAACCAAAAAGCTGTTAATTCTTTACACATTGCATTTGTTGGATTTTATTCAGAGAAGAGCTGTTCGTCTGATCGGAGACCCGGAACTGATCGGCGGCCTTGATTCGCTGGAACATCGAAGAACGGTTGGCGACTTGAACCTATTCTACAAATATTTTCATGGAAAGTGTTCGAAGGATGTAGCCCACTTAATTCCTCTCAGAGCGGTGCATGTTAGAAATACACTTCACGCTAATACTTCACGTACGTATGTGGTTTAGCTTGTTACTCCTCGTACAACGCTTTTCAAGCAGCCTTTTATATGGAGAACATCATCCCTTTGGAATAATTTGCACAGTAAATTTCACACCAAGACTACCTGCTCCCTTAATACAACAGGTAAATTCCACACTAACCTTATAAGGGTGCTTAAATCTTACAGGTAATTTCCACACCAAGCAAATATAATTATGCTTTATTCATCAAAATAAAATTGGACGGATTTCTTTTAAATCAGTTTTTATTGAAAATTTTAGATATTTGCAAAAATATATGTTTTTATTTCATAGTAGAATAATATTGATAAAACATGAAGTTTTTGCTAAATACATAAAATACAATTGGACAAATTTCCTTACATATACTAGATAATGCTACAAACCTATACATATCTCTTTATATATATTTACAAAACAGGTTGAGAAAAATAGGAGACACTTTTTAAAAAATGGAAACGATTAATATTTCCTAATTGTCTTTGTTCATAAAGATTTTTTAAATGTTTTAATTTTTGATTATTATGATTATTACTTATTTTAGACTCGTCGACACTTTGTATTTTTATATATACGTTAAACTGAAATTCTTTCAGCCTATCGATAAAGGTATATAAAGGTATACAGAGACGGATGTGTAGAATAAAAAGAATTATTTAGATGGGAATGGAAAGACTGACAACAGTTAGTTGTTCGAGTTAAAGATGGACTCAATTCTGCCCATATTTCAACTGGAAAATCGGCTCCTTCCTCTATATACGTTTCTAGTAGGTAATCACAAAATTTATTTAAACGTTCATCCTCAGGTTTTATAGAATATAAATCGTATGCAAAACTGTCACCTAATTCTTCTGGTGCTAAATAGGACAAGCCGAAACAATACTTTAACCAACGACCAATTGACAGAACTGTGTAAAATATTTAGTGCAGTATGAAAAGGTAGTTCAAGAAAAAACAATAATGCCACGAGTTTATTGATATATAGAAAATTCTCACCCTTGCTAGTTTTGATTTCAAATGTCTCTAAAACACTATGCACCTCCTCAGCACTTCTTGGATTACGTCCTGGCAAAAATTTTCGTCTATGGTTATAAATCTTTTTTCTAATATATTCGACATCTTTTTCTGTTACTGTTTCAGGCAGCGTGTTTTGTAGTTCTTGTCGGATAATTTTAGATGGCCTTTCACTCATATGCTCTCCGGCTTTTCTTTTGCAGGAATTACTAATTATTTGCCGATTCAGCTTCTTGGTGTCGGCTTCGTGTGTATGGAGCCCTTCACTTCTGGTAACTAAATTCTCGGGCCCAACGGTGAAGACTTTTGATTTGCAATCTTTTTTTGAACATCTCCAAAATGTTTCTCCACATTTTAGCACCTTTTGTCTAAAATAAGTGTAGTAATTCACACATAACATGTCCTTTCTTCGATTACTTTTTATTAACTTTGCTTCCATATTAGCAACACTTTAAAAAATATACGCCCAACCAAGTAATAATAACAAATTAATACTCGTAATATGTACTAAACTGATATGTAGAAGGGTTTAATAATGATTTAATTGAACAGGCCGATGCGTACCACCACCCATTTATCAACCCTCATCCTCTACCTGAAAGTACTCGGTGTGGAATTTACTTCTGCAATTACAATCCCTTAAATATGTCTAGGTCATAAACGGATTAGTGGTGTGGAAATTACCTGTGCCCAATTTTTGTCATTAATATTTCAGATAAAACTGATGAATTGGCATTGTTTTCTTTTGAATAGGTGGTCAGTCTCAACGATCTCTTCCTTATTAAGCTAACTAGCTATACCTAAAGAACTATGTAACATGATAAGCAAAGTCGAATACCTCGGTGTTGTCCTACGGAGATTTTCCGAGCAAGGAATTTACTATTAATCTTGGTTTACATAATTTATATTAACTGCAGATTATTAAATTTCTGAAAAATCCATACTTCATTATCACAAAAAAATTCTATTAATTATTTTTTTTTTAATACTCAGAATTTTTAATTCCAGATGTAAAGAAATGAAAAATTCGATAAAATATTAGTTCTTTTTAGACCATAACGTTTGAAAATAATGCTATGAATGTATTTTACCGAATTATATTTGCACAAGAATTGTCGGAAAAACGCCCATGGAACGTCTAACCCTCTATAATAAATATATCGATCAAACATATGAAGTTTAACAACAGTTTTCTATTAAAATATTTACATTTTATTCCGACGACCTCTAAAAGATTTTATCTAACATGTCATTTTTACAAAAATTTTTCTTACATTAAACCAAGGTACGCCTTTCCTAACATTGATTTACAATTATGTCATAATGGTAATTTAATCTGATAGAAACGCGATATAAGGCAGGACCATTTATTTACCGAAACAACTTTTCTGATGTTGCGTCAATGCTTTAAATTTAAATAAAACCGCTAATAACACAGGTATACAAAATAAAAAAAATCCGTTTTTTTAAATGAGATACGTGTTTTCTTAGGTATTATTTATGCTGAATCCAAAAAAAAAATATATAAAAAAATACATGCACCGTGAGATTTTTTCCAGAAAACACACTTAAAGTTGCCAGAAAACTATTAAATTGAAAAAAAGACCTTTTTATTAATAATACAAAACTGTATAATTATTAAAATGATGGAACAACACTATTATTTCAGACATCTTTAAATGATCTGAATCTGCATTTATCATAAAACTTAAAAAATACTAGGTTTTAGTGTTCATGTTTAACAAAAAACACGCATACACCAACTTTAACTAAGCTACGTGGCAAAATGCTGTTTAAAATAAATATGTGCAACCGCTAAATTAAAAAAATGTTTTTTAATTTTTATTAATATTGAATAAAACTATTATTTCCAGTGTTTTTGAAAGTTCTTGATCCTGACCCGACATCAAAAAATAAAGTTTCAACAAAAAACTCGCTTTTTAACACTTCTTCATTTAAAATATCTTGAAGGATTCAACATTATTAGCGATCACCAATATGGCTTTCGTAAACATAGATCAACAGGAGATCTTCTGACGTATGTAACACATGTTTGGCACGACTCAATTGAACACTCTGGAGAATCTCGAGTGGTTGCTCTTGAGATATCCAAGGCAATCGACCGTGTTTGGCACGATGGACTGTTGGCTAAGCTACGCTCTTATGATATGTCTGAAAAGTTCTGTTTGTGGCTGTCATGTTTCCTCAGAGAGCGTTCTTTAAGAGTGGCAGTCAAGGATTTTCTTCCTAACACCTTCAGTATTAATACCGGTGTGCCCCAAGGCTCCATACTATCTCCTACTTTCTTTCTCATTTACATTAATGATCTACTGGAAAATACCTGAAACCCAATCTACAGCTTTGCAGATGCTTATCTCTTCATTCACATTGAACGACATCGGCTACTCAGACGAATATCTGCAGACAGCGGGAAGTCGTTCAACTTAACAAAGACCTGTAAGAAATTCTATCTTGGGATGACAGTAACCAAGTGAAATTTAACGCTACAAAAACCCAGGCGACAGTTTTTTCTAAAAAAGTTAACGTTGCGGAATCCTACGTAGTTATGTCGGGGCACACCATTTCTCTAACATCGTCACTCAATTTGTTGGGCGTTAATTTGGGTGTAAATATGTCCTGGCATGAGCATGTTGCAGACATAGCAAGGAGAGCTTTTCAAAAGTTGGGAATATTATTTCGAACCAAAAAGCTGTTAATTCTTTACACATTGCATTTGTTGGATTTTATTCAGAGAAGAGCTGTTCGTCTGATCGGAGACCCGGAACTGATCGGCGGCCTTGATTCGCTGGAACATCGAAGAACGGTTGGCGACTTGAACCTATTCTACAAATATTTTCATGGAAAGTGTTCGAAGGATGTAGCCCACTTAATTCCTCTCAGAGCGGTGCATGTTAGAAATACACTTCACGCTAATACTTCACGTACGTATGTGGTTTAGCTTGTTACTCCTCGTACAACGCTTTTCAAGCAGCCTTTTATATGGAGAACATCATCCCTTTGGAATAATTTGCACAGTAAATTTCACACCAAGACTACCTGCTCCCTTAATACAACAGGTAAATTCCACACTAACCTTATAAGGGTGCTTAAATCTTACAGGTAATTTCCACACCAAGCAAATATAATTATGCTTTATTCATCAAAATAAAATTGGACGGATTTCTTTTAAATCAGTTTTTATTGAAAATTTTAGATATTTGCAAAAATATATGTTTTTATTTCATAGTAGAATAATATTGATAAAACATGAAGTTTTTGCTAAATACATAAAATACAATTGGACAAATTTCCTTACATATACTAGATAATGCTACAAACCTATACATATCTCTTTATATATATTTACAAAACAGGTTGAGAAAAATAGGAGACACTTTTTAAAAAATGGAAACGATTAATATTTCCTAATTGTCTTTGTTCATAAAGATTTTTTAAATGTTTTAATTTTTGATTATTATGATTATTACTTATTTTAGACTCGTCGACACTTTGTATTTTTATATATACGTTAAACTGAAATTCTTTCAGCCTATCGATAAAGGTATATAAAGGTATACAGAGACGGATGTGTAGAATAAAAAGAATTATTTAGATGGGAATGGAAAGACTGACAACAGTTAGTTGTTCGAGTTAAAGATGGACTCAATTCTGCCCATATTTCAACTGGAAAATCGGCTCCTTCCTCTATATACGTTTCTAGTAGGTAATCACAAAATTTATTTAAACGTTCATCCTCAGGTTTTATAGAATATAAATCGTATGCAAAACTGTCACCTAATTCTTCTGGTGCTAAATAGGACAAGCCGAAACAATACTTTAACCAACGACCAATTGACAGAACTGTGTAAAATATTTAGTGCAGTATGAAAAGGTAGTTCAAGAAAAAACAATAATGCCACGAGTTTATTGATATATAGAAAATTCTCACCCTTGCTAGTTTTGATTTCAAATGTCTCTAAAACACTATGCACCTCCTCAGCACTTCTTGGATTACGTCCTGGCAAAAATTTTCGTCTATGGTTATAAATCTTTTTTCTAATATATTCGACATCTTTTTCTGTTACTGTTTCAGGCAGCGTGTTTTGTAGTTCTTGTCGGATAATTTTAGATGGCCTTTCACTCATATGCTCTCCGGCTTTTCTTTTGCAGGAATTACTAATTATTTGCCGATTCAGCTTCTTGGTGTCGGCTTCGTGTGTATGGAGCCCTTCACTTCTGGTAACTAAATTCTCGGGCCCAACGGTGAAGACTTTTGATTTGCAATCTTTTTTTGAACATCTCCAAAATGTTTCTCCACATTTTAGCACCTTTTGTCTAAAATAAGTGTAGTAATTCACACATAACATGTCCTTTCTTCGATTACTTTTTATTAACTTTGCTTCCATATTAGCAACACTTTAAAAAATATACGCCCAACCAAGTAATAATAACAAATTAATACTCGTAATATGTACTAAACTGATATGTAGAAGGGTTTAATAATGATTTAATTGAACAGGCCGATGCGTACCACCACCCATTTATCAACCCTCATCCTCTACCTGAAAGTACTCGGTGTGGAATTTACTTCTGCAATTACAATCCCTTAAATATGTCTAGGTCATAAACGGATTAGTGGTGTGGAAATTACCTGTGCCCAATTTTTGTCATTAATATTTCAGATAAAACTGATGAATTGGCATTGTTTTCTTTTGAATAGGTGGTCAGTCTCAACGATCTCTTCCTTATTAAGCTAACTAGCTATACCTAAAGAACTATGTAACATGATAAGCAAAGTCGAATACCTCGGTGTTGTCCTACGGAGATTTTCCGAGCAAGGAATTTACTATTAATCTTGGTTTACATAATTTATATTAACTGCAGATTATTAAATTTCTGAAAAATCCATACTTCATTATCACAAAAAAATTCTATTAATTATTTTTTTTTTAATACTCAGAATTTTTAATTCCAGATGTAAAGAAATGAAAAATTCGATAAAATATTAGTTCTTTTTAGACCATAACGTTTGAAAATAATGCTATGAATGTATTTTACCGAATTATATTTGCACAAGAATTGTCGGAAAAACGCCCATGGAACGTCTAACCCTCTATAATAAATATATCGATCAAACATATGAAGTTTAACAACAGTTTTCTATTAAAATATTTACATTTTATTCCGACGACCTCTAAAAGATTTTATCTAACATGTCATTTTTACAAAAATTTCTTACATTAAACCAAGGTACGCCTTTCCTAACATTGATTTACAATTATGTCATAATGGTAATTTAATCTGATAGAAACGCGATATAAGGCAGGACCATTTATTTACCGAAACAACTTTTCTGATGTTGCGTCAATGCTTTAAATTTAAATAAAACCGCTAATAACACAGGTATACAAAATAAAAAAAATCCGTTTTTTAAATGAGATACGTGTTTTCTTAGGTATTATTTATGCTGAATCCAAAAAAAAAATATATAAAAAAATACATGCACCGTGAGATTTTTTCCAGAAAACACACTTAAAGTTGCCAGAAAACTATTAAATTGAAAAAAAGACCTTTTTATTAATAATACAAAACTGTATAATTATTAAAATGATGGAACAACACTATTATTTCAGACATCTTTAAATGATCTGAATCTGCATTTATCATAAAACTTAAAAATACTAGGTTTTAGTGTTCATGTTTAACAAAAAACACGCATACACCAACTTTAACTAAGCTACGTGGCAAAATGCTGTTTAAAATAAATATGTGCAAACCGCTAAATTAAAAAAATGTTTTTAATTTTTATTAATATTGAATAAAACTATTATTTCCAGTGTTTTTGAAAGTTCTTGATCCTGACCCGACATCAAAAAATAAAGTTTCAACAAAAAACTCGCTTTTAACACTTCTTCATTTAAAATATCTTGAAGGATTCAACATTATTAGCGATCACCAATATGGCTTTCGTAAACATAGATCAACAGGAGATCTTCTGACGTATGTAACACATGTTTGGCACGACTCAATTGAACACTCTGGAGAATCTCGAGTGGTTGCTCTTGAGATATCCAAGGCAATCGACCGTGTTTGGCACGATGGACTGTTGGCTAAGCTACGCTCTTATGATATGTCTGAAAAGTTCTGTTTGTGGCTGTCATGTTTCCTCAGAGAGCGTTCTTTAAGAGTGGCAGTCAAGGATTTTCTTCCTAACACCTTCAGTATTAATACCGGTGTGCCCCAAGGCTCCATACTATCTCCTACTTTCTTTCTCATTTACATTAATGATCTACTGGAAAATACCTGAAACCCAATCTACAGCTTTGCAGATGCTTATCTCTTCATTCACATTGAACGACATCGGCTACTCAGACGAATATCTGCAGACAGCGGGAAGTCGTTCAACTTAACAAAGACCTGTAAGAAATTCTATCTTGGGATGACAGTAACCAAGTGAAATTTAACGCTACAAAAACCCAGGCGACAGTTTTTTTCTAAAAAAGTTAACGTTGCGGAATCCTACGTAGTTATGTCGGGGCACACCATTTCTCTAACATCGTCACTCAATTTGTTGGGCGTTAATTTGGGTGTAAATATGTCCTGGCATGAGCATGTTGCAGACATAGCAAGGAGAGCTTTTCAAAAGTTGGGAATATTATTTCGAACCAAAAAGCTGTTAATTCTTTACACATTGCATTTGTTGGATTTTATTCAGAGAAGAGCTGTTCGTCTGATCGGAGACCCGGAACTGATCGGCGGCCTTGATTCGCTGGAACATCGAAGAACGGTTGGCGACTTGAACCTATTCTACAAAAATATTTTCATGGAAAGTGTTCGAAGGATGTAGCCCACTTAATTCCTCTCAGAGCGGTGCATGTTAGAAATACACTTCACGCTA
Source organism: Pachyrhynchus sulphureomaculatus (assembly GCA_019049505.1). Classification (NCBI taxonomy): domain Eukaryota; kingdom Metazoa; phylum Arthropoda; class Insecta; order Coleoptera; family Curculionidae; genus Pachyrhynchus; species Pachyrhynchus sulphureomaculatus. The sequence goes on along the minus strand of CM032449.1, from coordinate 71,000,235 downwards.
ATACTTCACGTACGTATGTGGTTTAGCTTGTTACTCCTCGTACAACGCTTTTCAAGCAGCCTTTTATATGGAGAACATCATCCCTTTGGAATAATTTGCACAGTAAATTTCACACCAAGACTACCTGCTCCCCTTAATACAACAGGTAAATTCCACACTAACCTTATAAGGGTGCTTAAATCTTACAGGTAATTTCCACACCAAGCAAATATAATTATGCTTTATTCATCAAAATAAAATTGGACGGATTTCTTTTAAATCAGTTTTTATTGAAAATTTTAGATATTTGCAAAAATATATGTTTTTATTTCATAGTAGAATAATATTGATAAAACATGAAGTTTTTGCTAAATACATAAAATACAATTGGACAAATTTCCTTACATATACTAGATAATGCTACAAACCTATACATATCTCTTTATATATATTTACAAAACAGGTTGAGAAAAATAGGAGACACTTTTTAAAAAATGGAAACGATTAATATTTCCTAATTGTCTTTGTTCATAAAGATTTTTTAAATGTTTTTAATTTTTGATTATTATGATTATTACTTATTTTAGACTCGTCGACACTTTGTATTTTTATATATACGTTAAACTGAAATTCTTTCAGCCTATCGATAAAGGTATATAAAGGTATACAGAGACGGATGTGTAGAATAAAAAGAATTATTTAGATGGGAATGGAAAGACTGACAACAGTTAGTTGTTCGAGTTAAAGATGGACTCAATTCTGCCCATATTTCAACTGGAAAATCGGCTCCTTCCTCTATATACGTTTCTAGTAGGTAATCACAAAATTTATTTAAACGTTCATCCTCAGGTTTTATAGAATATAAATCGTATGCAAAACTGTCACCTAATTCTTCTGGTGCTAAATAGGACAAGCCGAAACAATACTTTAACCAACGACCAATTGACAGAACTGTGTAAAATATTTAGTGCAGTATGAAAAGGTAGTTCAAGAAAAAACAATAATGCCACGAGTTTATTGATATATAGAAAATTCTCACCCTTGCTAGTTTTGATTTCAAATGTCTCTAAAACACTATGCACCTCCTCAGCACTTCTTGGATTACGTCCTGGCAAAAATTTTCGTCTATGGTTATAAATCTTTTTTCTAATATATTCGACATCTTTTTCTGTTACTGTTTCAGGCAGCGTGTTTTGTAGTTCTTGTCGGATAATTTTAGATGGCCTTTCACTCATATGCTCTCCGGCTTTTCTTTTGCAGGAATTACTAATTATTTGCCGATTCAGCTTCTTGGTGTCGGCTTCGTGTGTATGGAGCCCTTCACTTCTGGTAACTAAATTCTCGGGCCCAACGGTGAAGACTTTTGATTTGCAATCTTTTTTTGAACATCTCCAAAATGTTTCTCCACATTTTAGCACCTTTTGTCTAAAATAAGTGTAGTAATTCACACATAACATGTCCTTTCTTCGATTACTTTTTATTAACTTTGCTTCCATATTAGCAACACTTTAAAAAATATACGCCCAACCAAGTAATAATAACAAATTAATACTCGTAATATGTACTAAACTGATATGTAGAAGGGTTTAATAATGATTTAATTGAACAGGCCGATGCGTACCACCACCCATTTATCAACCCTCATCCTCTACCTGAAAGTACTCGGTGTGGAATTTACTTCTGCAATTACAATCCCTTAAATATGTCTAGGTCATAAACGGATTAGTGGTGTGGAAATTACCTGTGCCCAATTTTTGTCATTAATATTTCAGATAAAACTGATGAATTGGCATTGTTTTCTTTTGAATAGGTGGTCAGTCTCAACGATCTCTTCCTTATTAAGCTAACTAGCTATACCTAAAGAACTATGTAACATGATAAGCAAAGTCGAATACCTCGGTGTTGTCCTACGGAGATTTTCCGAGCAAGGAATTTACTATTAATCTTGGTTTACATAATTTATATTAACTGCAGATTATTAAATTTCTGAAAAATCCATACTTCATTATCACAAAAAAATTCTATTAATTATTTTTTTTTTAATACTCAGAATTTTTAATTCCAGATGTAAAGAAATGAAAAATTCGATAAAATATTAGTTCTTTTTAGACCATAACGTTTGAAAATAATGCTATGAATGTATTTTACCGAATTATATTTGCACAAGAATTGTCGGAAAAACGCCCATGGAACGTCTAACCCTCTATAATAAATATATCGATCAAACATATGAAGTTTAACAACAGTTTTCTATTAAAATATTTACATTTTATTCCGACGACCTCTAAAAGATTTTATCTAACATGTCATTTTTACAAAAATTTCTTACATTAAACCAAGGTACGCCTTTCCTAACATTGATTTACAATTATGTCATAATGGTAATTTAATCTGATAGAAACGCGATATAAGGCAGGACCATTTATTTACCGAAACAACTTTTCTGATGTTGCGTCAATGCTTTAAATTTAAATAAAACCGCTAATAACACAGGTATACAAAATAAAAAAAATCCGTTTTTTAAATGAGATACGTGTTTTCTTAGGTATTATTTATGCTGAATCCAAAAAAAAAATATATAAAAAAATACATGCACCGTGAGATTTTTTCCAGAAAACACACTTAAAGTTGCCAGAAAACTATTAAATGAAAAAAAAGACCTTTTTTATTAATAATACAAAACTGTATAATTATTAAAATGATGGAACAACACTATTATTTCAGACATCTTTAAATGATCTGAATCTGCATTTATCATAAAACTTAAAAATACTAGGTTTTAGTGTTCATGTTTAACAAAAAACACGCATACACCAACTTTAACTAAGCTACGTGGCAAAATGCTGTTTAAAATAAATATGTGCAACCGCTAAATTAAAAAAATGTTTTTAATTTTTATTAATATTGAATAAAACTATTATTTCCAGTGTTTTTGAAAGTTCTTGATCCTGACCCGACATCAAAAAATAAAGTTTCAACAAAAAACTCGCTTTTAACACTTCTTCATTTAAAATATCTTGAAGGATTCAACATTATTAGCGATCACCAATATGGCTTTCGTAAACATAGATCAACAGGAGATCTTCTGACGTATGTAACACATGTTTGGCACGACTCAATTGAACACTCTGGAGAATCTCGAGTGGTTGCTCTTGAGATATCCAAGGCAATCGACCGTGTTTGGCACGATGGACTGTTGGCTAAGCTACGCTCTTATGATATGTCTGAAAAGTTCTGTTTGTGGCTGTCATGTTTCCTCAGAGAGCGTTCTTTAAGAGTGGCAGTCAAGGATTTTCTTCCTAACACCTTCAGTATTAATACCGGTGTGCCCCAAGGCTCCATACTATCTCCTACTTTCTTTCTCATTTACATTAATGATCTACTGGAAAATACCTGAAACCCAATCTACAGCTTTGCAGATGCTTATCTCTTCATTCACATTGAACGACATCGGCTACTCAGACGAATATCTGCAGACAGCGGGAAGTCGTTCAACTTAACAAAGACCTGTAAGAAATTCTATCTTGGGATGACAGTAACCAAGTGAAATTTAACGCTACAAAAACCCAGGCGACAGTTTTTTCTAAAAAAGTTAACGTTGCGGAATCCTACGTAGTTATGTCGGGGCACACCATTTCTCTAACATCGTCACTCAATTTGTTGGGCGTTAATTTGGGTGTAAATATGTCCTGGCATGAGCATGTTGCAGACATAGCAAGGAGAGCTTTTCAAAAGTTGGGAATATTATTTCGAACCAAAAAGCTGTTAATTCTTTACACATTGCATTTGTTGGATTTTATTCAGAGAAGAGCTGTTCGTCTGATCGGAGACCCGGAACTGATCGGCGGCCTTGATTCGCTGGAACATCGAAGAACGGTTGGCGACTTGAACCTATTCTACAAATATTTTCATGGAAAGTGTTCGAAGGATGTAGCCCACTTAATTCCTCTCAGAGCGGTGCATGTTAGAAATACACTTCACGCTAATACTTCACGTACGTATGTGGTTTAGCTTGTTACTCCTCGTACAACGCTTTTCAAGCAGCCTTTTATATGGAGAACATCATCCCTTTGGAATAATTTGCACAGGACTGTGTTTCCCATCGAGTACAATTTACAGCGATTCAAGAACAACGTTAATCGGTTTTTTCCGCACACGTGTCGCTCCTGTAGCGCTTTAGGGACTTCCCTGCAGCACGTGTACAAGACCCATAAAAAAAACTTACAAGGTGCTATGTGGTTGGTAAAATTCTTTTTTAAGTAAATAAATGCAACAGCTAAACAAGACTTTTTTTTTCGAATAAAACTATTATTTCTAGTTTCAAATTCGAATTTGACGTCAAAACATGAGAAATAGTGTTTACTGTTTAGAAACAAATGGCTGCAAAATGCAGTCTAATGTGTATATCCCTTGACAGTTTTAGAAGTCAATTCTGTGGCTAGATTGATTGAGTGAATATGGGGGAATGTGAGTGGGTGAGTGAGGTAGTGAATGAGTGAGCGAGCGAGTGAGTGAGTGACTGAGGTAGTGAGTGAGTGAGCAAGCGAGTGAGTGAGAGAGTTTTGTTTAATATTAATAAAAATTAAAAACAATTTTTTAATTTAACGGTTGCAATACTTATTTGAAATAATTTGCTACGTATCTTAGTTAAAGGTGGTGTAAACGTGTTTTTTGTTAAACATGAACAATAAAACCTAATATTTTTAAGTTTTTATGATAAATGTAGATTCAGAACACTTAAAGATGTCCGAAATAATAGTTTTATTCCATAATTTTAATGATTATTCAGTTTTACATTATTTATTAAAATGTATTTTTTTCTGACAACTTTAAGTGTGTTTTCTGAAAAAACCTCAAGGTGGATGTCTTTTTTTATTTCGTATACCTGTATAGTGATTTCCAAGAATTTATTTCTTCATATTTAAGTACAATAGACGGAATTATTTCTCTAATGCAAGATCATTCAAATGATCAACTTGCATTCTTTCAGCACAATTTTCAGTAACTTTTTTTTAAATAAATCGTATTAAGTTTCGGAAATAGCATAAACAACATTATTTCTAGGCTTCAATGATTGAAATTGAAGGTTTGCTGCTGTAGAAGATAGACTTTATATATCTATACCGAAAATAATCTAATGGTGTGGTATCTCAAAATCTTGAAGGTCAAATTTATATCTCGAAATAGTCAAATCAGTGAGTTTCAAATGTGCGACTATCTTACTGAATCCTAGTCACTTTAAGATCAAGATTTTGCAAATTTGGATACAAATATTTATTAATCGTGGCTCCATAAGGCGTCTCAAAAAGGTCCGATGGCACCACCATCATGCAATCTCACCCTAGTCTAATTTCTTTTTTGGATGCAATAGGCTATTTTTCGATAAAAGTGAGGATAATTTGTATCATTCAATTGTAAGATATTATTTTTTGAGATTTTTCCTCAAATATACTACAAGAATAAATTTATAGAACATAAAAAATATAAGGAAAAGTGTTTATAACTTTGAGATAGCTATATTTGCTTGCGCCTAAAACTCTAAGATCTAAAAAAATTGAAGTTTTATACTTATTTAAAGATCATTTATTTTAATAATATTTATCTAGAAAACCGCCTAATTACTTTAGATAAAGTTTCGTTTTCTTTCATCGTCATCATCATCATTAGCTTATCCCATACATAGTCGGATATAAACCTCCCCAAGTTGTCTCCAATGAGCTTTGTTGTTTGCTTTTTGCATCCAATCGTGTCCTGCTAATCTTTTTATGTCGTCCGTCTATCTTGTCTGTGGTCTACCTGCGCATCTTTTATGTTCTCTAGGCCTCCATTCAACTATACGGCGTGTTCATCTGTTATCATTCAGCCTTGCGTTATGCCCCGCCCAATTCCACCTTAATATACATATTCGTTGTATTACATCTGTCACTTTTGATATTCTCCGTATCTCGATGTTAGGAATACTTGGATCTTGGATCCTAATATTTAGTATTCTCTCCATTGCTTTTTGGGTTACCTGGAGTTTATATATTATACTTTTATTTAAAGTCCCTGTTTCAGTGCCATATGTTAATACCGGCAGTATATATTGGTCGAATACTCTGGCTTTTATTGTATTTGGGATGTCCAATTTAAATGTAGATTGAAACCTTCCAAACGCAGACCAAGCTAACGAGTCTCTTCTATCCAAGTCAACCTTTAAATTATTTTTTAATATTTCGATTTTTTGTCCTAAATATATGAATGTTTGTACCTTTCCTACTCTTTCACCTTCTGTTAATAGTTCCTGGCTGTTATCTTCACTTTCGTTGTTCAAATATTTGGTTTTGGTGAAGTTTATTTTTAGACCTATTTTTCGAGACTTGTTATTTAATTCCATCACCATTTCTTGTAATTCTTCTTTTGTGTTGGCGATCAAAGCGATATCATCTCCGAATTTTTGTGATTTAATCGTTTACCGTCCATTAGTATTCCTTTATTTTCCCACTTTAGCGATTTAAACATGTCTTCTAGAGTCAAAGTGAATAGCTTTGGGGATATCGAGTCACCTTGTCTAATTCCTCTTTTAATTTTGGTTTTGTTTGTTTTTTCTTTAAGCATTATTTGTAATGTCACATTTCATAAGAAGAGTTGTGTACCTTTCATCGACTCTGCTGTTACTTAAGGCGTTAACAATTGCCCATATCTCTACCGAATCAAATGCTGTTTCGTAGTCAACCATTGCTATCCACAAGGTGACCTTATATTCATTTTCTTTTCCCACTAGTAATCTAATTCTTTGAAGATGGTTCAAAGTGCTGTATTCCCGTCTAAATCCTACTTGTTCACGTGACTGATAACTGTCTAATTTGTTCGTTATTCTATATGATATGATTCTAGTGAGGATTTTGTATAGTACCGAGAACAGGCTGATGGGTCTGTAATTCTCCAATTTAAATTTGTTTCTCTTTTTAAATATAAGCACAATCAAGGCGTTTACCCAAGGTGTTGGTATTCTACTTTCTATGAGGTACCTGTTAAATTGAGCTTGAAGAGATTGTATTATCGATGCCCCTCATATTTTATCATTTCTATAGTTATTTCATCGTCTCCTGGTTCTGTGTTGTTGTACATATGAGCGTTCATTATTTCATCCGTTGTTACATCGGGAATTTCTAAAAATCCCACATTTCTTTCTATCACTCTATTTTCTTCTTCTTTCCTGGGCGGTGGCGATATTTTCATGTCATGTAGTGTTTGATAATATTTCTCTGTAGCTTCCTATACCTCTTTGATTTGTGCGATCTCTTGGTTATCATTATTTATAAGTTTTATTATTTGATGTCTCCCTTCATTCATTTGTTTGTTTAGGTGTTTCAAAACTTTTCCCCTCTTTCAAAGTTTCTTCTGTTCTCTAGTTTTTGTACTCTTTGACGTCTTCTCTGATCTTTTTCTTTATTTATTTGTTTATTTCTGCCAGTTCTAATTTGCAATTTGTAGGATCATTTCTTAATAGTCGTCTTTACTTAATTTTTTGTGTTTTTTCTTTTTTTCGATGTTGCGATTAGTTTTGTAGTCATGAGTAGATTGTTGGTTATTTGTGCGTTTAATTCATCAAGTTCTGTTTGGTAGTTTATGTGTTTTATATGATTTTCCCGTTATTGTCGATATTTGTCTTTGTTTTGCTTTATTATTCCTGTTAGTCTCTTCTTCTTTGTATGCGTTATCAATCTACGTCTCTTCTGCTTCAGATTTACTCCTATTTTTGCTTTGAGCATCTGATGGTCACTGCCAATGCTTATCGTGTTGATTACAATATTCTTGTCATTTGTTAACACATAATCAATTTCTTTTCTTGTTATACCATCTGGGTTTTGCCATGTCCATCGTCTGTGTTCTGGTTTTTGGAAAAATGTGTTCATAACTTACAAGTTATTTTCGTTTCGTCGACTTCAAATGCGAAGTGGGGGTTCGTCAGGGATGCACGTATCACATATATTGTTCAATATATATAGTGAACTAATCATGAGAGAGGTGTTTGACGACTGGCAGGACGGCATAACAATAGGGGGTTCTAAAATAAATAATTTACGATATGCTGACGACATTGTAGTCTTGGCGGCCTCGAAAGAAGAACTCCAGTACATCATGGATAGACTTAACATCGTCAGCAACACGTACGGGCTACAGTTGAATAAAACCAAGACGAAAGTGATGATCATTGACGGAGTCCGAAACAATGAGCTTTACGTGAGAAACATTGCAGGGTATGAAACAGTCAGTCACTTCAATTACCTCGGCTCAGCAACAATATACTACGGCGGATGTGAGAATGATATACACAAACGTCTTGCTATGGCCAGAACAGCCACCGCCAAGCTAACAAAAATATGCAGAGACCCAATTGCTATATAGGCAGCCTAAACCTGGACCATTAAAAAAAATGACAAGAAACGAATCAGTGCATTTGAAATGTGGGTATACAGAAGGATGCACCCGATACCATGGACAGGACGATTTTGGGAGGTAATGTCGAGGGCAAAAGACCGAGAGGACGGTCTCCTACTTGGCGGTCGGACCTTTAAAAACAACAATTGACCTTACATTCCCGGAAGCATCACATCAAGCCCAGGACCGAGAAACATGTGCTAAAATAGTGGCATAAATATCATGATATCACCACGTCCCTGCGTAGAATGACGGATAGAGGAGAAGAAGGATATATACATACATACATAAATACATATGGTAAAATAAAGATTTTTTGAAATAGGATTTATATGATTGTGGTGGCTACATTAAAAAATTAAGAAGATTAAATAAATAAAGGCATTGGCGATAAAATAAGTTAGTTTAAAACGATTTTTATTATTTTTTGAGTAAAATTATAAATGTAAATTTAGGGAAAGCTATATCTGTTCTGGCAGAAAAACGAAAACATGAAAAAAAAATAGAATGTAAGTTTAATATTTATATAAAGATAAAAAAAAGTTATATGCTTTCGAGCAAGGAAAAAATCAATAAAAAAGTTGCCCCAAGATCTGTATTACTGAATCATGATTACTAATAGTATTAAACTATTTGCTACTGTTACGATAAGATTTAAATTTATGTAATATTTGTGTTGCTATTTGAGCATGTCTCCATTTAAAATAAATTTATGTCTTTACTCGACAGCAAATACATCTGAATCTTAAAGAATATAATTTCTTATAAAATTCCCTTTTGTGTGTAATATTATCTTATTATTTCTAAATGCCACAGTAGCGCCATAAAAATATCTTCACGTTTTGAATAAAAGACGAGTAAGTATTTTTAGTGATACTTGAAACTATATTTTCCGAGTAGTACATTTTATTTTACCCTATTATTTTATAGAATGTGTTCTACCATAACAAAATTATTTTTTGTGTATCGCAAAATAAACACGAAATTTTAGTTTGTCATTTTTAGTAAAAGGTAACATTTTATAGAAAATTAAGGTAATTTTTCCCACAATTTTCAAGTTTTACATCCATTTTTCGAGGAGACTAATAAATACCACTTTTCGAATATAGTATGTAAATAACTATTGCTTAAACATTTGTAAAATTGATTTTTTACTTGTTGGATAAAAGCCCTAGCACTATTTTTATTTACTTCCATTAATATTTTTTAAAACATGCGTAATTTTACTTTATTATCGAGCAAATTTATTTTGTCAAATCCACTTTTCGAGTAATCTATCAAGTTAACCACCACTTCTAAAGGATTTAAAACACATTACATAACAATTGATGTCTAAACCACAAAAGGATGCAATCAATGGCAAGATCTGCGACCCGACCGCCTTAAGATGCGGAAATCAATAACTGCTCAGCTTAAAGCTCTATACAGTGTTTGGACCTACATTTGTTTCCAGTCCGATGGCCTACTTGTTTAACAAACAGAAAATAAAAGAATTTTCTGAGAAGAGAATTTATAATATAAGCTAAAATACAATTTGTACTTTTCTAGATATCATTTTTCTTGGAAAATGGGTATCAAAAATTTAAAATTTTTATTTAAAAAATGGTATCCGCCTGATTCACTAAGTATCTATTATTTTAAAAATGGTTATTTTTAATAATTTGGAAAATAAATTATTTACTATTGTGATATCTATAATGTTAGGTTTTTTTTTATATTTATACTAAATGCTTACAGTTTTCTTACTTATACTGAGACTCCTAAATTTCAATATTTTTTACAAGATATTATAATCATAAGCACAACAGTATCGAGACTTGACAATCACAGTGGAAGACTTCAACGCCATGATTGGAAGAGGTAGGTCAGGAACTTCCGTAGGACAATTTGGTCTAAGGGAAAAAAAACAACAGAGGCGAACGACTAAACATTTTCAGTGAAGAAATAGGTTATGTTATCACTAACACCTTCTTCAACCTATCACCACGGAGATTATGCACGTGAAAGTCCCCATTAGACTCACCAGACCATATCACCAGAAATCAAATAGACTATATTCTAGTGAATAAACGTTTTAGAAATAGTGTTGTATCTGTCAAAACATATCCTAGTGCTGATATAAATTCGGATCACAATGCCCTGGTAGAGGTTCTAAGAATTATCTTGAAAAGGTTAAAGAGAAAACAGAGAAACATATACAATATGCGACAATTTAAAGACCAAACTGTAACAAACGTAATTAAAAAAGATCTTAATAAAGAACTCCGAGACACAGATCTAAACGAAGACGTAGAATCTGAAATAGAAAAGTTAAATGAAATAACAAGGGGGCTAAAGAATAAGTATCTGAAAGCAATACATACAAATTGTTTAATAAGAATAGAAAAAGGAAGTAAAACACCTGGTACACAAAATATTGACAAAATGATTTGCCATGGTACCACCATGCAAGGATTACTATTTTAATTAATACTTTATTCGGTTTTTTTTTATAGTTTTTCCACATTAGGACGGAAAAGACTTTTGATTTAAGAAATTGATCAGAAAGGGATAATTTTCTGAACAAAAAAATATTGTTTATCATTATTTTGTTGTATATGACCTACATTTTCATTTTGCATTAAACAGTTTGTAACCTAGCAAATACTACTCTCTCTCTCTCTATATATATATATATATATATATATATATATATATATATATATATATATATATATATATATATATATATATATATATATATATATATATATATATATATATATATATATATATATATATATATATATATATATATATCCGCTCGTTTGTTTCATTCCAGGTGGAATTCCGCAGTTGTTTCACTTGGCATTTTCAATGCTGACTCGTCGAAGTAAGTGTACTAGCCAGTATTGAAAGTCCTAAGTGAGACATCTGCAAAATTTCTCTGGGAATGTCAAATGAACTGTGTACTTCGTATTATCACTTCTGAATATATTAATATACATTTCATAAAATTTGGTCAATTTACTAAGCCATCAAACCAGCGTTACTAACGATATTAATTTTGTTACAGTTACCGGCCTGACCCCCTTGGGGTCCTTGGCCGGCTCTCCGGGCCCTCCGCTTCAGTCAATGGACTTGATGGCCGCCATGGGGCTGTCTAACGTAACGTGGCCGGGGGTCTCACTGGCCCCCGGTTATCTCAAAGGCAAACCAGCCTACTTATTAGAAGGTAAGACACTTTAAATTATAATAAAAATATTATCTCTAATAAAATAATTAAAAATGATTTATTAAAAATCTAAATGGGGAAATACGTTCTATACATCGTAAAGTTTAAATAACTCTACAAGAAAAGGTTTACTACAAAATGAGTTTCATAATTTGATTTTATCAAGTACTACAGAAACGGATCGGACCTATGACTTCTAACTAATTCTATTTACCAAAGAATAGTTTGATTAGTGTCGCTAAAAACTGAATTTCACCAAAATTCCCTTATTTTAATTCTTTTTTAAATATAAGTAAGCAATATATTCACCATATATAATGGAAAATTCATGAAAGATACATATATATATATATATATATATATATATATATATATATATATATATATATATATATATATAAATATACATATATACATACATATATATATATATATATATATATATATATATATATATATATATATATATATATATATATATACATATATATATATATATATATATATATATATATATATATATATATATATATATATGTGTGTGTGTGTGTGTTTGTGTATATGTATATGTACGTATATATTCATTCATTTATTGTTCGGGCAAAAATAAATTTCAGCATAAGGATGGAACAAGGAAAAATGATAAATCAAAAGATGAAAATGATAGATAGAACACAACTTAATCACAATAAAAATGAGTGTATACATAAACCCGAAGAACATGAAATCAAAAAGGATACTTCATCCCCAACGAAATTAATAGAAAAATCGTTCACCGTATAGTAGAATCTGTGAAAGAAGTAGTTCTCACGAGAAGTATTAAAGAGAAAAAGTTCTCCAAAGAAACAGTCAAACTAATACAAAAACGAAAATCCATGGAAGAAGACACAGTGGCACGTGAAAATAAATTAAAAGCTTTGAATAACGATATAAGGAAATGTATTAAACTGTAACAATGAGAAAATTAAAGAAACTCTGGAAAATAAGAATGGTATAAAACTTTTACAAAGATCATTAAATGGAGGACATCTACAAATCACCAAATAATAACTCAAAGGAATGAACTAAGAATGAATACAGAGAGATTCTACAAGGACCTTCATGAGAGTAAAGTAGGACCACCACCAGACAAACGCGAGTCAGTTCGAATACGACTAATGAATGAAGGATCTGAAGATATTCCCAACATCACAAAATACGAAATACAAGATTCTTTAGATAAAATGGCAGCAGGTGAAGACGGCGTACTTGTCGAAATGTTGCAACAGGGCGAGGGACCATATTACAAATATATCATATAAGTGTCTCGATATGTGCGAAGTACTTCGAGACTGGAATAATGCCGTGGTGGTCTTGCTCTTCAAAAAAGGAGATAAGTCAGAGACAAAGAAATTGGACGCTTACCAACCCAAAGAACAAGCCGGATTTAGAAAAGGCTTTAGTACACTGGACCACCTTCAAGGATTAAGAACCTTAATAGGAAATTCAAACGAGCATAATTTTACGATTTGGGTGACCCTTGTAGATGACGAGAAAGCGTTTGACTCCCTGGAAATCTGGCAACATTAAATAGTCTAAGTAACTGTAGAATTGACAGCAGATACTCACAGATTATTTAAAATATATATAAAAATGCAACTTTTCAAATTGTATTGAAAGAAAACACCAGTAAGATAGAAATAAAAAGAGGAGTACGTCAAAGAGACACCATCTCGCCGAAATTGTTTACATTGACGCTAGAAGATCTTTTCAGACAACTTCCATGCACAAGTAAGGATATAAATATAGGAGGAGAGTAAGTCAATCATTTGCGATTCGCGGATGATATTGTGCTTATATCTAAAAACAAAGAAGAATTGGAAGAAATGCTGAACGAACTTAACAAGTCCAGAGAGAATTGTTTGAAGATAAATATTGCCAAAACAATGTTCATGACAAATGAGGGCTGTGATAAAAAAGCAGTTCTGAACATTGAAGACGCGAAAATCACAACAACGGATTCATACGTATAACTTGGACAAAAAATAGTAATATCCAAAGAAAACTTAAAAGCGGATTTATCGAGGAGAATATCATTGGCTTGGTCGGCATTTGGCAGATTATGGAACATCTTCCTCTTCCATGTCCCAAATACACACACATACACATTTGATCAATACGTGTTGCCAGTATTGACATACGGAACGGAAACGTGGGTTTTGAATAAAGAAATTATAAATCGTCTACAAGTAGCTCAACGGGCGATGGAAAGTTGGATGTTGGGATTATCGTTAAGGGATAGGCTGACTAATGAAGAAATTCGAGGAAGGTCCAAGATAACTGATGTAGCTCTGAGGTAAGCAGGTTGAAGTGGAGATGGGCGGGTCATATCGCAAGACTCTCTGATAATCAAAAGACCCATAAAGTAATCAACTGGAGGCCCTGAAATGAGAAAAGTAGTAGAGGACGCCCTCAAACCCAATGGTCTGACGACATCAAAATACTAGTGGAATACAACTGAATAAACAAGGCCCAAAACCGAAGAAGATGGACGTTCTTAGGGGAGACTTATGTCCGACGATGGACTGTATAGCTAATGATGATATATGTATATATATATATATATATATATATATATATATATATATATATATATATATATATATATATATATATATATATATATATATTACTGTGATCAAAAAATAGTAAGACTTTTGAAATAAAACGCAAACGGATTATTTATTTTTCAAAATTTATTTCCTCCCCTTCAAAGTAATCCCCCTTGAATACAATGCATTTATGCCAACGTTTTTCCAGGCTTCGAAACAGTTGTTGAATTCGATTTCTGGAATGGCCTTTAAAACCTTCTTCGATTCGGTTTTAATCTCCTGAATCGACTCAAAACGATGTCTTTGAAGCGGTTTTTTGAATTTAGGGAATAGCCAGAAGTCCGACGGAGCTAAATCAGGCCAATAGGGCGATTGCGGAATGATATGAGTTGAATTTTTGATGATTGAGTCGCGAAGAACCAATGCTGTATGAGAAGGCGCATTATCGTGATGAAAAAACCAAGAGTAATCACTTACATAATATTCATTGTTGACAGTTTGGCCCGGCGGAAGGCATTCATAATGAACACCACGATAATCGAAGAAAACTGTTAACATCATCTTGATTTTCGACTTGCTTTGGCGTGGTTTCTTCGGTCTGTGCTCACCTCTAGCACGATATTCGCTTGATTGGTCGGCAGTTTCCGGACCGTATGCGTAAATCCATGTCTCATCTCCCGTAAAAACCATTTTTAAAATAAAATTTAATGCAACTTTTTTGCTGAATTTTTTCACTCATGTTAAAAATCGAAAAAACCCACTTTTGTTGTGTATATATATATATATATATATATATATATATATATATATATATATATATATATATATATATAAAGGGTGATTCATTTAGAGGTACTTTTTTTAAATAAAAAAAAATGAATAAAAACAATTTTATTTTATAATCTTTATTATCATATAAAAGAACCATTTTTTTACAATTATTTCTTAAAGATAATTTCTTTCAAATGTTGTCCGCGACTACGGTTAACAACGTCCATTCTGAAGTTCCAATTTTCAATGACGCGTGTGAGTATTTCGAGTGGTATTTGGCCAATAACTCGAGTAATATTGGCCTCCAATGCCTCAATTGTAGCTGGCTTATCCATGTAGACTTTGGACTTTACATAGCCCCAAAGGAAAAAGTCAAGTCAATTTTTCTCGAAAACAGTGGATCTTCTGCAAGCTTGTCAAGAGCCCAACGACTAAAACGGAAACGATTCGGAAGGTCGGTCGGCTTCAGTTGTTGCACTAATTGAATTTTGTATGCTTTTAAAGAAAGATCCTTACGTAAAATACGCCAAGTTGTTGAATATGACACGCCAAGCTGTTGAGAACGGCGACGAATCGACTTCGCGTACACTCTCCGCTACCGCCCCTATATTTTCTTCACTACGTGCTGGATGTGGTCTATTCGGTCGAGCATTATCCAATAATGAAAATTGGGTCTCAAACTTATTGATGGTATATATATATATATATATATATATATATATATATATATATATATATATATATATATATATATATATATATATGTTTTTTTTTTCAATATTTCCAATATTTCAGAAATAGTATTTAGAGGTTAATGTCATGTTTCAGTTGCTTATTTTTTGTCATGATTAATTTTTCACCAATAATATTAAAAATATCTAGTTATTATACCTGGATTAAGTTCCTCTTCACGGCAAGAAAGTCAAATTTATTATTTATTTGGTAGAGAAGTAAATCAATACTAGAAAAATGTTTTTCTTTGGTATAGGTAGAGTCTTTTCTCGGTTATTTGGAACTATTTTGTTTTATAAAATACCTACTTCGGCTTTAAGCGAAAGAGTAATAACAGGTTCTTGAAAACATTCCTACACGGAATAAAAGGAACTGAAGTTTTAAATATATGTCGAAATTGTCACTTTTGTGTCCGGGTTTGTGTGTTTTGTAGTTGTAATCAATATTTAAAAATTTTAAAATTTTAAAGTACATGACACACTATGTGTTATTCTGGTAAAAAATATAAAAACAAAAATTAAACACATTTGATCAACTTTGAAAAAACATATAAGCAAGTAAATATCTACTAGACATCAATAGCTCTTAAAATTATTTCAGGGGAAATATAGCAGAACAGAACTAATACATTTAGGAGAGGGTGGCGTAGGTCCGGAAACGAGGGTAATTTTTCCAGCTTAACGTGAAAGCCAAATCCCCGTGGATAGGATGGGAAACTTTAATTGTGTTTTCCCATGCCCTTTTCAAGGACAACAGTAAACAGTGAAATGTTTTTATAAGCTTTTAGGATGATAGGGACGTCCTTTTTGTGAAACAGTTATTTCAAGTAGGCACTTCGAACGCATTTTTCTGTTTTAAAAGGAATCATTTATGTTTCTTAAGGGCTACATTTTCAAGACATTTATAACCAGATTTATTAAAAGAGTCTTAAACCTAGACCCGATCTAATTGCTATAAAATCTTAAAACTTGAGTTATCCAGTTTATTTTGTTATTTACAATATAACGTCTTTTATTGTAAATATCACCAAATAAATATTTTTACAAGTAAATTTACCACAAACATCGAGTGCTAAGGCCTTGAAACAGGAAATTTTACGACTTCCAGTATTTTATCATAATTCTATTGTATCAGATTTTTTCACAACGAAAACAACAACTGGAAGTGAATTACTTATTCTTTTATCAGTTTAAACCTCTAATTACCAATAGTAAGATGCAATGAATTGTTCCAAGTACGCACATCTAATACTCCATCGTAGGCTGACACAGCAGCCACAAACCAATTGAGTGGTTAACAAAGTCAACACTTCAATACAGGCGGCACGGGATCCCCCTCAGGCATATGTGGCTTAATGTAAAACTACTGGAAACAGACAAAGTCCTTATTTTAGTTGTCCTTATCCAGGTACTTACGGAACGTAATGGTAAGATATTACTAATTACCAAATTAGACCAGGTTCAAAATTAAACGTGTAATTATTAGGTATTATTTACTATATATAAAGGCCAAAACAACTATTTATAGTAAGATACAAGAATTTGCACCTCTGGCTAATGTAAGCCTAACTTTGAAAATGTAACACGACTTCTCTATATCGGGAGCTGTTTTAAGCGCGGCCAAGCGGTAATTGTTAGCAAATCGCTGAACAATTCCTCTATCAGTCTATGATCTTAAACTGCACGCGACAGAGGGTAGGTACACCTTTAAAGACTTACATCAGCCAGAGGTGCAAACTATTGTATCTTACTTATTTCTTGAGCTAGTACTGCGATAAGTACTTTAGATTTCGTTCTCTTTCTCCGTCCATCCTAGCTCGGCTGACGAGCCGCAATACGGCGAAATGCGTCCCAAGGTGAACTAACGAATAAGAGAACAATCAAGATCTGCTGAAAAATGGACTTTGTCCTATTTTAGTTGTTAATATTAACTATTTATAGACTTGTGTTTGTGCGTATGTTCTCTTATCACATAAGAACGAATAAACAAATCATGGTAAATAGGTCCAGGTAATTGGGTACATTTTTTTCGGGAAAAGTACATAAAGAGTAAACCCAAAATAAACAATGATTTTTATTGTGAGAATTTGAATAATTCCTCACCAACAAAAAACTTTTGCATATATAATATACTAGCCGTGCCCGCGGCTCCGCTCGCGTGGACTTCATTCACCATTATCGTCACTGCTCATTCCTTATATTACCTAACGTAATAAAATATATCCTATAACTTGGCCAGAGAACATATGTATGAATTAAAAAAAAAAAAAAAACGTAAATCGGAAAAGTGGTTCTCGAGTAAAAGGCGCACTAACGGACAGATAGGGAGACAGAGGGACGTTGCATTTTTTATATTATAATCTTTGCTACATGATATCATTCTATACTTAATAGGCAGCGTATTGCAAGAGAGAAACTTTTTTCCTACTTGATTCACTATTACCGTCACTGCTTATTCCTTATGTTATCTAACGTAATAAAATATATCCTATAACCTGGTCAGAAAACATATGTATGTTTAAAAAAGAAAGACACGTAAATCGCATAAGTAGTTCTCGAGTGATAAGCGCACTAACGGACAGGTAGACAAACAGCTAGATAGACAGAGAGACGTTGCATTATATATACGAGGCGGGTTTGAAAATCCGTGCAAAAATAAAAACTACTTATGTGTTTGAGGTAAACCTTTTTTATTTTTCGACATAGTCTCGTTTTAGGCTTATACACTTCGTCCAACGATGTTCTAGTTTGTTGATCCCTTCCGAATAATAGGATTTGTCCAAGTCTGCAAAATATCCATTAGTGTCTGCAATCACCTCCTCGTTTAAATAAAATCTTTGTCCCGCCAGCCATTTCTTCAAATTGGGGAACAAATAGTAGTCCTAGGGAGCCAAGTCTGGAGAATAGGGGGAATGTGAAACGAGTTAGAATCCTATTTCCATTAAAGGACTTTCTTGTGGGCCAATCGCGGGCGTTTTTCTTGCAGCTCGGTTTTCAAACGGTCCAATAACGATGAATAATATTCACCTGTAATAGTTTCACCCTTTTCCAGATAGTCGATGAGGATTATCCCTTGCGAATCCCAAAAGACAGTCGCCATAACCTTTCCGGCCGAAGGAACGGTCTTCGCCTTTTTTGGTGCAGATTCCCCCTTGGTAACCCATTGTTTAGATTGTTGTTGGGTCTCAGGAGTAGAGTAATGTATCCATGTTTCATCCACATTGACGAAACGACGCTTAAAGTCCTCCGGATTCTTCTGGAACAGCTGCAAACCATCCTTGCAACACTTCACACGATTCCGTTTGTGGTCAAGCGTGAGCAATCGCGGCACCCATCTTGCGGATAGCTTTCTCATGTCCAAATGTTTATGCAAAATATTATGTACCCGTTCAGTCTAGTGCCCACAGCACTAGCAATCTCACGCATCTTAACTCTTCTGTCATCCATCACCATACCATGGATTTGATCAATGATTTCTGGAGTCGTAACCTCCACAGGCCGTCCAGAACATTCAGCGTCACTTGTGCCCATATGGCCAGTCCGAAAATTTTGAAACCACTTATCAACTGTTCTAATCGAAGGTGCAGAGTCACAATAATGTTTATCAAGCTTCTCTTTAGTCTCCTGAGGCGTTTTGCCTTTCATAAAGTAATGTTTAATCACCACACGAAATTCTTTTTCGTCCATTTCTTGAAAATCACTCGACTTCCTTGATTCACACGAATGCCAAACACAAAAAAATAGACCAATATGGCTGAAACTTGGTGTGCGTTTATTCAAGAGATGCTACTAACTAAACATGACCTTTATACGCGCCGGTGGTGCCATCTCTCGGACTTTGCACGGACTATAATATATATATATATATATATATATATATATATATATATATATATATATATATATATATATATATATATATATATATATATATATTATAGAAGATTATACATAACCTGGCCAGAGAACAAATGTAAGAACTAAAAGAAAAACACGTAAATCGGATAAGTGGTTCTCGAGTGATAAGCGCACTAACGGACAGACAGACAGTCAGAGAGACGTTGCATTTTATATATTTTAGAGCAATACAACTCATCTAGGATTTATTACTATAATTAATCAATAATTTTACAACATGGACTTAAAAAAGGAACATTGTCACTGATATTAGTGATATAGAAGTGCCAACTACGACTGTCATCATATTGTCGTAGATTTTTTACTAATTATTATGTGTAATATGAGATATAACATGAAGGAAATATAAAGCGGAAAAATATATTAATATGTTAATTTGGAAATAGCATTCAAGGTACATATATATAAGCAGACTAACTCTAACAATAATTTTTGTTTAATAATATGGATTATTTTTTGGTCAATTTCCTAAAAAAAATATCTTCTTAAAACCATTTTTAGAATATTTTCCCCCTTTTTTTAAAGCAATTCTTCGAGATTTTTGGAATCCTTAGACCACGGAAACCATAGTTTTCCATTTTCATCTCTCTCTTGGCAGGATAATTCCCGAATGAATGAAGCGATATCGATTTGAAATTTGGTATACATTTTATACTTGAAATGCAAGGGTCATTCCTGAGCCAAATAGCTCTAGCTCAAAAACGGTTTATTGGATTGCTACTAAGTTTGGCCTACTTTTCGACATAATCCCCCCCAACGTTAATACACTTGCTCCACCTTTCAGCTAGCTTCTTGATTCCTGTGGCAAATAATACTTTCGGTTGACGTCGAAGCTATTCTTGCACTTTTTCCTTCACTTCTTCATTGTCAGTGGGCTTCTTTCTACGTAGGCCATCTTTGAGAGGTCCGAACAGGTAAAAATCGTATGGAGCTAGGTCTGGGCTGGGTGCGGCATGAGGTAAGATCTTCCAACCTAGTTATTGAGTCTAGATTCTTTATGAGCTTCTGTAAGCTGCGTTTTTTGCTATTGCAAATGGTCCTGAATAATAGTGTGAACAGTTTCAACGCTTACTCCAACCTCTTGAGGTATCATTTCAACAGTAATTTTTCTGTTATTACAAATAAGTCCATCAATCCTCGATTCCAACAATGGACCGGAAACTTCGACTGGGCGTCCAGTTCGCTGCTCGTCACACACCCTTTTTCGGCCACTTTTAAACCGATCTATCCACTTATAAACGTTCGCACGGTTCATGCACCCTTGTCCATATTGTAAAAACACTCTAAAATGTATTTCACTTGGATAACACCTTCTGCTAATAAAAATCTGATGTCAGAACGCTCCTCTTCTAAAGTTCAGTGTTTTAATGGACTCGCCATGGTAAACTGGATATGTAGAGGTTTACATTACATGATCGAACAGCTGATTAAAACTCATCACAAGATTGCCAACTTGCACTCTTAGAAGTATGGAGCGGTTTCGTTGAATGGGTTTAAGCTGAGACCAATTGTCTCTCTGTCTGGAATCAAAGGAGTGGTCGATAATTTTTTCTAGTTTAGTATTATTACAATTCGTCCTGATTTCTGGCTGAGATTATAAATAAATTTTAAGACTAATTATTTTTAATTATACATATAAAGAGTTAGAGGGAAGGCTAGAGAAGTTATTTCCAATATCTCATGTTATACGTCAGTTTCAGAATGCTTAGAGCTGAGGAATCTGAAAATTATGTTATTTTGTCGTTATTTCCAATTTTAACAGAAGCCCTCTTGCTGCTTAACTTTTTTTATTAATATCTTATCATAAAAGAAATACTTGTATCATTTAAAATATCGTGTTGTAATATTTGTGTGGGAAGGTCAAATTTAATATTTGTTTTGGAACTATCTATTTACGAGAAAAGTATTAATTAAATCAGTTTACCAATTGTTCTGGATTATAACAAAGTGTTATAAAATTTGTTCATAGTCAGTCATCTTCATGTTCCTCTGTTTGTCGTTTCAGCTTCTACTAGTGATAATAGAATCGATTATGTCTTATTCTTCAAATAATGACATAATAGATGAGAAACAAAACATATCCAGACATAATTTAACTTAATCTTTAGTGTTCCGTACGGAACACTTATAAGATCACTTCGGTGTCTGTCTGTCCGTCTGTCACACCCGATTTTCTCCGAAACTATTTGACATAAAAAGTTAAATTTTGACTTAAGCGGTTAGTTTTGGGGGGTAAAGTCAGAAGTAAAAAAACAATTTACCAGGTCATCGAGTGGGGTGTCAAATGAAAGCTTGTAAAAATACGAGATCATAAATATATATAATGTAATATTTGCGGACACTTTTCTTTGTATTATTTTAAAAAAATTGCGAATAATCGGTGTCCCCTCCTTATCTCGAAAAGTACTGATCAAACAATTTTGAAAAAATTCTGGAATATTCTCCACAGGGTGTAGATTGAAAGAAAATTATCATGAGTGCATTATCTTCAATAATTTATCTGGTATATAAAAAAAAAAAATTTCAGTGTTATCAATTTAATCAATAAAGATCGAAAAAAAACTTTGTTGAAAACTCATTTGGGGTGTGTTTTGTGAAGTCATTGATCATTTTATATCTCCGTAACAAAAATTTTTATTTTAAAAACAATCGACGTACGAAACACTAATTGCGGAAGTCCGACTTGCACTTGACCGGTTATTTATACTGGAAGACAGTTAATTAATTTAGTTTAAACGATCTTCGGAAACAATGAAACCATTTTAATTGATTTATAGCCATTTCCCAATAATAAACTTTTCTGCGTAATTTCTTTTAACATAAAAGTAATATTTTTTCCTGTTTGTCTTTTTTTTTTTTAAATAAAAACTCTTAGCTAACTGCTTTTTAGAAAATAGAAGTCAGAAGCGAGAGAAAAGTCGGACAATTTTTCTAAGTATTTAATCTTGTTTAAGTGGAAGAAAAGGAACTTGGACGGCTAGGGAGATAAAAAATTTAGCACAATCAATATGATGTCAAATTAACTTTTTAGAAATAGAATTTCGTTACTGCTTTATTGACAGATTGTATCAATAATATCTGCGTTAAAATAATTTATCGGATATTTTTATTTATGATTAAATCAATATGTCAATAAGGATTTCATTTTTACATAGTTTCCTTTCTTTTCGTTACACTTGGTCCAGCGGTCTACAAGCTTACGTATTCCCTCTAAGAGAAAAGTTTTTTGATATGTCGCGCAACCATTTATTGACCGCTTCCCACACTTCTTTGTCCATGGAAAATCGACTATGTAATGGAATCATGTTTCATCTCCGGTAACTGTTTGGCTCAAAAACTCGTTACCTTCATTTTCGTAGCGGTCAAGTAAACTTTAACAGAACTCAACACGATTGCGTCTATGTTCTGCGGTCAGCTCTCTTGGCCACCATCTTGCCCAAATTTTACGATACGCGATAGAGCGTTATCCCCGTATCATTGTGAAAACCTCTGATCAATTTCAGCCCCTGACACCTTGCAACCAGAGAAATCGAATCACTGCCCTCTTTGGTGCATACTGTTCGCGGAGCGACCATGTTTTGATTATCACAGCAGCAAGGAAAATGACATGTTTATAATCAGACTACAGTAGTGCCATTTCAAAGCATGCATGCTCAAAATGCAGTGTGGCAGATCGAAATACGTAATATAACGAAAGTGTGGGTAATTTTTTACTTTCCCTCGTAGTAAAGCAGTATATAAATATAATAATAAATAATATTGGACATACTTCTAGTGACTTAGGGACCTTTTGGTAAACTTAGTTTTGCTTTGGCTTTAGTGATTTTTACAGACAGCAAAATAGCTTACAAAAAGATATCCAAATTAATTAATCATAATATGGCTTAGAAAGTTATACAAGCAGATCACTCTATCTCTCTCAGGTTTTAACGACTGTGCATCTCATTTGTTTCGGGAATGACGAAAAAATGTTAAATACAATAGTTTTAGGGGATGTTAAGGTGCACAGTTTAAAATTATTTTTGAGTATACAGAGTACTTCAAAAAAGTGTGGCCGATATAACATGTTTTTTTAAACGGAACACCCTATTTTCAAATAGTTTTCGATTTATTTTGAATTTTTACCCTTGTTTAATACACTTACGCTATTGTGAAAACATAAACAAATGGTTAATAATAATTTTAATATAGTTTAACTTATCTAATGATTAATTCTTATGACGTAATAAATGTTCAAAAATATGCCCGTCTACTTGAATACACATGTTTAGTCGTTTTACTATATTTTCCTTCACTTTCCTTAGCATCAAGGGCGTTATTGTCCTGCACGCATCCCGTATCCTATTTTCCATATCTACTGGTGTTGTAGGGGGATTCACATAAACACAATCTTTAATGTACCTCCACAAAAAGAAGTCTAAAGGTGTTAAATCACATGATCGAGAGGGCCACTGAATGAATCCATCCCTACCGATCCATTTTTGTGGGTAACGATCGTTTAAAAATTCCCGAACTGGTGGTAATGAGCAGGAGCCCCGTCTAGTTAATTTCACATTTGTTCCCTTTCAAAGTTATCAACTTCTTGAAGAAGTTGGGGTAATTCGTTTTGCAAAAAATATAGATATCTAGGCCCATTAAGCGGTTCGCGAAAAAAATATGGACGAATAATTCGAAAATTTAATATTCCACACCATACATTAAGCGACCTATGGTTTTGGTTTTGAACTTACCGGACCCAAAATGGATTAACTCTTGAGTAATAAAGCTTGTTATGGCTGTTAACTACTCCATTACTGCAAAAAGTAGCTTCATCAAAAAACATTATTTTGGATAAAAAATTTGGATCGGCCTCTATTGCTCCATTCATGGTGGTACAATAGTTTACTCGTCGTTCAAAATCACGATCTTGAAGTTCTTGGTATAGTTCTATATGAAATGGATGATTGTATTGTATTTGTATTTTCTCGTGGTGCGATTAGCCGTAGATTGGGATGTGTCAGATAAGTCAGCTAGACTAGCTGAGCTAGCAGACGGCTGCTGACCTGGGGATTATCTTCAACATGAAGTTTACTACTTTCCGTTTCGTATACTCAACGCCACCACTACCATCAAACCGTTCCATTAAGCACTGAAAAGATTTTCTAGATGGTATACGTCTATTAGAGTACTTTGCTCCGTAAAGCCTTACTGCCAAAAGAAAATTTTTTCCTGCCTCGCCCAGTATATAAACCATATCGGTTAATTCATTTTTAGGAAAATCCATAACTATTACCTATATACGTCATTTACTACAACAAATTAAATTATTTTTACTTGCTTAATAGACATTTCAACATTTGACAATGCCTACATTTTTGTCTTGGCAACTATGATGTTATAGCATAGGTGTATGGTATTAAAAACAAGGGTAAACATTGAAAAATTCAAAATAAATCAAAAACTATTAGAAATAGGTATATGACATACTTAATAAAAGTTGGAGGGTTTCGTAAAATCTATCACAAAAAATAATAATATACAGGGTGTGCAATTTAAAAAATTTGAAATTTTTCAATTTAAAATAGTCGAAATGCATAAATTTATTTTGAACACCTTGTAGAATCTAACTTAAATTTCTTTACATATATCTTTTTTTTTTTTTCATCTCTACAGAACGCTCGTACCAATTATGAGTATTCTACATCCAGAAACAATGGCTCTACTTGCAATTTTGTACAAAACTGAAAACTAGTATTTAAAAAAAAAAAAAAATTGAAATATTAGAAAAACTACTAGGTTTAGGTATACAACATTATTAATAAAAAAAAAGTTCTAAAATTTTACGCAGAATGTAAAAATAAATTAGAAAATAGGATGTTCCGTTTAAAAAAACATAGGTTATATCGACCATACTTTTTTGTACTCTGTATACTCAAAAATAATTTTAAACTATGCACCTTAATATTCCCTAAAACTGTTTTATTTGACATTTTTTCGTCATTCCCGAAACAAACGAGATAATGAACTTTAGTCTATCGTTGACTCACTCTGTACATGATATCAATGTCTTCTTCAGCAGAAAATTTTCGAGAGTAATGGTTAAGTTTTGATTTTTAAATAAATTTGACCAAAACTATCATTATTTTTTTATTGCTGCTATTATGGCATTATTCTCTTAATTATTGGCAAGTATATACTTTGATTATAGAGCAGCAATCCTAATTTTAGTTATAGTTAGTAATACTTCTAAACTTCTTACTTTTTCAGAGAAAAATCGTATATTAGAAGACGCGAAACCTCCTGTACATTTCTCAGTTATAAAGAAATTGTCAAGTTTAGTCGTTAAAATTATTTTCTTTGAAAAAAATCTTACCTAATACAGGTCGGTCAATAAGTTTTGAAAGCGACACCTATGGGGCATCACTTGAACCAAATATTGAACATCATTTTGACGCTTCATCTGTCATATGAACACACCCTAAGTAGATCTGTCAAATTATTCATTGATTATTAGTTGATTAAAGTAGACGCGTGTGGATTTTTTTTTCATGGAAAGAATTTAATATCGTGCAGTGATAAAATTCTTTGTTTTGGAAGGTTTATCGACAATTGAAATCCATGCAAAGTTTGAGAAAGTGTTAAAGGAATCTGCTCCAATTTTCAACTGTTCATAGATGGACTCTAAAGTTTAAACGTGTCGTAGAAGCATGAATGATGATCCACGTTTAGGAGGTCCAAAAACTGCAACAACTGAAGAAACTGTTGTACAAGTGCAAGATATGGTAATGGAAGACCGTTGAAAAACCGTTGATGATTTAGCTGAGGCTATAGGCATCTCACATGGATCAGTACATGAGATCTTTTAGGTATGAGAAAGCTATTCACAGAATGGGTGCCGCATTTGCTAACATCGGAATAAAAACACACTCGAGAGAAACTTTTTAAACATTTGGCTCGTTTCGCAAAGAATAAAACTGATTTTGTGTGTCGATTTTTAACTATAAATGACACTTAGGTTTACCAGTATGATCCTGAACTGCGACAATAAACCGCACAGTGGACTGAGCCCGGTTGTTCAGCTCCAAAGCAGCCAAAATGGTCTAAAATATTATGGCATCAGTTTTCTGGAATGCAAAAGGAATTTTGTCAATTGAATACCTTCAAACTAGTAAAACAATCACAGAACAGTATTACTATAACCTTCGGGATCAGGTAAATGAGATAATTCGTAAGAAAAGACCCTGTTTGCAGAAGAAAAAAATCATCTTTCATCATGACAATGCATCTGCTCACAAAGGTGCATTGTCAAGATGTCGGATTAAAGTACAAATTGTTGAAACATCCACCCTCTTGGCCCGATCTGGCTCCATCTGACTTCGATCTGTTTCCAAACCTCAAAAGATTTCTACGTAGGAAGCATTTATCAACAAATAATGACGTGATACGATCTCTAGATGGGTATTTTGAAGGTTTTCCAGAAGACCACTTCAGAGATGTAATAAATGAACTAGAAAATCGCTGAAAAAAATGTCTTCAGCTTAATATTTATTAAATTAAAAAAAAAACGAACAGAAAATCCACCTTAATAAAACAATTTTATATCCATAACTTCATCATATCAGTTCTTCTTTAAGGCTAAATGTGGCTCATAGTGACTTTTTATTAATAATATTAAAATAATTTTTTTTCAAAAATATTCACTAAGAAAAGTGAACTTAGTAAACAAAGCAAATTAATTCGATTTTCATTCCAAAATAATTCAATTTAGAAATGAACATGATAAAATTTTAAAGGAAGAATAACTTAAAAAAATATATTTATTTGTGCCATTTCTTGAAAAACTCAAAACATTTTAATATGTTATTATTCTCCAAGCAAACAAATTTTACCCACAACACCTTTTATATTTTCTGGATTTTATTACACTGAATTGACGAAAACTTTTAACATATTAAAACAAAATTATTTTTCTTCAAATAAGGAATTTACTCACTGGAAAAGAATCTTACGAGGATAGATTGAAAAGTTCGCGGCCTAGCCAAAAAAAAAAAACAAGATAAATACGTACAAAAATATTCTTATTTTTCAGCGCAATCTCCACCTAGCTCTATGCACTTCTTCCACCTGCGTTCTAAAGCTTCCACACCTGTTCCAAAAAAAGATTCCTCAAGGTCTTCTAAATATTGGTTAACTGCAGCTCCGACTTCTTCATTTGATGAAAATTTCTGGCCACCGAGGTGTTTCTTTAGGGTTGGAAACAGACGAAAGTTCGAAGGCGCCAAATCAGGAGAATAAGCCGGGTGGGGCCGCAATTCGAAACCACAATCACGAATTCGAGGCATAGATTCAACAGACGTGTGAACGCGAGCATTGTCCTGATGGAACAAAACTTTCTTTCTCATTAATCCTGGGCGTTTATGTGTAATTTCTTTACGTAAATGAGGCAAAAGGGTGCAATAGTAAGTCGAGTTTATTGTTTTGCATTTTGGAAGATAGTCCACCATAATAATACCTTTAGTATCCCAAAAAACTGAAGCCATCACTATTTCAGCCGACAGAATTGCCTTCGTTTTCTTTGGGGTCGGTTCACCAGATTTTTTCCACTGCTTGGATTGCTGTTTTGACTCTGGAGTATAGTGGTAAACCCAGACTTCGTCCATTGTTATAAACCTGTTAAGAAAATCTTGTGGATCAGCCTCAAACATCTCCAAACATTCGCGAGAAATCGTGAGTCGAATTCGTTTTTGTTCAACTGAAAGGAATCTGGGGACCCACCTAATGGAAATCTTAGAAAATCCGAGTTTATTGGCAATGATGTTTTGTGTTCGTTCATACGAGATACCTATAGTGTCTGCAATCTCCCTGATAGTTAATCTACGGTCTTTCAATGTGAGATCACACACTTTGCCGGAGCGAGGGTCATCCTCGATGTCGTCTGTCGTCCAAGTTTAAATTCTGCATCCCATTTTTTCACAGTGGTTCCCCTAGTGTTGTTTTCATATCATCGGGGATCTCCTTCGGTGTTAATCTTTTTTTAAACAGGTACTTGACCGCACGTTGTTCAATTTTTTCCATTTTTCCAAAAACGCTGCACTTGGTCTCACTAAATTCGTTCTAACCTAAAAACCACAAATTCTACAGCAACAAAATTTTACACTATGCCAACCAAAGAAAGTATGAATTTATTGAGGGTTCTATAATAAAAATATTATAATTATTTATTGGTGAGGCCGCGAACTTTTGAATCCATCCTCGTACATCATAGCATGCCATTATCATTTTAATGTTCATTGATCCGTCTAATATTAAATTGAGATCAACATGACTGGAGTCCATCCTTGCGTAAATGTTTGAGCGGCAAATAGTTTGCAGTTTGTGTTTTAACATTTTCTATAATAACTGAATCAAAACGGCAAATATGCAGATATTTGCGGGAATTTTCGTATTAGTTTATATATATATATATATATATATATATATATATATATATATATATATATAATATATAATATAATGAGCTATCAATTTGTGTATATTCAGTGCCTAATTGTTTAAAAATAAACAGAACTAACGCACACCTACGTGTTTAATCATAAATCATAAAATATTTACAGTTATAAGAGATGTTTTAGAAAGTTGCTCAAAAATACATTCTTATAGTTTTAAGCTCATTTACTAAAAAAAGATATTCAGTGTAGTTTAAATAACCGGTGAAGTGTAAGTTGAACGTGCGTAATTAGTGTTCTGTACGTTGATTGCTTCTGAAATAAAAATTTTTGTTACGGAGGTATAAAATAATCAGTGACTTCATAAAAACACACCCCAAATGAGTTTTCTACAAAGTTTGTTTCCGATCTTTACTGAAAACTGATGACCTTGAAGTTTTTGTTTTTTTTTTATATACCAGATAAATTATTAAAGGTAGTGCACTAGTGATAGTTTTTGTTCAATCTACATCCCGTGGAGAATATTCCAGAATTTTTTCAAAATTTTTGGATTAGTACTTTTCGAGATAGAGGGGGGGACAGCGATTTTTCGCAATTTTTTTCAAAGTAATACAAAGAGAAGTGTGCAAATGTAAGACATTATATATTCCTGAACTCGTATATTTACAAGCTTTCATTTGACACCCCACTCGATGATCTAGTAAAATTTTTTATTTCACTTCCGATTTCACCACCCAAGACTAACCCCTTAAGTCAAAATTTAACTTTCAAAACCACACGGCTCTGATGAGGCCATCAATTTCTATATTAGTACCAAATTTCAACTTTCTACGTTAAATAGTTTCGGAGAAAATCGGGTGTGACAGACGGACGGACAGACAGACAGACGGACAGACAGACAGACATCGAAGTGATCTTATAAGTGTTCCGTACGAAACACTAAAAATATTTTATACAAAATTTTATGTTATATTATTTAATGAAATTAAATTTCAGTTAAACTAGCTGTTTTTTTTTTAAATGTAGGGTGCCCTATATGTATGGAGTAATGATTCCACAGCATTTATTAATCAGTGTATAAAAAAATGTTTTAACAAAAGTTATACGACGCACATGCTGACATTGACAATAAAATGTTTTGAACTGTCAGTTACGTCATCTTGATTTTTTTTTAAATGGAAAGCCCTTGATACTATTTTATTTTTGAGTCCTACTAAAAATTCTAGAAATTATTGGTCTAACATACTATATGTCTAAATTGAACTGTTTTGGAATTATTGTCATTTGAAATAAAAAAAAGACAAAAAAAACTAATAATAAATACTAATAAATTTTAATAAAATAAAAATAAATAATAATAAAATTTTTAAGGTAACAATTGTTCAAAATGCCTACCGTTAACAGCAATCTGTCATAAACAGTCTGAGTAGACTTTTGCAAAGAATCCGGGGTGATCTGTGCTACTTCATATTGAATTCTTTGTTATAAATCTGAAAATAAACCTAGAGTATTTATTAATAGTTTTTTGTCTTTTTTTTTATTTTAGATTTCAAATGACAATAATTCCAAACCAGTTCAATTTAGACATATAGTATGTTAGACAAATTATATCTAGAATTTTTAGTAGGGCTCAAAAATAAAATAATATTCAAGGCTTTCCATTTAAAAAAATCAAGATGGCGTAATTTTTTCTTCGAACTGACAGTCCAAAACATTGTATTGTCCTATAACTTTTATTTAAATATTTTTTTGATACACTAATTAATAAATGCTGTGGAATCATTATTCGATACATATGAGGTATCCCGTATTTGTCTTATATAGGCTTGTTAATGTATATTGTGCATTATTTCATGTGACAATATTTTGGTAAAAAAATCTATAAACAGAACGAAAAAAGCTATTCTCTATGTCCATGGCTCTCTCTCAGGTAGGATAACTGGCTGTAATGAACCTAATCAGGTAAACCAGTGAATTATCCAGAATAACGCCACCTTTTAAGAATCAAGTATCGAATACGATTTCTAGCTACTGGGTGCCACACTAAAATATAAACAATCCAGAGAGATCTGTAAATATAGCAGTTAAAAGGGATGAATTTTATCGGTACCTATTTTGACTACTTAATGGTCTCCTTACTATGGCTCTGATGAACCCAATGCGACAAGGAGGCAGTTCACAGGGCATATTATACCTTTTAAGAAATCAGTATTGGACTAACAGTAGGACGTACTAACATTTACCGAGTCGAGGAACATCTCTTAATATACCAGAGTAAGTATCAACAAATCAAGAAATAAATTGTATATTTCTTTTTGTGCCATACTAGTAGCTCTCTGTAAATCTTCGTCATGTCCACGGTTCTCTTTTTGTACGCGTTTTGTCCATCTAATCGGTAGGACTATAACGAATTATTCAAGTCAAATAGAGTATTCATATATAGAGAGAGAGGAAGAGCAGCCACCTCTAAAACTTAAAATATCAAAAACTGAATATTGAATGTGATAAATTTAATATACGTATTTTTGCGATATTCACCGGTTTCAGTTTCCGTTCGACAATCGCATACACAATTTTATATTATATGATACTCCCATTATTTGATTAAATTAAATTTGGTTTAAATTGGGTAAATGTTTTTCAAATATTTTCTTTATATGGTCATCGTCAATGGGCATTTTGCATATCTTCATATCAAAATATTTTATAGTTAAATAATTACAGTGGAACCCCGATTAACCGAGTCGCGATTATCCGAGCTCCGGATTAACCGAGCCAATCTAAGAACCTGATTATCCGAGGTACGCGCGTCTACGCTGCGTATTAACCGAGCTTCTAAAATATGTATGTTCATATTTCCATTTAAAATCGTCGGGGCCTTCGGGGAATCCCCTGGCCCGTGTGAGGGGTTCCCCTATTTATGTTTTTGGACTCTTTCAGCATGTAAATTTGCGTGAATGCAGTGCGTTATAGCGTTTACTACGGAGAAGTACGAGTATACTCACATAATTTATTTGGTTGGAGTTCTGGTAGTTAAGCGTAGTTAATACGAACTGCTTTGTTTGAATTTTTGTTTGTCGTATTATAATGGAGCAAAACAAGCGTAAAAGAATCGTCCTGCCTATTGAAGAAAAATTAAAAGCCATCAGAAGAATTGAAGCAGGAGAGACAATTAAAGTTGTTGCACGAGATTATGGAGTAGGTGAGGTAACAGTTGGAGATTGGAAAAGAAACCGCACAAAAATAGAAGAGTGGTGGAAGAAAATCAATGAAAACCGGCGACCATGAAAAGATTAACGAAGTTTTATTCATGTGGTTTAACCAACAGAGATCAAAAGGTGTGCCTCTGTTAGGTCCAATTTTACAACAGAAAGCAATAATGATTAGTAGGCAATTCCCAGAGATAGATCAGTTTACCGCCAGTTCTGGATGGCTTGACCGCTGGAAAAAACGGTACGGTGTACGACAACTGACTGTATGTGGTGAAAAACTTTCTGCTGATGTATCATCAATTGAGAAGTTTAAGCAGAACTTTAAAAAGCAAATCGAAGATTGTGGATACACATGTGATCAAATTTACAACTGTGACAAAACTGGTCTGAATTATAAAATGCTTCCATCTAAAACGTTGGCATCTCGACAGGAAAAATCAGCTCCTGGGCACAAACGAAGTAAGGAAAGATTAACTATAATGGTATGTTCCAATGCATTTGGCAAGCACAAAATCCCAGCGATGGTGATTGGCAAGTCTGCATGTCCAAGAGCTTTAAAAGACATCTCACCCAAAGACCTACCAGTCTATTACAAAAGTCAGAAGAGCGCATGGATGGATGCGACCTTATTTACTAACTGGTTTGAAGAAGAGTTCGTGCCATC
This sequence comes from Pachyrhynchus sulphureomaculatus, assembly GCA_019049505.1. Classification (NCBI taxonomy): domain Eukaryota; kingdom Metazoa; phylum Arthropoda; class Insecta; order Coleoptera; family Curculionidae; genus Pachyrhynchus; species Pachyrhynchus sulphureomaculatus. The sequence continues at coordinate 70,967,306 of CM032449.1, read as the reverse complement.
TGCATCTGGGACTAAATTTTTGAACAGAAACCGTCTTCCTATTTAAGCAATTTTGTTAATGGATAATGCCCCCACTCACCCTGGAGAAGGACTTCATGTGGGCGAAATTGTAAAATTTTTTCCTCCAAATGTAACCAGTATAATGCAACCAATGGATCAAGGCATTCTCGAAAACATTAAAAAAAATTATAGGCGTTTATATCTTGAACATCTGTTAGAATACACAGAAAAGGCGGATATTATCGAGGGGATGAGAAAGGTTACACTGAAAAATGTTATTTACTGGGTAAGTCAAGCTTGGGATTCTGTGCGTACTACCACTATTCAAAAATCTTGGTCAAAAGTTATTGATTTTGGGGACTATAATGACACTGAAGATGATACTCCATTAAATGAATTAGCTTTGAAATTGAGAAGCCATGGAGAAATGTCCTGTTCAAATTTTGACAGCGAGATAGAAGAAAAAGAAAAAAGTTTATTTGAATTAATGCAAAAATTAAATGGTTGCGAAAATGTGACAAGAGAAGATGTTGTTGAATGGATTACAGCAGATGATTTAGGAGAAGAAATAAGTATTGAAGAAATAAGGAATTGCCTTTCAGGAAACCGAAAAATCAGATGACGATGACGATGACGATGACGATGACGATGACGAAGCGGCGGGGGATGAACAGTCTCCCACTAAGATCTCTCATCAAGAAGGTTTTGCTTTTTTGGAAAAAGCTTTGAGGTATATCGAACAACAACCAGAGGCAACCCCAGCGGATTTGCTTCTTCTTAATAGATGGAGAAACATTGCAGCGAGAAAAAGAAGATGCAATATGAGACAGAAACGCATAGATACCTATTTCACTGTTTTATAATGTATGTACCTATTTATATGTTAAAAACGTTAATACATCGGTTTAAAGTATGTGTTTTTGGTTTAAAAGGTATGATATATGATGGGTTATCATTTACTTAATAAAATATATGCAGTGGCGTAGCCCGGTTCAAGGGGAGACGATTGATAAACTGGAGTGCGAAACCACTTGATGAAAAAATAGGCTATCTTGCATTGGAACTCTAGAAGTTTAGAGCCCTCCCAGAAGAGTAAACTAAAAATCGATGACCGGAAGGGAGAGGTTTTTTACAAAAAGAACCCCTACCTAGAGTAGAACTTTAAAAAACTTTCAACCGGTTTATTAACCGATGACCGGGGAGAGGGGGAGATTTTTCACAACAAAAGAACCCCTATCTGCAGTGGAACTCTAAAAATTTGCACTAATCTTAAAAATCGATGACTAGCGGATGAACATTTTTACAAACGAGAACCTTTAATAAGAAAATGTCCCGTTTCTAAGGGACGTATTTTCAACAACCATAGGAACGAGGGGCATATCTCTACCCCCTTGAGCGCTTTTGACTGTCTGAACTAAAGATTTTTGATGAGTAAACTATACGCTTAGGTTTCAGACGTATCATTAATATGATTTATGTAATCATTGGTTGTCTTATTATTCTGAAAATGGCAATATCTGTGTGAAGATACTTTATCTACGAAGATTGCATGAATTTAAGAGTCTCGCGGGACTCACTGTTGGGACCCCAACTATTTGTTATTTATATCAATGATCTATCGTATCATATATCAGCGATAAAATTGACGCAATTTAAAAATGACTGTTGTGGTCATAGTGGAGATAGTGCGGAGAGCTAGAACCTAAACCATAGTAAAAAGTCTTTTTAGTTTTTTAGAGTAAAAAAAGCGTTATATACTCCATTACTTTAAATAATTATTAATTAGTAATAAAAGTTTTTATAATTAATCTTAAATGACGATTTAACGCGGAACAGTGAACAATAAAAAATGTTATGTAACAAGTCAACTAACTATGTGAGAATTATTTAATCGAAATACTCTGTAGCTTTGTTTACTATCACATTAGTTCTGGTGATATATTATTTTGTGGAGATCAGCAATCAATACATGGAGAATATTTATTAACAAAGAAAAAATAATTGGATTAATTTTCAACCTGAAATGCCGAAACGCGTGTAAAACAGCCTTATAAGGCAAGTATCCTGTTATTGCCCGTTATGTATATATAAAAATTAATATTGTAGAGTAAAAGCAACTCTCTTATTCTTAATACATATAATCATTTATAGTTTATCCTTAATAAACATGATTTTATAATGGAAAAATACAAAACCAAACAATTTGAATCTTCCCCTACTGATATTGGTATCAAATTGTATAATCACTTGCCATTTCCTATAAAGAACTATAGAGTATATAAAATAAAGTCAATTTTTCTTACACAAATGTTACTACTAAGTAGGTGATTTCTTGAGGAATACTACGGTAGCTCAGGGACCACCATAACATTATCTAGCAAAATTTTGCTCCATTATCTGTAATAATATGTTTTTCTGTTTAAAATCCTTATCATAATATTTTAAATAGTTTATATCCAATTCCAATACAAATGTATTGTAATTTCAATTTGAATGAGTTCCGAACACAAAAACGACATTGTTACAATGACTTAATTAAAGAGTGCTTTTATATGACCTTCAATACTACATAATAAGACTAACATTACTTTTATAATGTTAACAATGCGACATTGTGTTATTGTAAGTATTCAAGTTCTAAATTTTTACTTATTTACTTCGTGCAAACGTACAATATATGGAAAATATGTTCTCTCTATAAACTTATGCTTGAGTATGTGAGTATGTTTCGCTACATCATGGTTCATCAGCAATGCTGCAGAGGAATGACAATACGCAAGTACTCAAAACAAAACTGGTGATATGTACATATATTAAAACACCAACGAGTAGTATTACCTCAGTTAGCAGCAACAAAGTAGGAGCTTACTAGGAATTACAAGTCATAGAATATCACAACTTTATAAATCCAATATGTATTTAGCACCTGGAAAAAATACACAAAAAAGGGAAGGCGTTTGCCCTTCAATTAACAGTCCGAAAGATCTAAAAACAGTGAACAACTTTATATAGCTTAGATGAAGATAACAAAATGCCGTATCTCGCAACACATTAACTACAGCAGCCAAAATTTAAGAATTATATCTCATGAGATGTTAGTAGCCAAATAATCTCTGTGTCGCGTGTGAAAGCGCCAATAGCAAAGCCCACGGGCGAGGAATAATATATACTGCGATTAACAATTGTGAAAACACAGTCATGCTGATGACTCTTTTTTTTGTTTTGACTGCTTAATCTTATAAATCATCTTCATCAATCCGGTCTTTTATAGCGTTTTTCGCCTTCCGGTTCCCAGTTTCCATCCTCTTCGATCTTCCCAATCTCTCTAACATTGCCCTCTGAACACCTCGAAACCATGTCGCTCTTGGTCTCCCTCTTCTTCTCCTTTAGCTTGGTATCCACTTTAGAACCATCTTTGGTATTCGGTATTCTTCCATTCTTTCCCCATGTCCATACCATATAAGTTACCGTTGTTGAATTTCCTCAATAATCGTTATTTTTGCTTTCATTACATCCCTTATTCTTTCATTTCTAACTCCATCCATTTTTGACACTCCAGCCCATCTTCGCCAGCAATCCATTTTGAGTGCCATTAGTTTCTGTTTCAATCGTTTCGTCAATTACCAAGTTTTACAACCATGTAACACGATGCTCTTAAATACTCCATTATAAATGAGGTACTTTCTCTGTGATGTTCTTCGTCCACAGAACAGAGTTTAGGTGTCTTATGACCACCTTTCCTTTACTTATTCTATTCTCCACTTCTTTTTCCGTTCTACTGTCTTTACTTATGTTAGTTCTGAGATATATATGCTCTTCACAAGCATCAATGACATCACCAGTATTTAGAGTAAGCTGTTTTCCTCCCGTATTCAAATATTTGATTTTCCTGCAGTTAACTGTTAAACCCCAGTTTTTATAATCTTCAAACAGTTTTCTTAGCAAAAATTTAAGATCTTCCTTATCCTGAGGAATAACAACCTGATCGTTGGCAAATTGTAGAGTGTACAACGTTGTTTCGTCGGTCAGATGTATTCCCAATAGTCCACATTCAGGTAAATTTTGAATAATGTAAAAGACAGACAGCAACCCTATCTGACACCCTTTGTTACAGAAAAATTTTCAGAGAGAATATTTCCCAACTTTATTCGGAAAGGTAACTGGTCATACAGCTGTTTTACTGCGGCGATTGCTGTATTGTTTATGGTTGATTGTTCTAATATTTGCCATAGTTTTTTCCTTTTTCTTATCTTATCAGTAAACGTGTAACAATAAGATGTAAAAACATCCAATAAGTGGACGCTAGTTTTCGAAAGAAGGTTTAGTAAAACGGAACTATAAGCTGACGTTCTGAGTATCGTTAGAAGGCCCATGACTAGCCGCAAATAGAGGTTAGCTCAGGTTAGGTCCGATAACAATAAATTAATTAAATTGGATCATTTAAGACTACCTGATCTAATCTAAGTCCATGACTAGTCTAGAACCACTTAACCAAACTAGTTATTAACAGACCTGTTAGTTAGTTCAGGTTTAGTGGCTTAATTTAAGTGAGTTTAAATTAAACTACAAATTAATTGATGTGATAAATTAATTATTTTAATTTACGGTTATTCGAACTAACATACACCGGCTACGCTTTCTTCAAAGTTGTTTGAAATTGGTTTAGGTTAGTGCAAGTGTGTCTAACCTGAACTAAACTAGTTAATTATTACATAAATAAATAATTCAATCCCCAAAGTGCTGTATCCCCGGGGATACAGCACTTTGGACCATCTTCAAACCATAGATTACTAGTAGAAAAAGCAAATGAATATAAGGTCACCTTGTGGATAGTAATGGTTGATTACGAAAAAGCATTTAATTCGGTAGAGCTATAGGCAGTCCTTAACGCCTTAAGTAACAGCAGAGTTCGATGAAAGATACACAACTCTTCTTGAATACACATATAAAAATGCCACTTCACAAATAATGAGTGAAGAAAAAATAAATAAAATTAAAATTAAAAGAGGAATTAGACAAGGTGACTCCATATCTCCAAAGCTGTTCACGTTGACTCTAGAAGACATGTTTAAATCGTTAAAGTGGGAAAATAAAGGAATACTAATAGACGGTGAACGATTAAATTACTTAAGGTTGATGGAATTAAATAACAATTCTCGGAAAGTAGATCTAAAAATAAACTTGACAAAAACCAAATATTTGAACAACGAAAGTCAAGATAACAGACAGACCAGAAAACTAATAGAAGGTGAAAGAATAGGAAAGGTACGAACATTCACATATGTAGGGAAAAAATAGAAATATCAAAAAATAATTTAATGGCTGACTTGGAAAGAAGACTCTTGTCAGCTTGGTCTGCGTTCGGAAAGTTACAATCTACATTTAAATTGGACATCCTAAATATAATAAAAGCCAGAGTATTCGATCAATATGTACTATCGGTATTAACATATGGACTGAAACGTAGGCTTTAAATAAAAGTATAGTATATAAACTGCAGGTAAGAGCAATGGAAAAGAGAACGCTAAATATTAGACTCCAATATTATATTCCTAACATCGAGATTCGAAGAAGATCAAAAGCAACAGATGTGATACAACCAATAAGGTAGAATTGGGCCGGGCATATCGCAATGATGAATGATTACAGATAGACACGCCATAGAGTTGAATGGAGGCCTTGAGAACACAAAAGATGCAGAGGTAGACAGACAAGATGGACGGACGACATAATGCAAACAACAAAGCTCATTGGAGATAACTTGGGGAGGCTTACATCCAACTATGGATGGAATAAGCTACTGATGATGATGATGAGTTAATTCAATTATATTTTAAGTTAGATTTAACTAAGCTAACTTTAATTCCAAGCGAATATGTTAGTAGGTTAGGTGAACCTTGGCTAGTTTCGAATAGAGGTTCGTTTAGGTTGGTTTAGGAAATATTAAGTTATATAATACGTATATAATGTTCATAACTAGCCAGGATTCACTTAATCAAACTATTCAAGGACAAAGCTTGGTTTAAGTTGAGATAAATATAAATTAAACTGATCCTGAATTAATCGATTAGTTTCATTTGAACTTATCTAAACTGACATCTATATGCGTTATTCAAAAGTTAGATTTTTAAAATAAAAGCTGTTTTTCGAAAATTTGATAATTTGAAAACTAAGTCCTTCAACGATTTTATTTTTTGGTTTTGGAAATTTTCAAGAGAATATGACGATATTTTGTTGGTCTTGTATTCTTTACCCTTTTCATGTAGCGATAGACCCATTCTTATAACATGCCATAATAAGCAATGGCCAATAAACATGTCCTGCAATTTCTCCAAAGTTTTAATTAGTTTTACTATAAGTCTCTCATTAAGTACTAATACTGTTGTAGCATGTAATTTGTTGAAAATAAACGTCGTTGGGCTGTCAGACCATTGTTATCGACATCAAGTTTGGTTATTTAAGTGACTATTAAAGATGAAATCGGTCAAACATAACTTGCAAATATAATACAGCTCATTGTGATGATAACCTATATTTCGACATATAGTTGGACTAGCGTTTTATTTTATTAGACGCTGTGAATGGAAGTAACTTTTAAAGTTATCTTGCTATATTTTGCAATATAATTATGATCAACATAAATACTGGGTTAAACATACTTAAACTCTAATTTATTTAAGATAAAGTCTTGTCTTTCTTCTTTTTAAAAAGCATTTGTTTTAATATAATTAACTATAGGCTGGCTTATTCTCTTCATAAAACGACAATTCGATATACATCATGCAGTAATTTAAAATGGTTTAAAAGAAAAGTGAAATCTTAAAAATAAAATTAAATAAGAGACACTTATCAAACTTTTTAATTATAACCTTTACCACCAGGTAAGTCCTAGCCTAAGAAACACAATAAGTCAAAGACAATATAAGAAAAATAAAGATACAAACATAAATTGAACTGCAAATCACTAAACCAAGCAACAATAAAAAAATCATCGCCTTGTCTAACTAATGTTAAAAAGGTTGAAGCTAAAACAAGCACTAGTGGGTCCACATATACATACATATAAATATATAGAATAGAAGAAGATTCTAGGCCTTATACAGTTGTTGTATTACTGCTCCTTAGAAAGATATGTAAAGAAGATGTAAAACCTTGGTTTTAAATTGATGCCAAAAGCAAAATGTTTTTTAATCTTTACATGATAAACGCTTCCAGTTGGTTCCACTAATCAACCAAGTAGTATTACAAGATGGGAAGAGAGCTCTATAACTTGTCTTCTATATAAGAAAAACAACTGGAAATGGTATCGACTAATTATAGTAAAGATGTTTTCATTGAATTTTTGACATAGCGACCGAAAATAGTAGAAATTTGAAAGGGGACACAAACAAATTTTTTGAAAGGAGAGGTTTCTTTTTAGCCGCATCTTGCACAAAGGGATTTCCTGAACCTTGTCTAAAATATGTATTTTATACGTGTAATATTAGATAAAAGCTACTGTCTATGATGATATGGATTTAAAAAAAAAACTGATAGTTTGTACAGTTTAAATAAAGTTTTCTGCCCAACAGTTATCACCACTAAACCAAACGCATTATTTTTCCACTCGATGAGCATATTACTAACCATATCAGCATCTTTGGAAGCGATGATTGACTAAATTTAAGACTGAAAACTAGTCTGTTTATAATAAAATTGTGATTTACTCGAGCGGAACCGGCCAAGCTGAGATAGAGGATTAGTTTCGGTCGAGTAATCAGTACAGTGTACTGTGGGGAATAGGTCCTAGGTCCCTATTATTTACATTTTATAATTACAATACTTTGGTATGCGTGCAATAATTTTCTGTTAAATACATTTTTCTTCATCGTCTTCTAACCATTCTCTATCCTTTGGATATAGGCCTCTCTCATGTATTTCCATATGTTCCTGTTTTGAGCAATTTGATACCAATTGAGCCCCTCTGATCTTTTAATATCGTCATACCAACGTTGTTGGAGTCTGCCAGTACTTCTTCCCCCCCCCCCCCTATGGTCTCCACCTGGTCACCTTTCCGCTCCAGTTATCAGTATTTCGCCACATGGCCAGCTCAGTTCCACTTGAGGGAAGATATCCTCTCAATTATGTCGTGGAACCCTGTTTTTTCCTGATGCAATCGTTTGATTTGCAGCCCCTAAGTGATATACTGTAACGTTTGAAAAAATGTTGCCTCAAGCTTGGGCGTAATTTTGTAAGGTGTGAACTTGCCCGCACTTTTGTACCCTGTGAAAAGTTGTTTGTCCCACGCTTGAGCACAATTTTCTTGCAGCCCCGCTTTAATTTCTGATAATGAATTGAGTGAATCCTGATTTTAAAAGAACTAAAGAAATTAAACACACACTAGCTCAGTTTTCTTTGGTAGAGAGATATGGGTAAGAGATAATTTTTGTACGTCTTTTTGGAATTATTTTCTATTTTTAAAGAAACCTCAGCTGTACGACTTTTTGGGCACCATTCATTTTAAAATAGAAAGGATCTAACTCCAGCTAAAAAAATGAAAAAATACTGAGAGGGTGTTCTGTTGGTAAATAAAAAAATCAGTATGGTACAGCCGTTCTTATCCTGAAAAGTAAGATAGGTATTCAGTGAGACACTAGCTTTAATCAACAAAAAGAAAATTTATTCATGTTTTTTATAAAAATAAAAAGTTCTAACCTTTGCAGTCCTATAAAAAGATTCTAGCCTAACTAGTAGTTATTACATTTAAATTCTGAACTATGACAACCCCCGAAGACGAAAAATAGTGCTTTTCACTTCACTTTTTAGTCAGTTTTAAATTACTGTTAAGGCACTATTCAGGGACAGGTCTATTGAAATATGCTTTGGTAACTTACTGTTCTTATTCCCGCTTTGATGGAATACGACCGATTTCACTTTTTTTTAGCAAACACTTAGAGAGCCCACTACGGCTTTTCGTTAAGAAACTGGTGCTTTACTTAGCTCGCATGATGGTTGTTATGAGCTTTTTTTCTAGCTCAGTCGAAGAAAGCCTCCTTGGCGGCTCCGATGCAATTAGCCTCGCCTACTCGGCGGCTGGATGGAAATTCTTCACTCGGCGGCTGGATGGAAATTAGCCAAGACCGTCGTTTCTCGGAGCCTTAAATAAACCATGCAAACTCTGCCGGTAATATGGCGCCGCCGGAACCAAAACTGCGGATACACACATTTCACCAATCGCGGCGTAGCGGTAGATTCGGTCAGGAACCCGCACTGCACAGTATATACCGAACGTCTTGGAATCTCTGTTTAATATACCGTTCGATACAAAAATGAAAATAAGTACAATTTGAAGTGAAAAATCAGTAACATTACATGGTCTTAAAATCTAGGAAAAAATGAATGTTACATTTACCCCCTTCCAAAAAGAAATAGACTACACTAGTCTATTAAACTTAGGCTACTTATGAAAAGGTACAAAGTGGTACACTATCACTTAATACTGAGGTCAGAACTTAAAACAAAAGTACAAACTTCGGACCTTACTACTAGACTTAACTTAATTAAGCACTAATATTAAGTACAATGAAAACCAAATGAAAATCTTTGCAAGTACACAAGAATCTTATAACTAGACTTAACTTAATTAAGCACTAAGGTTAAGTACATCAAAAAATAAAATAAAAATCCTTGCATGAACATAAGAAATACCTGTTCAAAGTAACAATCGCGGTCTTCTTATATAAAAGAATCAGCTCTATTATTGTTACCAAAAACAAAAAAAAATTTAACTTTGTCTAGACTCTTGTCTAAATCAAAAAAAAATGAACTGAAATAAAATATGAACACCCCCCTTAAAATATTTTAAGGATTGTCTGAAAATTTTCTATTTCAGCAAAAGAAATTTATAAAAATTCTTAAATAAAGAAAAATAAAAAACTGATTCTAGTGCAAACACTTACACTAAAAAGAAAAAGTCTTGTCAGACCATTTAGCACAAGGCCAAAAAAAAATATCTGGATAAATATCCAGACGAACGCTCGGGAAAAAATCGCTATCAATGCTCTAGCTCATTGCTAAGAGAACATTCCTAACCTAGTATCACTACTAGTCGCACTCAGAAAATAATCGCACTCTATCGCGCAATGTCGACGTCCTAAGACATCTAGACATGCTAAAATCGCCAGGGAAAAACGCTCTGGTTGATCGCCAGAAAACACGTCAGCTCATCGCCAACTAAACACTCTGGTATATCGCCAGAAAACACGTCAGCTCATCGCCAACAAAACGCTCTGGTATATCGCAAAAAAAAACCTCGGCTCCTCGCCAAGAAAACATTCTGGTACATCGCCAGAAAAAACCTCGGCTCCTCGCCAAGAAAACATTCTGTAAATAGTCCTCGACTACACAAAGTCTGCGTTCTAAAAGAACAATCTCGCCATTAACATAGTGAGCAGCTATAAAAGCTAACAATATCACTATAGGCTCAGTGAATAGCTATAAAAGCTAAAATTCACCCTAAACACAGTGAATAGCTATAAAAGCTAAAATTCACCAAACTGAATGATCCTGCCTCAAAAAGCAATGTTCACTAAGAACAGAATAATTAGTCCGCGCGCAACTAACATTCAAGGAAACATTCCCAAAATAACTGTATGAGACAGCAAGTCTCGAAATAGGACCTCCCTAAAGTCATAATCCTAAATATAGGAGTCCATAAGCAAAACGACTCAAAATCTCGCATTTTGAGCACATGCCCTCAGGCAACCAACATACACCGAAATATATACAGAAATATGTACAGAAATATATACAGGAGTTCAAATCCCAAACTCTTGGTTATGATAACTCCATACTGAGCTTGGTGAAAGCTCTTAGCAAAAGCTAATCCAATCTTCGGCACATCGCACCAAAGTGACAAATCTGCCTAGAAATATGAGCCGGAAAAAACGCCCTCCGTCATTCTTCAGGGTGGCTACCAGAGATATAAAACTTAACCAGCCTTGCGCTTCTCCAAGTTGCATGAAGAACCCTCGTGTACTGGTCTCGCCCTAGAACAACAACGAAAAACATTCAATCCATCCCACATAACAGGAGACAAACACCTCACCACGATATACTGAATGGTGGAGACAATAAAATACAGAATTGGTGACCCTGGTGTCCACCAACAAAAGGGAGTAGATTATAGCATCCACTTAACTGAAACGGTGTCTACCACACCACCATAAGTAAAAAAAAAAAATTTAATCAATAGGGTGTTCCGAAACACACTACTGCCAACAGCCTGTCACCACTAATAGGCTAACTGGAGCTGAGGTCGACTACAGTAGCTAGGCTCTCCTTTGGTTCAAATAGAAGTAACTATTGGGTAACAAAACCCCTAAAGGTCCCAAAGGTCAAACGTTCACCCCCCATAGACTACCCTTCCAATCAGTCTGTTCCTCAGGAAGACTAACTTCCTGCCAAACGTCGTAACGGCATCTGTTAGCACCCGGTGCATCACAGCCTGTAAAAACAAATAACTCATGGGATACAACCAAAAGGTTTATAAGGTTGACTTAACCAAGCTTCTAACGAAATTTTAAAAAACGAAAATGAGCTTAAAAAGCTACTTGAAGTAAAAATTTCTCCATTTTTTCGGTGGCAACGCAACAAAACTTTTGAAGACGACAAGAGCTTTTCCAGCTTAATCAGAAACAAGAAGAAAACATCATTGACAGCTAAAATATTCGATCATGGTGTTAATCGTCTCCCTAGACAATAGCCTCTAGAAGAAACTGCTACAGGTATCAGGCATAACCGTTTTCTGTCAGCCCAAACTTCTAGATTACCTCTTGGAAATCTAAAAATTCGGTTAGGAATCTTCCTTCACTGCGCTTAGCCTCTCTTGACAAGGTTCTCATCTCGGTATCAGATTTTGATCATTTCTTTGTGAAACTACTGTCTTACTCTGCTCTCATCTCCTGTAAATGATCAGCCTTTAGTTCTCCTGCAGAACTTCAATTTTCTATCAATCTGATAGTAGACCGAAAAAACTCAACATACGCCTATGAGTCCATGCAAAAAAACTTTTAAAAAAATTAGTGACTCAAAGGTAACGTTTTAAACGGCTCTGAAAAAAAAATCGAAAATACCCTCAGTTTGTCAATTCAGAAGAAGATCTAAATCAAAATAATCCAAGTCTTAGACTTACTGGATAAACCAAAATCAATTTACTCTTAATTGCACCCAACATACACCATTAAGGTAATAAAAATACACCCACTCGGGTAACGAACTTTGAAATTGCTCATAAAAATTTTGACTCTACATCACACTACACGAGCTACATCTTGCGCTTGTCCTAACTCAAGATCACCTTGGATTGCCTCTAATCAAAATTTCGCTTCCAAGTGTCAAGAACTGGATGTTATTTGGGGTCATAAGCAAATCAAATCCCGCGACCACCGACATACCAGTCTTATGATATATCCTGAGTGTGACTCCTTCGCAAGCTCGCAACAGCTGAGTCGATGCTAAACATCAACCACCATCAACCTAAGTTTGGATATGATCAGTACCCAAAACCTTAGCAAAAAACTATAAAAGTAAGCTATACTCTGCTCAACTTTTATAACAGTCAAAGAAACGAGGTCGTCACCTCTACAGAGCAACATCAAAAAAATAAAGTTAAGCAATTAAGATAATGTAAATATAAATTATTCTTCTTCTGACAAACTTTCACTAGGGTTAGGTCCGTTGAATGGTTTTAAGTCTTTAATATGCCATCGTCCTATTTTAGTCCCATCTAAATTAACTAAACCATAAACTAAATCTGAAATCTTTTCTCTAATCACGCAATGCACATACTTAGGTACCAACTTAGATGTGAATTTATCTGCTGCACTGGAAAGAATTTTATTTTTTCGCCAAACGTGATCACCTATATTAAAGGCAAAATCCCTTTTTCTAAGGTTGTAAGACTTACTGTTCCGTTCATAAGCCTTATGTATCCTACTACGCACGTCGGTGAAAATATCTTTTAAACCCTTTAAATTTTCGGCGTACTCACCCCTGTTACCCGGAATTATTTCGCTGTCAACATTGACATCCAAATCTAAGTTTTTATAGTACGATCCAGATAGAGGTATATGTCTGCCGTAAATTATCGTGCCATGGATCTATACGATCTATGTCTACAGTATCAATTCTTACGCCAATCTCTGCATTAAAACTGTTTTCGTCCGCTGTATGATCTGGGATTCTTGACAAAGCGTCAGGAATAACATTGTGGACTCCTTTTCTATGAATTAAATTAAATGTATGTTGTCTCAGCCTAATCGCCCAACGCGCTACTTTGCCACTAGGGTTTTTAATTGAATTAAGCCACAATAAACTATAATGATCTGTTATGACCGTGAAAGGAACACCTTCTATGTAAGCTCGAAACTTTTCGATGTTAAAGAGTACTGCTAAACATTCTTTTTCAACCACCGAATAGTTACGTTCAGCCTTTGATAAAGTTCTACTGGCATACGCTATCACTCTTTCCTCACCATTGATTTTCTGTGTTAGGACGCCCCCTAAACCGGTATTAGAAGCATCACTAGAAATATAAAACTGTTGGGAAAAGTCTGGTTGGGATAAAATGGGAGCTGAAACCAATAGCTCTTTAATCTTTATAAAAGATTCTTCGGCTGCCTTTGTCCAATCTATCGATTGTCCTTTTTTTCGTCCTTTCAAAAGATCATTAATAGGCGACAACAAGGTAGAAAAATTCTCGATAAAACGTCTGTACCATGAACACATTCCTACGAAGCGCTTAACTTCCGTAGTATTAGTAGGTCTCGCATAATTAACCATGCTTGCTACTTTATCCGGATCGGTACGCAAGGAATTTGAGCCTACAATATAGCCTAAAAACTTTAGAGAAGTTTTAAAAAAATCACATTTGCTCAAATTTATCGTCAGTCCGGCCTCTTTCAATTTATCTTTTACTTCTTTAAGTAAGCGTATATGCGATTCGAAGTCTTCCGATGTTACTAAAATATCATCTAGATAGGTAAAAATATGTGGCTCATATTTCGGACCAAATATAGCGTCCACTAAACGTTGCTGAGTTTGAGCAGCGTTCTTTAGACCAAACGGCATAGTGACGAACTGAAATAGACCTCGGCCTACTACTGCAAAAGCGGTCTTTTCCTTAGAAGATTTGTCCAAAGGAATTTGCCAGAAAGCCTTTCTAAGGTCTATCGAAGATACATCCTTAGCATTCCTGAGTGATGTCAAAATTCTGTCGATGTTCGGTAAGGGATAGTTATCAAATTTGCTGACCTCGTTGAGCTTTCTACCGTCAAAGCATAGACGATATCACTCCGAGTTTCAACATTTCGTCTAACTCCTTACAAAATTCTGTCGATGTTCGGTAATGGATAGTTATCAAATTTGCTGACCTCGTTGAGCTTTCTTCCGTCAAAGCATAGACGATGTCACTCCGAGTTTCAACATTTCGTCTAACTCCTTATTTAATACTTTTGACATGTACGGAGACATGGCGAAGGGCCTTGTCTTTACAGGACTGGCATCAGCCGTATCTATAGACATGGTGATTTTATTCGTTCGGCCTAACCTATCTTTACTACTTATTTCATTGAAAGAGCTTATTACTTTTTCTGCTTTTACGCGTTCCGTCCGCGAAAGATCATCTAGGGTACATAGACGCGAGAAAAGGTTTTCTAAAGAACTTTCTGAATAACAATCTTTAGAACTTGTTTGAGAATTGATTTCTAGGGACTGTGGATACCACGAATTATTTTTAAAATTTACTAAAATTCCGAATTTTTGTGCAAAATCACATCCTAAAACCAAAGTATGTGATAGAGAAGGTACTACTAGAGCAGAGATTACTAAACAATGACCATTGCAGACTAGCGGCAACTCAACCGTACCTAAAACTTTTAGACGGCTGCCATCTGCAGTGGTAACACTTCTATTATTGACATGGCATATTTTTATACTTAAACGACTTAAAATTTTAATACCATTCTGACCTACAACGGAGGCATTTGCACCAGAGTCAAATAAAGCCGAGAAATGGGCACCTAATAGATTTATCTCGATATGCGGTCTGTTATCTGAATATTTATGCACGAATAAAGGAGACATGTGACCATTTGGAGAAGCAGGAGTTCTAACTTAAGAAGGAGAATTTTTATTAGACTTAAAAAAAATCAGAAACTTTTTGTAACTATTTAGTCCAATCTGATTTATTGGAGTATTTCTTTACTTAAGATCCTCGTTAGAATCTTTCTTTTATCCGCGACCGGACGTTCTGAGAAAATACGACGGATTTTCAGTTCATAGTCTAATTCATTTTCCAGTAAGTGATTAACTTTAAAATTGACGGCTTCCATGATAAATGAATAAAATTTAAAAGAATTGTTTAAAAATCATAAAAATATTTCTCCTGTGCTCCCAATAGTCTAAATAAAAAATACGTAAAGGCACTTAAAATATGTAAACTTCTTTATCAAACATTTAAAAAATCTTCGACAATTTCAAAAAAAATTTCTAAGTATTGCCTTCTATTAAAATTCTTTTACCAAATATGTTAAGAATTTTCGACAAAAAAATCTCCAAATACCGTTCCGTATCGACGAAGTATTTTTAATATTCATGCAAAACATCGGTGAGAAGAAAGAACAGTTTTTTGTTCGGTTAACCGCAAAATAAATCTAACACTGCAAAAAAATTAAAGTAAACCAGCACATCTGCTTATCTGAACTATAAAGCTAGCTGTTAAGAAAAAAGTAGGAATCTCTTATCTTAGAGTCGATTAACAAATTCAAATATCTAAACCACCATCGAATAAATTGAAATAAATAATTCTACAAATTTCCTGCTTTTGTCTTATTGCTATAGTGTAATTTCGTTTAATAAATATTATGAAATAAAAAAATATCTGCAAAGTTAGAGCTTTTACTTTGTTCGAAAGCTAGTACACTGAACCCTTTAAAAAATAAAATTCCAAAAGCCCCGCGTTTGACAGCGCCATTTTGTAACGTTTGAAAAAATGTTGCCTCAAGCTTGGGCGTAATTTTGTAAGGTGTGAACTTGCCCGCACTTTTGTACCCTGTGAAAAGTTGTTTTGTCCCACGCTTGAGCACAATTTTCTTGCAGCCCCGCTTTAATTTCTGATAATGAATTGAGTGAATCCTGATTTTAAAAGAACTAAAGAAATTAAACACACACTAGCTCAGTTTTCTTTGGTAGAGAGATATGGGTAAGAGATAATTTTTGTACGTCTTTTTGGAATTATTTTCTATTTTTAAAGAAACCTCAGCTGTACGACTTTTTGGGCACCATTCATTTTAAAATAGAAAGGATCTAACTCCAGCTAAAAAAATGAAAAAATACTGAGAGGGTGTTCTGTTGGTAAATAAAAAAAATCAGTATGGTACAGCCGTTCTTATCCTGAAAAGTAAGATAGGTATTCAGTGAGACACTAGCTTTAATCAACAAAAAGAAAATTTATTCATGTTTTTTATAAAAATAAAAAGTTCTAACCTTTGCAGTCCTATAAAAAGATTCTAGCCTAACTAGTAGTTATTACATTTAAATTCTGAACTATGACAACCCCCGAAGACGAAAAATAGTGCTTTTCACTTCACTTTTTAGTCAGTTTTAAATTACTGTTTAAGGCACTATTCAGGGACAGGTCTATTGAAATATGCTTTGGTAACTTACTGTTCTTATTCCTGCTTTGATGGAATACGACCGATTTCACTTTTTTTTAGCAAACACTTAGAGAGCCCACTACGGCTTTTCGTTAAGAAACTGGTGCTTTACTTAGCTCGCATGATGGTTGTTATGAGCTTTTTTTTCTAGCTCAGTCGAAGAAAGCCTCCTTGGCGGCTCCGATGCAATTAGCCTCGCCTACTCGGCGGCTGGATGGAAATTCTTCACTCGGCGGCTGGATGGAAATTAGCCAAGACCGTCGTTTCTCGGAGCCTTAAATAAACCATGCAAACTCTGCCGGTAATATGGCGCCGCCGGAACCAAAACTGCGGATACACACATTTCACCAATCGCGGCGTAGCGGTAGATTCGGTCAGGAACCCGCACTGCACAGTATATACCGAACGTCTTGGAATCTCTGTTTAATATACCGTTCGATACAAAAATGAAAATAAGTACAATTTGAAGTGAAAAATCAGTAACATTACATGGTCTTAAAATCTAGGAAAAAATGACAGTTACAATACCTAGGATTTTCCTTTCAATTGCTCTCTGATGAACATGCAATTTTCTGATTATTTTCCGTGTCAAAACCCAGGTTTCGCTACCATATGTTGTTGCTGGTAGAATGTATTCGTTATATATTTTACTTTTAAGTTTTTAAAGGCAGTTTGGACTGAAAGACTTGCTTCATTTTACCGTAAGCCGCCCAGGCGTATCCTTCGATTGACTTCCAGTTCTTGATTCAATTTTCCGAATGTCCCAAATATACATATGAATCCATCCTTTCCACTTGTTGTCCGTGTATGGATATTACGTCATTAATAGTTATTTGTTCATTCGTCATGAATTTGGTTTTTGTGGTGTTCATCTCTAAACCGACCTTTTTTGCTTCAGTTTGTAATTCTGTAAACATTTATTTCAATTCGATTTCATTTTCGGCAAAAAGTGCGATGTCATCAGCAAATCTTAAGTTGTTGAGTCTCTCCCCGGATATGTTAAGTCCTCTATTTTCCCAGTGAAGGCTCTTCTAGATATCTTCTAGTACCAGGGTCAATATTTTGGGTAATATGATGTCAACCTGTCGAATATCTCTCTTTATTTTTTACTTCCTTGATATTCTCGTGTAATCTCACTTTCTGTTTTGATAGTTCATGGATTTTTGTCAGTATATTAATATACCTTTGATCGACTCTTGCGTTTTTCAACGCTTTCTCAATTGCCCAGTATTCCACTGTATCAAAGGCTTTTCGGAAGTCGACAAGTGCCATCCAGGCTGTGATATTATATTCAGTTACCTTTTCTAGAAGTTGTCTGATCGTGTGTAGATGTTCGATTGTTTTAAATCTTTTTAGGAAGCCTGCTTGTTCTTTGGGTTGGTAATTTTCAAACTTCTTATCTAATCAGTTTGTGATTATTCTCAAGAATAGTTTGTATATTTGCGATAAAAGATTTATGGCCTGTAGTTCTCCAAATTGCTCGGATATCCTTTTTTGTATAACAATATAACTACGGCAGTTTCCTAATCTTTTGGTATCACTGCTTCGATTAGACATTTATTGAAGAGTTTTTTAAGCTCTTTGATTAATGGCGGTTCTCCCTTTTTTAGCATTTCTGGCAGCATGTCGTCTTCTCCTGCAACTTTTCCATTTTTAATTTGCTAATTGGCTTTTCCAGTTTCTTCAACTTCGATGTCTGATAGATTTTCGGAACCGATATTAAGTGTCCTTCAGTTGTCCTCTCTTGATCTTCTCAGAGTTTCCTCATCGGCTTTCGACCCATATAGATCTGCATAGAATGTTTCTGTCACTTTAAGTATTTGTGGTCTTTCTTCTATAAGGTTTCCATTTTTGTCTGTCAATTTGTTAATCTCCCTTTTGGGTGAGTTTCCTTTCTGAATATGTTTAAACCCCTATTCTGTTGTATCATTTCTTTTATTCATTTCTCCTGATATTCTCTAATATCATGTTTTGCCATTATTTTTGCAGTTCTGTTGATTTCAGCATATTCCACCTTATTTCTTTTATTCGACTTTATTAGTTCTCTCCTTTTCTTCAGTAGTTGTTTTGTTTTTTGTGTCAATTTATCCTTTGCTTGTTCCTTTAATGTCATGTTGTTTGCTGCCGTTTCTTTTGTCAATTTTGTCAGTCTTCCATTCTTTCATCTATGAAGTTGTGAAGATCCCTTTGTTAATGGTTGTGTTAGTTGTCTCTTATAGTCTTCTTTGTTTTCCTTCAGTGAGCTCGCATCTAATGATTTTTGTTTGTTACTAAATCTTCTGGCTCTTTCTAGTTTTCCATTTATAAGGATTTTGCATCTTACGGGTCTGTGATCAATGCCAGTTGTGAAGGAACTAGGGACATCGACATCTTGGATTACGTGCTTGTAGTATGTTAGCACGTAGTATATCTTATTCTTAATTTTACCATCTGGACTCATCTAGATCCACTTCTTGTTCGGTCTTTTTTTAAAAAAAGTTGTTCAGTGCATAGAGTTGGACCAATGTATTTTGATACGCTGTATGTACTTCCTATTTTGGCATTGAAATCTCCTATAACCAGGTCATATTTCTTCATACAATGTTTCGACCTGGTCGTCATCGTTACTACTTGTCGGTGCGTAAATTTAGATTATTTTTATCATTATGTTGGAAGTAATTCTTATGGTGGTGTATATTACCCTGTCTGATATTATTTTCAGGGTCTGTATTTTAGGAGTTAAGCGTTTATGAACCAGAATTCCTACGCCACCGGTATCTTTTTGTTCATTTCCACTGTAGAATAGGGCATGTTCCGAATTTAGCCTTAAGTAGTCTTCTCCTTTCCTTCTTACTTCCGATATTCCTAGGACGCCCTACTTTATCTTATTAAGCTCGTAGTCCAGTTCAATCAGCCTTTTGTTTCTTTAAATTATGTAATGTTATTGTTTAATTATGCCCAAGGACATGTTCGGCAATGCTGGATTTTCCTTAAATTCCCCACCTTTAATAAACTAAATATTCTTTAAACCTTATCTGAATCGACCTTCTTGTTTACCCAACTTTTTGTAACAATCATTACAACTTATCTCATGTATGCCTCTTCTCTCACGTTTTAAGCTGACTGATTTATATATTAACGTGAGGCCCACCTTATTAAATATGTTTTTAAGTCACCTGCTACATGTTGGATTAAACGATATTAAAACGTAATTTGTCTTATTTTATTAACGTTTAAAAAAGGTGAAATTATGAATTATTAAACTAAACTCATGTCTATTTATGAACTTGTTTATTAGGGTTCGTCATCACCATTGATCCATAAATCCATATTTTTAATTATGAATTTGACTTCATTTAAAGGGAAGGTGACTAAATTTCCCAAGTAAATTTAATGGAGTGGTATCGGCTATTTAACTAAGAAATAAATTCTACATTACTCGCGAGTACATCATCCAGATACCTCTATATTATATCCTTGAAAAGTACTCAATTTTCTGTCTGGCCTCGGTTTCAAACTTACTCACGAATTAATGGGCCTATGAAAGATCATAAGAAATTTCCCATGGCTATGCCAACTTTCTGAATAAAAATTTGATTGTTATATTGAAAATCATAATGTTCCATGCAAATATTGGCCAAAATTAGATATATATATAATTAAATATTTATGAATAATTTCTTCATCATCTATTTTATCGTATATTCCAAGCAATTCTTGAAGGTATTACGAGATGTGTGGCATTTATACATTAGAGAACGATGAACTGACGTCAAAAAAAATTAGTATTTCACCTTCGTTGAGAACTAGACATTTCGTTTTGTTAATGAATTCTAGAAAGTTTTTTTAACTAAAAAGGTAATTTCTCTTAAAGGTAAATTTTAAATTTAAACTTTTTACTAACAATTTGGAAATGTATGGATTATCCTACCATCGATACAATAAGTCGTACTGTTTTTCCAGGTTTATGAGTTTTGAGCACAAAATACAACTTTGGTTTGGTCGGATTACGCACGTTTAATTTAAATTTTAACAAGTAGGAGATAAGGTTCTTACATTTTTTTCCAATAGTTTTTAATTTCTGTTATCATTTTAGGCAATATATTTTCTATCGCCTTTTCATAAAGATCCCTTTCAATTAGGTAATCTAC
This sequence comes from Pachyrhynchus sulphureomaculatus, assembly GCA_019049505.1. NCBI lineage: Eukaryota > Metazoa > Arthropoda > Insecta > Coleoptera > Curculionidae > Pachyrhynchus > Pachyrhynchus sulphureomaculatus. The sequence goes on along the minus strand of CM032449.1, from coordinate 70,946,482 downwards.
ACATTTGATACATATACACTTGAACACGTGCAGAACACAAGCCTCTAAGGTGTCAAGGTATTATTTTTTAACGTTTGACCTGGAAAAAGTTTATCAAAAATTTTCATTTTTTCACGGATGTTTTAATGAAGTGATGTTTGTTCGTTCCTATAATTGTTTCCACGGGAAATTGTGTCCAGACTGATGTAAAATACGTTTTTAATTCATAGATTTACAATTTAAACAATAAACACGAGAAATTATTTTTATGGGCTGTATATTTTTTGTTCTCTTTTTGTCAGATGTATGGAACCATTTGTTTGTGTTTCTCCGAGAACGAATTTAGTGGAGCGGTTGTTGCGCTATTTTCTATTCTTTTCCATTTAACCAAATATGTACTTTACATGGCTCACCTTACACTGTGATTGGTGTGTATATTGATTCAATTTCACGATTGCCACAGTATTCAGGTGTTGTAAAAATAAAACTTGTGTAAACTAGTGTTGTATGCAATGCTTAAATATCTTTAACCCCAGTTGCTTGGAGCAGTCGAAAGGTCTAATTAAGTTAGAACTTCACAAAATAATATGTTCAAGGGAATGTGAGTTAATGAAAGTTAAATCAGATAAGATTCATGACCTCCATGCCCAGGAAATTCAGAATTTAAAGCAACAAATCCACGAACGGGATGAAAGAATTGTAAACTTGGAGAGAGATGCAGAATTGAACGTTACTGGAATTGCTGTAGTGAATAAGGAGTTAAATAATGATGAGGGCAGTTCTACTGATAGACGAAGGGGAATGGCTGGAGATTTTGAGGATGAAGTGGCAGAGGCTGATGCAGGATCTCTGTGCGAAGCTCGTGGCTGTCAAATAAGAATGGATGGCATGAAGCTGGAAATGGCGAGATTGTTGGAGAATTGTAACCTCTTAAGGGGCGAAATTGCTGAGATTGCTAACAGGAATGCTAGATTGGAGAGGGAACTTCAAGAGTATGAAAAAATTAAAAACAGTATACTGACCAGCAATGAAACGTTAAGCGCGGAAAGGGATTTCTATCTGGAGGACATGCAGAATGCAAGACTAGAGTTATTTACAATGAAGAAGGAGCTTATAGGAAGTAAAGATCATAGCAATGTAAAGCCAATAATTAGCACTCCCGTTTTGGATAAGAAAATCAGAAGAACGCAGAATTTAATAGAGACTAACAAAGTGCAGAACAAGATTATTGTTCTAACTGATGACTTTGGAAAAACTATGTACAATCAACTGGCAAAAAAGTTGGTTAATTCTGATGTCCAACTTGTATGTAAACCATTTGCAAAATACAAAGTCTTGGTTTATTCAGCGGATTGATACATTCGTGATTTAACTCAAAATGATTACGTAATTTTCCTTGCAGGATTAAATGATGTAAATATTAGAATAAGTGGCATAACATTGTTGGCAAATAAGTGTTTTCAAACTAATTTAATAATTAGCAATTTACCTTTTGTAAATAAGATTAAAGCTGGGAAAAATATATTTCATATAAACCACAAATTATCCTCTGTTGTCGAACGATTAAAACGATTTTTAATCAATATTGATCTCCTCGATATTTCTGATAAACTTTCTATTAAAGACTTATTATATTCTAAGTACTACTTCAATAGGAGAGGCCTTTCTAAGTTGGCAACACTTATAAAAGCCAGTATGGATAATTTTTGCTCTAATTTAAGTACTAATCTGAGGTATATAACGCCATCAAAACCCAAGCCTAATGATGCTCCTGTTATTATTGATGAGGTGGCAGATGTTCAAACAAAGGTCACATTTTTCAGTGAAATGAACAATTGTCTAGGTATTGAATTCACCCTAGTATTGCTAACATAAATATTCAGTCTGTCCGTAATAAAATTGCTGAACTATTCTTGTTTTTGGAAACCATTGATTTCCCTAATATGTTGTTATTTTGGTGGAAAACTGGCTCAGACCTGGGGAGTCTTTGTATGTACCTGATTACGTTTTAGTATCAAAATTCAGTCGAAACATACATGTTCATAGTGGCACACTTATTATGATACAAAAAGACTTTTGCAGAACTGTATGTTCTCTAATAGTGAGAAATTTAATTATATTTTGGAAGAGAAAATCTTCGAATTCTCGATTGTACATTGCAGTAAACATAATCTGTTTATTATTGCTGGTTATAGAGCGCCTTCTGCAGATGTAAGTGTGTTTTTAGAGAAGCTCGAACAATTGTTGAGTGAAATTTCGATAGGTGCGTCTATAGTGTTGGCTTGTGATTTGAATATTGATTTTTAAAATGTATCAAATTCATCTGCACGAGCACTGAATAATTTAATATCTTCATTTAATCTGTCTATGCACGTTTCTGATCCGACTCGACTTTCGCCACACTCTTGTTCTACAATTGATTATCTTTGTACTACTTTTGATAATGATGATGTCGGGTGTGAGATTGTTAAAGCGGCTCGGTGAGACCATGAGGCTGTTGTTGCATGTGTACCGCTACTTTAATCTATTTTTAAAGATAAAATAAGGCGCGGCAGGCTGTATTCAAATCGAAACTTCGATAGATTTGCGGCTAATTTTGAGCTCTTTGATTAATGCATTTAATAGTGCCTTTCCTGTGGTTGTTATTAAAAACAAAAAGAGAAAACCCTGGATCACACCGGGTCCCCGAGTTTCAGCAAAAAATATGAAATCCTTGCATCTTATAAGGAAATTCAATTTTGATAATGTTGCTTTTATAGAATACTTCAATAGTTATCGTAACATATATAAGAAAATCATAAAAACCGCCAAACGAAATTCTTATCATTTGAGAATATTGAATGCAAAAAATAGATCTAGGGAAACCCGGAAAATTATTAATAAACATAGAGGCGGCTCTGGTATCGAACCGGTTTCTTCTTGCACTCTTGACGCCGGTCAATTTAATGATTACTACTGTAATATTGCACATAACTTATCAACAAAAATTGTTAATCTAGGGGATCCCATAAAAGATCTCAGTCATGTCTCAGTGTCTGATACTTTTTTCTAGTCCCCAACTTCCATCATTGAAATAAGTGAGGTTTTAGGGGAAATGAGAAATAAGAATTCCTTTGGCTGGAACGGTGTCTCTCCGAGGATCCTCCTGGCAATGCTGCAGAGAGCCGTAGGGGCCCTGGTAGATGCAATTAACGGCTCGTTTTCCAGTGGTACTTTTCCGGCATGTTTGAAGAGGGTTCTGATTGTGCCATTGCATAAAGGTGGAGATTGCAATATCCCTTCGAATTTTAGACCCATTTCTTTACTCCCGACATTGGCGAAAGTGGTGGAGAGGCTGGTCGGGAAAAGAGAATGGTTGATTTTTTCAACAAACATGACCTTCTTAGTGCGCAGCAATTCGGATTCCGAGCCTCGAGGAGCACGAACGATGCAATTTTTAATCTGCTTGAACGACTTTATCTCGAATTGAATTCTGGTGAACATGCCGCGGCGGTGTTTTGTGATTTGACAAAAGCTTTCGATTGTGTTGATCATGGGAGCTTGCTCTCGGGCCGAGTCCAGGGAGTGACTTTTAAGGGTCAGTGCTCGGAGGGGTTGGGATCAGTGTGGGTATCCTTCAAGGTTCTGTACTTGGACCACTATTGTTTTTGATTTATGTTACTGACCTGCCCCGTTTGACAGTGGCTGGCAAATTTATCATCTTTGCTGATGACACCACAATTTTGTGGCACAATAAGGATGTGGGGAGACTTCGGGCCGATGTTCAGGCAGATTCGTCTAGGATGAAGGCTTGGTGTGATGATAACAAACTATCCTTCAATATAGCCAAGACAATGATTCTGAGCTTTAGATGCATTATAGAGAATGTTAGTATTGAGAATGAGATCATCTCTGCAGCTGATAAAAATTCATTTCTCAGTCTAATAATTGACTCATCGCTGCGGTTTGAGGATCATATTGGCAACATCTGCAACAAAATTTCTTCAGGCTGCTCTGTCCTTAGGGTTATTGCAAGTAGCCTGGAGCTGGATGTGGCTAGAACCTCTTATTTTTCACTAGTTGAGGCTTATTTAAGGTATAGGATCTGTTTCTGGGCTTGCTTTGTCAACAAATACGTTGTATTTTAGGACAATAAAGCATATTTCATTTAAAGTATTCCGTTTTAACCTTATTGCCTTTATCCTCTTTTGAATAGGAACCATTCAATCTCAATTCTTTTATTATTTCGTTGTTTTTTTTTGTATTTTTGAATTTTTATATTTGGTTATGTTTTTTGAGATTTCCCTAAAAATGATTTACTACTTTCGACAACTATACCGATCTCACTTTCAATATGACCCACTATTTCTGATAAATTATTTGTTTAAGATGGACATTTCATTTTGTCTAAAGAATTGAGATGAATAATTGTCTAGCTTTTTAATTTATTATTTAAAGACGAAAATTTCGTCCTACTGTTGGTATCAATAACTAAGATCATTTTCCTTTGGAATTCGCTTTATACTGCATATTCAACGTTATCAAGTCGTGAAATTAGTTTTTTTAAAAATACTATATGATCCTAGTTCTAACATACTATGTTTTGTGCAGAAATTTTTAATTTCCAAGTCAAGCCAAGGTTCCCTGTTTAAAATACATTGATGACTATGCTAAACCAACACTGTGAAGTTTTCAAATATTTATCTTTGTTTAATTCTAATATTGGTACTCATCTCCGTAGATTAAGATTTTAATTAATGACATTTTATTAATAATCTTTATTTAATTTAATTTTTATTTTTAAACAAATTTTCGGACATTATTGCAACTCAACGTAACTAATTGCATGCGCAACTTTTTAGGTACGACTTCTCATCTCTGCACGCCAAATTTTGAATGATAAACGCAATGTCTAGCTGTAAGCGCAATAATATTACGTTTGCTTTTATTATAGCAACGTATTATTTGTTGAACATTTTGTGTATTGGCGTAAGTAAAACTTAGAAAGTTGGGCGTACGATTAGTTGCATCGACTTGCATTGATGTCTGGAGATCTTAAAGGAACTAAAAGTTAAGCAGTTGTTGATCTGGTTACTCTGAAATCTAAAACCTGCAGCTGTCCATTTGACTTTTATGTAGGACAGTGTAATAATTTGTGTTATAAATATCACCAAATAAAAGCATATCGAAAGTTAAACCTGCCCGAATAGGTAGACAACGTGACAGTCTTCAGAAATTTAACATAATATTTGAAGTTTTGCCGGTCTAACCATAAGTAAAAAAGAATGTTCTGATCTTTTATTGCAGAACCTTATAACTTTAGTTTATTTACTGGTAATGTTGTCAATTTAACCCGTTAATTTTCATATTAGTTTTGAAATTTAAACCTTCTTAGTGTCCGTCTGTCCGTCCGTCTGTCTGTTTGTGAAATCGGAAGTGAAAAAAAAAAAAACTTTACTGTCATCGAGTGTGGGGTCAAATGAAAACTGTCTGTATAATTCTTGCGCACACTTTTCTTTCTATTATTTTTAAAAAATCGCAAAAAATCGCTGTTCTCCCTTATCTCGAAAAGTACTGTTCAAAAAATTTTGAAAAAGTCTGGAATATTCTCCACGGGGTGTAGATTGGACGAAAATTATGACGAGTGCATTACCTTTAATAATTTATCTGGTATATAAAAAACAAAAATTTCAAGGTCATCAGTTTTCAGTAAAGACTGGAAACAAACTATGTTGAAAACTCATTTTGGGTGTATTTTGTGAAGTCACTGATCATTTTATACCTCCGTAACAAAATTTTGTATTTTAAAAGCAATCAACGTACGGAACACTAATTGCGCAAGTTCAACTTGTACTTGACCGGTTATTTTTTTTTAAGTTTAGTCATTGTGTTACGTGAAACCGTATGCGTTTTAAAGAGGATTTTTTTATTTGTAAGTTTTAATTACTTATCACCTTGAGGTTCGGATAATTATTCTTTTTAAATATCTGATTACCCCTTCAATAACTTACAGTCAGCCCGAAAGATGATAAAATAAATTATTTTCTAAAAAGAAAAAATATAGCGTACTTTTCCCTCTAATTAACCCTAGATTAAAATGTCTTAACGTTGAGAGCGGTTACAACATCGTGGACGTATTTAGACTGACTCTGAAGTCTGTGTCACGGTTTTACCTTGTTTGATTTGACTTTTTTATTTCAGGCGACAGACATGATCTCCGGTTACCACAAGATGCATTTCGGGAAGCTGCTGCACTATTACGGCGTGGTTCTGAATTTACGATTGGTGCTTGGTTGCGACAAGAAGTAGAAAATACGGGTACAATTTTTAGTGTTTCAAATGGTCCTACGAGATTTTTAGAAGTAAGTTGTGATGTCATATTTAATTATATTAAATTACATACTGAATCTAGTTAAATTTTATTACTTAAACAATCAAATTAATGTCTCTAGATATTATTTCAACCGAAATCCACATAAAATTTATTACCTAATTAAATCTTGGAGTGTTTCTCTAATGTGATAATAAACTAATAAAAATTTATTGCCACTGTTGCCTATTTTGCAAGATATAATTTTAAAGAAATTTAATCTCAATATTTACAGAACGTTGCCTTACAAATAAAGTTAATGTTGAGGAATTTGTAAATATCGCCGCTGTTCAAAATAGCATAGATTTAAATTAAAACCATTTTTAATACGATCTTATTTATTGTGCAAATACTAGGTGTCCAAAAAACAGGTTAATTTCCAAATAGTTACAGTAAAAAAATAAATTGAAAAAATCCTTGTTGTGTATTAAATTACAGTTTTTATAAAAAAAATTCTTAACAATCTTGGTATTTTGTTCCTAGTGCTCTTCTAAGCGATATTTGAAATTATTAATCACTGAGGCACGGGCTTTCTCTAATCGCTACCATTTGTGGTCAGAAAGTTTTTCTTTTAATTGTTTTAGTACGCAAGGATTGTTACAATACACTTTAAGATTGAGATTTTCCTACAAGGAAAAATTCATCGACATCAAATCAAGGCTACGTGGGGACCAACTTATGTCACATCTTTTGAAAAGCTTTTTATTTGGAAAATTTAAGCCACTACTTTTTTTATGTCTTTGAATTGTTTTTACGTAAAACTTTCTGCAGCTCTACAAAGTTATACGTTAAGAAATCAAAAAAGGTAACATAATGCTCGAACATCGGCTACTCAGGCAAATATCGGCAGACAGCAGGAAGACATTCAACTTAACAAAGGCCTTGAAGAAATTCTAGCTTGGGGTGACAGTAACCAAGTAAAATTACTGTTGCTGAACCCGACATAGTTATGTCGGGGCACTCCATTCTTCTAGCATCGTTACTCAATTTGCTGGGCGTTAGTTTGGGAGCAAATGTGTTTTGACATGAACATGTTGCAAGCATAGCTAAAAAAAACTTCTCAAAAGCTGGGAATATTATTTCGAGCTAGATAGCTTTACACTCCACAACAACTGTTAATTCTGTACAAAGCTCAAATTCAGCCAACTATGGAATACTGTTCCCGTGTTCGGGGCTCTACTCCCAAACATACTGCATTTGTTGGATTCTATTTAGAGAAGAGCTGTTCGCCTGATTGGAGACCCGGAACTGGTCAGCAACCTCGGCCGGCTACCTTGATTCTCTGGACCATCGAAGAACGGTTAGCGACTTGAGTCTGTTCTACAAGTATTTTCATGGAAAGTGTTTGATAGATGTAGCCGGCTTAGTTCATCCCAGACCGCTGCATGCCAGAAATACACGTCGCGCTAATAATTCACATCCGTATGAGGTTCAGCCTGTTGCTGCTCGTACAACCCTTTTTAAGCAGTCTTTTATATGAAGAACGGCATTCCTTTAGAATAATTTGCCCAGGACTGGGTTTCCAATAATTTACAGCGATTTAAAACAACCTGAATCGATTTTTCCGCACACGTGTCGCTTCTGTAGCGCTTTAGGGATTTTCCTGCAGCAGGTGTGCCAGACCCATAAAAAAAGTACTATTACCGGTGCACAGAATACACTTTCGGTATGTGAAGTTGACGTACATAGCCGAGTGATGAAAACAAGTAATCGTACAAAAGTTTCACCACCAACTTGCCGAATGTTGCACTTCATTTTAAATCCCTTATATAATTATACAAAGTACTCCCAAAATCGCATATTTTCTAATTTCAATCGCGAAAATTTCTAGAATCAGACCTCACAGCATAATTTAATAAACGGATTCGTTTTCTGCAGAAAAGAAGCTATCAGACTGCTCTGTGCGCCCTCGGAGCCAAACATTGTACAGTACTGTGTAATATATGATTTAAATAATCAGATTTACTTTCGCATTATAAATTGGCAAGTATGATAAGCAAATTTTGTTTATACAATTTTTTGTTCACCCCAACGTCAAATTAAATAAAATACTTTTTAGGAATGTGAAATATCCCGTCTGTTTTTAATTACAAGTTATAAGTCTAAGGTTAATATAAAATAAAGTATTGAGAAAATCACCTACGCGTTTCGGTCGACTAAGACCATCATCTGGGCTATGAACTGAACAATTATTAAGTCATCCTGGAAAACTCTATTTTTCTTGCCTTCAGCTCTAATGATGCTCTCAGTGGACGCCAGTGTTATCCAAATTAATGTTCTTTTTTTTTAAAAAAAGGAACATAGAGTTTGTATTTTCGTCAAAATTAACCCTGGATGACAATAGCTTTTGGAAAGCAGTCATGGCTTCATCATGATTGTAAGTTAACTAATTAATTACCAAAATTCCTATGGTTGTGCAGTCATTCACGACGGCGTAAATTTTATATTTTTTTACAACATGTAAGCTGAAAAGTTTTTGGTCTAGCTACTTAAAACACATTTCTTTTTGCAAAATTCGACTTTATTCATCAACATAATCTCCTTCAAGAGCGATACAATCAGTTCAACGCTTTTCTAACATTTCTATACCTTGCTTGTAGAAGGATTTGTCTTTGCCTTCAAAATAGATCTCAGTTTCGGCGATAACTTCTTGATTGGAGCCAAATCTCTTTCCCGCGAGCATTTTTTCAGGTCTGCCAATAGATAATAGTCGCTGGGGGCCAAATCTGGAGAAAACGGTGGATGAAGAAGCAAATCGAACTTCAATTCATGCAATTTTGCCATTGTAACCATTGATTTGTGACACGGTGCATTGTCTTGATGAAAGAGCACTTTTTTCTGGTTAATTTGGGGCCATTTCTTTGCGATTTCTGACTTCAAACGCACCAAACTTTATATAATATTCGCTATTGATGGTTTTTCCCTCCTCAGCATTCTCGATGAAAATTATTTCATGCGCATCCCAAAATACAAAGGTCAAAACCTTCCTAGTTGACTGTTGTTTTTTTTGGTCGCTTCGGGCGGTTTTCACCGACTGCTGTCCACTCAGCTGACTGCCGATTTGATTTCGGTATGTAGTGGTGCATCCATGTTTCATCTATTGTCACATATTGCATGAAAAAATCCTTTTTTTTTTGTGGTTAAACAGGTCCAAACAGCGCTTAGAATCATCAACACGTTGTTGTTTTTGGTCCACCGTGAGCAAACGCGGTACACACTCAAATGTATATGCAAAATATGACCAACACGTTCTTTTGATATCATTAGGGTGTCAGCTATCTCACGCATTTTCACTTTACGGTCATCCAAAACAATTTTGTTGATTGTTTTAATGTTTTCCGGTGTAAAAGCGTCCAGAGCGTTCAGCATCATTTGTGTCTGTACCACCGCGTTTAAATTCAGCATACCAGTAAATGTTGAGTGATTTTTCAAGGGCAAAGTCCCCGTAACACTTATTAAACCATTGCTTTGCATGAACGGTATTTTTCCCATCACTAAAACCACTGTAACTTGTAAACTAATCATCGTAATGTCATGAAATTTTGACACGTACCGTTTGAAGGTTGGTACGTCCTAAAAATCTTATGGATTTTTTGAAAAGGGCAACAACTATGTGTTAGACCAAAAACTTTTCAGCCTACGTGTTATGTATCACAACCAATAGAATTATGTCAGACCGTAAATATATAAAAACCTCTACGTACAGTAAATTTTCGAATATGCAAAGTTTATGTTGTAGGTATTTTTTTGCTCTAGAAACAATTTACATTTGTATACCGTAATTTTATTTTATAATACATTTTTCAGGTTCAATCAAGTGGTAGAAGAAATGAAATCCGACTACATTATACATCCCTGCAAGATAGACGGATATACATGGAAACATTTCACTATCGCCTCGCAGACAATATGTGGCACCATCTAGCGGTCACTGTTAGTGGGTCACAAGTAGAGGTATTGGTAGACTGCCATCCTTTGTACAAACGCGTTCTCAGGCCTGGACAGCCGGACAGGAACGTAACTGATCATCATCAGATTTGGGTTGGTCAGAGGCATAATCATTATTTCTTTAAGGTAAGAAAAATTAGCTTCTTGAACTAAAAGTCGGATTCAAACTGATTACGAAAAAGACAAATAATATGTTTTTATACAGCCAATTAAATATTTTTTATATGCAGACTGGTGTCAGTCTGCTTTTTGTAAAAATGAGATATTTTTGGTATAGATAGTTGTCCTTTTTGTTAGCAGAAAGGACCAGAATCAAATATATTTCATAATTTATTTTCATTATTCACTTTCATAATTCTCGTTTACATTAACAATCTGCTGGAAAAAACTGGGAATCCAATCTACAGTTTTGCAGATGACAGTACGCTTATCTTTTCATTCACTTTGAACGCTCGAACATCGGATACTCAGAAAAATATCCGCAGACAGCAGGAAGTCATCCAATTTAACAACGACCTGGAAGAAATTCTATCTTGGGGTGCCAGTAACCAAGTGGAATTTAACGCTACATAAACCCAGGCGGCAGTTCTTTCTAAAAAAGCTAACGTTGCAGAAACCGACAGAGTTACATCGGGGCACTCCATTCCTCTAGCATCGCCACTCAATTTGTTGGGCGTTAATTTGGGAGCAAATATATCTTGACATGAACATGTTGCAAGCAGGGCAAAGAGAGTTTCTCGAAAACTGGGAATATTATTTCAAACTAGAAAGCCTTATACTCCACAAAAACTGTTAATTCTGTACAAAGCTCAAATTCGACCAACTATGGAATACTGCTCCCACGATTGGGGCTCTGCTGCCAAACATACACTGCATTTGTTGGATTCTATTCAGAGAAGAACTGTTTGCCTGATTGGAGACCTGGAACTGGCCGGCGGCCTTTATTTGTTGAAATGTCGGAGAACGGTTGGTGACTTGAATCTGTTCTACAAGTATTTTCATGGAAAGTGTTTGATGGATTAGCCCACTTAATTCCTCCCAGAGCGGTGCATGCTAGAAATACACGTTGCGCTAATACTTCCCATGCGTGTGAGGTTTAGTCGTTTATATGGAGAACCTAATCCCTTTGGAATAATTTGCCCAGGACTATGTTTCTCACCGAATACAATCTACAGCGATTTAAGACCAACATGAATTGTTTTTTCCGCATATGTATCGCTCCTGTAGCGCTTTAGAGATTTCTCTGCAGCACATGTGCTAGACCCATAAAAAAAAATCTTATTGCAATTTTAATTTGCTTTTACTCACCCGTATATAATGAAAAGTCGACTGAAGCATAGTATATAGATCGTCAAAGATATAAAGTTTTCTTTTACCAGTGTAAAAGAATTTAAATTTACAAATTCACCGTGTTTTATTCCAGTTCCAAACTTAAACAAAGACATTTCTTCTTTTGAAATAAATATATGGTATTCTACTCTCCTCAAGCATTCATTTAGCCAGTTTTTCTAACATAAAATGATATATTATAATATTCGGTACTCGACTTATTTTTTCACATTTATGGTTTTGATTAGGATCCATACTAAGTTAACGCTGGATTTAAGACAAAAAACAATTTCATGTCAAGGTTCTCATTTTCTTTGCATTTTTATTAAATCTAAAAAACGAGAGAAGGAATTACAAAAATTGCAGCTTCCAAATTATTATTATTATGATTTAATATTTATATATAAGTGTAAATATGGTGTATTTTTTCATTTAACAAATAAAAAAAGAAAAAAGGTTATGATAAAAAGGGGGCTAGTTTCAACACCACGATGCATTTATAATATATATAAAATGCAACGTCTCTCTGTCTGTCCGCTAGTGCACTGGAAAACTACTTATCCGATTTACGTGATTTTTTTATATATTTTTATTATTATATAAGGAATAAGCAGTGACAATAATAGTGGATCAAGTCGGAATAAAGTTTGCCGTCAGCGCGTTCTCTTGCCATACACTATCTCAACCATTAAATATGGAAAAATATCACGTAGCAAAGAATATCTATAATACATATAAAATGCTACTTCCTCTGTCTGTCTGGCTATCCATTAGTGTGCTTATCACTCCAGAACCGCTTATCCGATTTACGTTTTTTTTTTTAATTCGTACATTTGTTCTCAGGCCAGGTTATCTATAATCTTCCATAATATATATATATATATATATATATATATATATATATATATATATATATATATATATATATATATATATATATATATATATATATATATATATATGTATATATATATATATATATATATATATATATATATATATATATATATATATATATATATATATATATTTATATATATATATATATATATATATATATATAAAGCAACGTCTCTCTATCTGTCTGTCTGTCCATTAGCGTGCGTTGTTCTCTGGCCTGGTTATCTATAATCTTAGGATTATAGTGAATTAAGTCGGAAAAAAGCTTGCCGCTAGCGCGTCCTCTTGCAATACGCCGCTTAAATCATTAAATATGGAACAAATCATGTAACAAAGAGTATCTATAATATATATAAAATGCAACGTCTCTCTGTCTGTCCGTCCGTTAACGCGCTTATCACTTGAGAACCGCTTATTCGATTTACGTGTTTTTTTTTTAAATTCATACATTTGTTCTCTGGCCTGGTTATCTATAATCTTGTATAATATATATAAAATGCAACGTCTCTCTATCCGCCGGTCTGTCTGTTAGTGCGCTTATCACTGACAAACCACTTATCTGTTTTCCGTGCTGGCCTGGTTATACGATATATTTTATTACGTTACGTTAGGTAACATAAGAAGTAAGTATTGCGATAATAGTGAATCAAGTCGGAAAAAAGTTTACCCCTAGAGCGTTCTCTTGGAATACATTGCTTACACCATTAAACATGGAACAATATCATGTAGCAAAGAATATAATATATAAAATGCAACGTCTCTCTGTCTGTCTGTCTGTCCGTTAGTGCGCTTATCACTTGAGAACCACTTATCCGATTTACCTGTTTTTTTTTTTTAATTCATACTTATGTTCTCTGACCAGGTTATCAATAATCTTCGATAATATATATAAAATGGAACGTCTCACTGTCTGTCTGTCTGGCTGTCCGTTAGTGCGCTTATCACTGGAGAACTGCTTATCCGATTTACGTGCTTTTTTTTAAAACATGCATATGTATGTACTCTGGCCAGGTTATAGGATATTTTATTATGTTAGGTAACGTAAGGAATAAGCAGTGACGATAATAGTAAATCAAGTCGGAAAAAAGTTTGCCGCTAGCGCGTTCTTCTATAATACGCTGCCTAAACCATTAAATATGGAACAATATCATGTAGCAAAGAATATAATATATCGAAAGTGTTGTTCAGCAACCTCATATGTCAAATATACCAATTTTTCAGGAGGTGTGAAAAACTGCTTCTAGCCAAAAAGTTTCGTTCACGGCAACAACTAAAATTGATTTAGTGCCTTTTAGTTAAATTACGCATAACAAAAATTCAATAATTATGTTTCATCTATATGGTAAGTATTAAACCGACATACGTGGTTGCGATTCAAATAAATTTTCATAAACTTGACATACGGGGTTGCTGATCAACACCATCGATATATAAAATGCAACGTCTCTCTGTCTACCTATCTGTCCACTAGTGCGCTTATTACTCGAGTACCATTCATCCGATTCACGTGTTTTTTTTTTAATTCATACATATGTTCTCTAGTCGGGTTAGGGGATATATTTTATTACGTTAGGTAATATAGGGAATGAGCAGTGACGATAATAGTGAATGAAGTCCACGCGAACGGAGCTGCGGGCACAGCTAGTCTATAATATATATAAAATGCAACGTCTCTATGTCTACCTATCTCTCTGTTTGTCTACCTGTCTGTTAGTGCGTTTATCACTCGAGAACCACTTGTCCGATTTACGTGCTTTTTTTTTAAAGCATACGTATGTTCTCTGGCCAGATTACAGGATATATTTTATTACGTTGGGTAATATAAGAAACAAGCAATGACGATAATAGTGAATCAAGTCTGAAAAAAGTTTACCGCTAGTGCGTTCTTTTTTAATACGCTGCCTAAACCACTAAATATGGAACAATATCATGTAGCAAAGAATATAATATATATACTAGTTCAATTACGCATAACAAAAATTCAATAATTATGTTTCATCTGTATGGTAAGTATTAAACCGACATACGTGGTTGCGGTTCAAATAAATTTTCATAAACTTGACATACGGGGTTGCTGATCAACACCATCGATATATAAAATGCAACGTCCCTCTGTCTGCCTATCTGTCCGCTAGTGCGCTTATTACTCGAGTACCATTCATCCGATTCACGTGTTTTTTTTTTTAATTCATACATATGTTCTCTGGTCGGGTTAGGGGATATATTTTATTACGTTAGGTAATATAGGGAATGAGCAGTGACGATAATAGTGAATGAAGTCCACGCGAACGGAACTGCGGGCACAGCTAGTCTATAATATATATAAAATGCAACGTCTCTCTGTCTACCTATCTGTCTGTTTGTCTAGCTGTCTGTTAGTGCGCTTATCACTCGAGAACCACTTGTCCGATTTACGTGCTTTTTTTTAAAGCATACGTATGTTCTCTGGCCAGATTACAGGATATATTTCATTACGTTGGATAATATAAGAAACAAGCAATGACGATAATAGTGAATCAAGTCTGAAAAAAGTTTACCGCTAGTGCGTTCTTTTTTAATACGCTGCCTAAACCACTAAACATGGAACAATATCATGTAGCAAAGAATATAATATATATACTATATACTTGTAAAATGCAACGTCTCTCTGTCTGCCTGTGTTTTTTTTTAATTCATATATTTGTTCTCTGGCCAGGTTATAGGATATATTTTATTACGTTAAGTAATATAAGGAATGAGCAGTGACGATAATAGTGATTAAAGTTCACGGGATCGGAGCCGTGGGCACGGCTAGTTGAGTATATGACAACCATTAGCAGAAAATTTATATACTAGAGCAGCCGTATAAACCTTACACGCAAAACACAAACAGTGATTGGACGAACTCTATCTGTATAGTAACTAAGTGTATGCGAAGGAACGTCTACAGTTTTTTTATTGTCGGCATGTTATTGACTTATTCATTCGTTTCTTTCATGCTGGTAAATGTTTCCTTAAAAAAATCTATTGCTTAATTTATCTATTTAGATGTTATAATTATAACTACTTTTTGCAATATTAAATGCTAAGGTAACAAGAGTTATTTTTATTTTATTTGTTTTATAATGATGATCTTCTTCAAAAATTCTAAAGAGAAATCAAAATGATCCTGTATAGAAATCATGTTGGGCCACTGCTTATTGGGCTGATTACCTTGCAATCAAACTGATGTTGGTTTATTACTTACTATTTTTTTTTTTAAATGTAACCAATAACACAACTTTAGTAACCAAAGTAAAAATACTAATAGAAACGAAAATTTACAATTATAATAATTTTTTTACAGGAAAAGTGACTGGTTGATTTAAGTGTAGTGGAAAGATGGATAATAGTTTTTCTTATATTTCTCAAATAAATAATTATTTCAAATTATTAAATTAATATTCTTCATTCAGTAGTATGTACTATGTCGCACGTCGGTGATTACTTGCCCACTCCAGTCATCATCTATCAGAATATTGTTAGGGTACCCTTCTCAACTTGTCAGATTGTCAGAATATGATCGCAGCAGCTGTTATACCGCACCAGTTTCCTGTTTTTCGGAGCCATGAATACAGTATAAGAATGGAATAGCGAAATCATCTTGATATATGCATTAAGTATTTATTTATTTTATATTATTTATAGCCACTCTTCCCTTACCTTCCTCATCTCAGTTCCAGTGTTAAGTCAGTTATGTCATAATTTATTCAATAATATGAAGAGAACTATTGACGTGTTGTCTACAAATTACCATTATCTTCTTTTGGCACGTTCATTAAGCTTATTTAGAATTGACCGAGTGTCTTTGAGGTTGTTAGCTAAGATTGAAGTATCGCCTGCATAACTAATAATATTTATTTGGAGGCTATTCACAGTAAGTCTCTATTAAGAGTTTAAATTATTATTAAAAAAAGTTTTGTAGTTGAAAGGTCAAATATCATATCATATGTTTTTTGATGTGTTGAACACGAATCCGAGGTGAGAATTGGCTCATCATCCAAGGTTTTTCACATAACCTCAAAAAACTACCTCGACAGTGACCAAAGGTATTTTGGGGTGCCGCAATCAAATACAAGGTTAGAGTTCACCCAACACGTCAACATTTTAACATAACCTCAAAAAACACCTCAAAATTCAGCTTAAAAAATGTGTGTTAAATAAATATAATCCTTACTGTATCAAACGCAAATTTACTAGATCATCGTAATACCAATATATAACGCAGTCCGGCGTTCACGTCCGGCACAATTGGTTTACTGACATTTAAATTACCGTCAACTGCTTTTAATAATCACGAAGATGATTGCTGCAAATAGATGTTGCTAGTTTTAGTGAAAATTACGCAGAAACATAAATTGGAAACTTTCCTAAGTAAAGGTAGTACTTAAAAGTAATAGCTGAAATCGTTTTAGTAAGACCTGTGCAATTAATTTTCAATAAATTTTTCTAATTTTATTCGTCTTGCTCAGATTAAAGCAAATTTTTCAGCCAGGTTAGACAGATTTATAGGTTTATTGGTATTATTTGGTATTTTGGTTATTTTAGTACCTTTGATAATTATCGTAAATTTGAGAAGTGACAAGTATTTTTAACTTTTATATATGAAAAGAAATGTAAAAACGATGCTAATTTGTTTCACATGTACATATAGTATTTCAAAAACGAATGAAAAAACTGTAAGAATAACCAAAACCACAAAGGGTCACAAAAAAAAAGTTTTCTAGTTGAAAGGTGAGCTACCATACCATATGTTTTTTGGTGTGCTAAAAACGAATCCGAGGTCAGAATTGACTCATCAACTAAAGATTTTAACATAACCTCAAAAACGCCTCCAAATGACCAAAAATACTTTTACAAATAAATTAAAACTATAACGGAGCAAACCATGGGAGCCGAAATCGAATCCAAGGTCCGAATTCACCCCAGAATTTTGACATAACCTCAAAAATGATCTGAATTAGGTCCGTAAATAAATTAAAAAATTATATGAACAGACCACAATATCTGTACGTATTTTGGGGTGCTTAGACCGATTATGCCAAAAGAATGGAGCTATTAAGTCAAGATCTTGAAATAACCACGAAAAGTTCAGTCTTTTCATTGACAGGTTGCTGGATTAAGGTGAGTCCCCTCGCTTTTCGGCCACTGGATGCTTTATTAAAATCATTCCCCTCGCACATCACCCTCAAGATGCTGGATAACAGTAAGTTCTTTCGCCTCTCACCCCAATCGAAGAGCAGAGTTCTAAACCTAACATAACCCAGTAGAGTTCTAAACCTAACATAACCCAGTGCAAGAACTGTACTCCAAACACTCTAAACCTAACATAGTTTATAGCAAAAAAACATACACTAAGAGCTTTACACCAAGAAATCTAAACCTAACACAGCATAATACAAGAAACTTACACCAAGACCGCTAAACTTAACATAGCCTCTTGCAAGCAACGTATACCAAAATTTTTACTTCGAGAACTCTATACCTAACATAGCCTAATGCAAAAGACGTACACCAAGAACTCTAAACCTAACATAGGCTAATGCAAGAATCTTACACTAAGAATTTTATCATACACCAAGAACTCTAAACCTAACACAACCTAATAGAAGAACGTTAAACTATAACCATAACATAACCTAATGCAAAAAAAAACGAGCAGACCACTATATCTATACGTATTTTGGGTCGCTGAAAGCAAATATGTCAACAGAATTGACCTATTACGTCAGGATCTTAGAATATCCTCAATTAGTCCGGTCTTTTCAGTCACAAGATGCTGGATTTCAGTGAGTTCCACCGTTTTTTACCCTCATGGTACTTTATTAAAGTCCCATCGCCTCTCACCTACGATGTATCTTATTATGATAATTCCCCTCGCTTCTCATCATCGGGGTGCTTTATTCAAATGAGTCCCCTCGCCTCTCAGTATCGAGGAATCACTTTAATAAAGCATCCAGTGGGCGAGAAGCGAGGGGACTCACCTTAATCCAGCAACCTGGGAATGAAAGGACGGGACTTTTTGAGGTTATTTCAAGTTCTTGACTTAATAGGTAAATTCTTTTGGTATATTTGGTTTAAGCACCCCAAAATACGTATAGATATGGGTGTCTGTTCATTTCATTTTTTAATTTATTTACAGATATAATTCTGACCATTTTTGATGTGTTTTTTGGGGTTATATCAAAATTCTGGGGTGAATTCGGACCTTGGATTCGATTTCGGCTCCCAAGGTTTGCTCCGTTGCAGTTTTAATTTATTTGCAAAAGTATTTTTGGTCATTTGGAGGTGTTTTTGAGGTTGAGGTTGATGAGTCAACTCTGACCTCGGATCCGCTTTTAGAACACCAAAAAACATATGGTATGGTATCTCATCTTTCAACTAGAATTTTTTTTATGGCCCTTTGTGGTTTTGATTATTCTTACAGTTTTTTCATTCATTTTTGAAATACTATATATGTGAAACAAATTAGGATCGTTTTTATATTTCTTTTCATATATAAAAGTTAAAAATAGTTGTCACTTTTCAAATTTACGATAATTATCTAAGTTACTAAATTGCCAAAATACTAAATAATAACAATAAACGTATAAATCTGTCTAACCTGGCTGAAGAAATTGCTTTAATCTGTGCAAGATGAATAAAATTAGACAAATTTATTGAAGATTAATTGCACCGGTCTTACTAAAACGATTTCAGCTATTACTTTTAAGTATTACCTTTACTTAAGAAAGTTTCCAATTTATGTTTCTGCGTAATTTTCACTAAATCTAACAACATCTATTCGCAGCAATCATCTTCGTGATTATTAAAAGCAGTTGACGGTAATTTAAATGTCAGTAAACCAATTGTGCCAGACGTGAAAGGATGTTTTCTGCCTTATATATTGGTATTACGACGATTTAGTAAATTTGCGTTTGATACGGTAAGGATTATATTTATTTAACACACATTTTTTAAGCTGGATTTTATAAACAGTTTTCCTTAGCCCTATAATTGGAAAGTTGCATCTACAATAATTATTTTTGAAAAAATCGAAAGGTAAAACACAAAATTGTTACTTCTTACTGCTAAAATTCTATAAATTACTCTCCATTTAACCGCTTGTAAGCCCTGAAGATATAAAAATTAATATTTTTTAAAGTAAGTAAAAAGAAATTCAAAATTTGGCACGAATTAATTTGTGGCGCTAGTTTTAACCTTAGCAGACTATAAATCACACACAATTTTGATTAAAATTGAAGGAAGTTTATGGGATTTTTTTTTTTTTAAATTGATAGAATTTTTACTCATAGTTTTTAGCAGAGAATTCTGATTTATGATTTTAACTGTTGTAGACCAGTGTTAGCGAAAATAATTTTTATACCCTCAGGACCTGCAAGTAGTAAAATCCCCTTAATATGAAAATTTTTAACTGTACTATTTACTTAAAATTAATTGTTATGCAAATAAGTACTTGCACTTGTTAACACAATTTTCTTCTGATATTCCGTTTGGCAGATAACCTATTTTTTTATGACAGCTCCTTCTTTTCCATCATAAGCCAGTATTATTTACAAAGCACCATTTTGAACTAATAACTACAATTAAGAATTCACAAAAGGTAATTTTAGGAAATAATAAAAACTTTAAAAACCAATATGGACAAAGTCCATTTTTCAAAACATTGTTCTCTCATCCGCAGGTATGCCTTCAAAACTAGGCTCATATCAGCCAGAGGTGCGAATTATTTAAGTCATACCTAAAAATCTTGAACCGGTTGTTTTTACAATTTCACCCATAATAGTGCAGTAAAAAAAGGTCAAAACAATAATGAGATAGGCATAGTTTAGATACAGCAATATTATGGGGTATCACCAGGAGTGATGTCTTGAGTTTTGGACCTCGAAAACTTGTGCTCTTCTACAACAATTTTAGTTTTCAAAACGCATTTTTTGAGCTTAAAATGTGAAAACTTCGATTGTATAAGTTGGATCGAGACAAAAAAAACAACTAAACTCTTCGTAATGAAATTTCCTACAAATCACTCAAGTACGTACATAAAAATTGTCGAGACCTATTTTTTTTTAAAAAAAAAAAAAACGATCCATTTTGGACCAAATGGTATAAAATGGCGGATAAATGAAATTTTAAATAACAAATTCAATTGTGCCCACTGGGTTCAATATTTTTGTACCAAAATTTCAGGGTATTTTTGTTATAACAAGAGGCATATTTTCTGAAAGTTTCAAGCCGATCGGTTCACTTAGTAGTACAATAAAATGAAAAAAAAAACAGTTTTTTGTACGCACTTGACCGACTTAAAACTAACGAGGATTTGTTGAGAATTTCATTACGAAGAGTTTTTTTTGTCTCGATCCGACTTATATAACTGGAGTTATATAGGTCCAAAACTCCTGGTGATACTCCAGAGAGAATAAAATCATAATATTGTTGTATCTAGACTGTGCAACTTCAAATGCTTTTCCTACTGTACTATAAGTCGAAAAGTATGTCTCTCGAGTACGTCATCCGCAACGTTGCCAAATTATTTAGGCGTTATTTAAGCAATGAAGGGATGTAAATAATGCATTTTTCTTTTTTATTATTTTAATATTTACTGTATACTAAAAGTGTATATTTTAAAGTGCATAATTTACGTAGGAATATTTGCCTACTTTCTTTTGAAATTTCGTATTAGAGTAAATGTCTCTTTAATTTCTTACTATAATCTGCAAATCATCCCCTGCGCAAGAAAATTTTATGATTCATAAGAGAAAAAAAAGTATACAAGACTCTTATCAGGCTTAAAACAAAAATAACTTTGGACTTTTTTCGTTCTCTCTTATACACTTACCTGACAAGTATGTATCAGAGAAGGATTCCTGTATGTAGAACAATGGTGAACATTTCAATAATAAAATCTCCATGCTCTTAAGCATTATTTTTTTTCAAAATCCTAATTCCTAATTTTCTCCCTTAATTAATTATTACCCACTTAGTGGTGATAGCTAATAATATTAATTCTTACTCTCTTAATTGCAATATCTTTAAAAGTCAAATATAAAAGTATACATTTTTTACGAGTTGAGAGCGTTTATTTCCTTTTATACGATATTTCAAAGTATAAGAAAATGGAAGTCAAAAAAACTTAAACCTTCGATTTTGACTATAAATACTATTTTATTGTTTTTTTGATTAGATACTCTTCTAACTAACATAAAATAATTTTATTTTTTATACGTTCGTGATAGTTTAGTAGTTTCGTGACAACATGAACAACAATAAGCTGTAATTTTGACCAGAATTGTTACGGGATACTTTCCGCCGTAGACAGCTTTTTAAGGGATCTTTATCGGCGTTATCAGAAGTTTATTTTAAGGTATAAGATTAGTCCCTGGTTTATGTTAATATTTAGATTAAAGTTCAAAAAAGGTTAAATAATTTTGCTTTTTAACTATGCAGTCTAGATAACTCTAAAACTTGATTTACATATCTGGGTGACAGAATCATACATCACACTGATTAAATATTAATTAAAATCTGCTAATAAAATATATAGTATAAAAGAGCAATAGAACTAAAATAAGTATACATATATGAATAATAAAATATTAGAAAACAATATATTAGGTAAATAAAATCTGAAATATAATAAAAATTAAAAATTACATTTCATTGAAGTATAAATATTCACATAAAGCAAAAATACAAAGCTTTCATAGTTCTAAAAATTGCGTAATTTGTATTAATTATAAGCAATCTATCATATATTTATGAGTTGTTATAATTTGTAGATGAAAGATATTTTAATTATACATTTTTTTAATTATTGATACATTTTATGTTATTATTCACTAGCAGTGCTGCCGATTTTTGAAAGTGTTATCGTTTTTGTCAGTATTTATTTGATTCACTTTTGAAATACTAAATTCTATTTTAGACCAGCATATATATGTAAACTTAAATATTTTTTCATTGCTATTTATTTAATATTGATTGGTATACGATATAGACGTAGTCGATAATATGGTAGGTTCTCTGACATGTAAAATAATGTGAAATTTGATAGTCATGCACCATATAACAGGTTTTGCTTTACTAAGACTCAGCTCCTTGAATAACAAACAACTTTAAGTTTATGATGCAGCTGCGTAGCGAAGCTTTGTCAAAGTTTAAAAGAACAAAAACTGATGTAGCTTGGTGAGAGTATAAGGATCTTCGCAATTATATTACAATGTCCGAAATGATAAAAAAGGGTACATTCAGCATAAGTTAAGGATTGACCATAAAGATTTTTGGCGTAATTTGAGGAAGCTAAATATTGGTTCTTTTTCTAAATCCCAGCCTCTAAATATGACCCTCGGCATTTAATCAGCAACTTTGACACAGTATTCCCACAATAGATATAACTAATAACAACTCTCTTACAGAATCATATAGGAATGTTTATTTTGAGAATGGCTTGCCGACTTGATTTAAAATACTTGCAAGAATTGTATATAATCAAGTAAGCAAATATGTAGCTTCACAAACTATTTTACCAAACACTCAATCTGGTTTTTGTACTTCATACAGCTCTACTTATCATTTTAAAGTAAAACAAAATGTTATCAAAACTAATATAATTACAATTTTGTCACGAATATTGTTTAAAATAAGTAAAAGCTATAACCGGCTAGTATGAAAAGTCTAAGTCACTGGAGCCACCAAGCAAGCCAAGCAAGTCCTAGGTAAGGTATACCCACGCCTCCACAAGTGCAGCAAATTGTTCACACGCTGCAAGTTGACTATTTAGAAATTAATGATAAGGGCCGGCCTCAGCTACTCCAATCCAGCATGGTATCAAATATCATAAACAAACAGATCCACCCTCCAGACTGGCCAAAACATTGTTGTAAACATCGCATGGTTCGCCCCAGATCCACCCCGACCTCTCGATGACAACCATTCGGGAATTCAGGAGCAATGCTCAGCTCAGATTCGAAACTCACATTCCACCCTAACTCTCTCGTCAGGATCCCTAACATGCAACTAGACTAGGTTTAGTTTTAAATTGGTAATAGCTCATGAAATATCTTAAGTTTTAAATATCTTCAGTTCCATATTGTAAGTTTCAAATAACTTAAGTTGTTAATTCATGAAAAAAAACTTACCTAGGCTATGTTAATTAGGTTACTAACATATACATATCTCGAGTTGAAAATTGTATCATGTTAATTCAATTTCATGTAATAATAGTTAGAGGGCCCAGCCCTACCTAAATTGTCAATAAATGAGTTTTGAAAAAGCTATAACTGGTTAACCCTTCGTGATAGGATAGATATGTCGTGACAACTCGCTTTTACTACTTGAAATTATAGTTTTTAATAATTATTATTCAATAATTTTAGTTATAGCCGCTTGTTATTCAAAATAGAGCAGACATGGTCTAAGAATTTATGAAGTTTTAGGTTAATAAACTTTATTATTTAGTTATTTAGTACCCCAAAGTATGTATTCAAATATAATTTTCATAGGGCTTTATACTCGGGGAAACTGCAAGCTATTGATGAGATAGACCGCTAATATATGGGTCTTAGGTGTTCGAAAAATATAGTACGGTTTATGACAGAATCACTGCATAATCTAAAAAATGCCATGGAATACAAATGCATATACACCATGTACAAGTATGCATGTTGTCATATGCGTACAACGTAGATGCTTTTCCGCCATAGAAAAAGTGAAGCCCTATTAAGATGGAGGAGTAAAGTTTACCATTAGTATATAAAGTAAAATATACTATTGTTAGGAATTCATTAATCTAAAAACTTTTCTAATAACAACATGTTATTTGATGACTTCGTTATTTCGCAAAATTCTTGTTATAAAGTACTTGGCTTTTAAGGATCATCCTTTTAAAATGATAGTACGTTCTATATTAAATACAAAAAATACTTGAAGGTAAAGACACAACCACAAGAGAACTTAACTGACGATGCCAATGCGAGTTACGTCAAGGGAATTAAGTTTGGTTCTCTACTGAGATGGGTACGCTGGGATTGTGGCTTAGTTGGTAAAGTGCAGAGGCATATACCCTGAGATCGTGGCTTCGAATCCCACCAACACCGACAAACCGTTTTAAATTATCTTGTGATTGTGTCTTTACCTCCAAGTATTGTTGATCGTACTGATATCGTTTTCTTTCATTAGAACGTATTTGTATGGTTTACGTACTCCTTAGCGTGTATTATAAGGACCCAAGAACGGAAGAAACACTAAAATTAGTGGTTTCGACGTCGAGCTTATTTGCTGATGTTACAAGTGCGCGTGACGTCAAGGGAATTAAGACTGGTTCCCGAGTGAGGTGGGAAAAACGACGAGACAGATCTCCGACCAGCAAGCCAAAGTACGCT
This sequence comes from Pachyrhynchus sulphureomaculatus, assembly GCA_019049505.1. Classification (NCBI taxonomy): domain Eukaryota; kingdom Metazoa; phylum Arthropoda; class Insecta; order Coleoptera; family Curculionidae; genus Pachyrhynchus; species Pachyrhynchus sulphureomaculatus. The sequence goes on along the minus strand of CM032449.1, from coordinate 70,921,582 downwards.
AGTGATGTGGTTTAGTAAAGTGCAGGGGTATACCCTGAGATCACGGCTGCGAATCCCACTGGCACCGAGAAACTTTTTTCAATTCTCTTGGTCTCTTGTGTCTTTACATTTAAGTACTTTCCTGATTGTTTGTGATTTCGGTACCCTTAACTTTGTCCAGTTTCCGAAACAGTCATTTTGTATTTCACTTCTCTTTTAATATAAGGCAATAGTGCTACCACAGGCGTTATTGTATTTCTGCATTAACTGCTACCTGAATATATACACAATCTCCAGCCGCTGGCCGGAATAAAAAAGTTGTCAGAAAGTGGTTCGCATCTCTAAAATTAAGTGCTTTTTAAAGATAATCCGCCCACTTACCCAGCAGAAAAAATATGCATAATATATAATAATGTAGCCTCAATTTTAAAATATGAATTTATTCGAGAAACTTCTGATAATTATATGAACTATTAGAAGCTATTTATTATATTTCAAGGGCAAAACACAATTGATATGTTTACATTTTCATACACTTTATTAAAAGTAACGATAAATCATTATCAGACTTAAGTTTCCTTTATTTAATATTTTTGAAATATTTCTTAAGCTGTTACAGTTTCCATATGAACGTAATGAGAACATTATTGATGTGGTGATGCAGGGACTATTATTTTACATGCTTATCATTAGTTTAGTTATACAGTTTAATTATTTTATTGTCTTAGTCAACAAGATAAAGTATTACGTTGGTTATGTTGGACAGGTTATAGTTTATAAGAGGAATAAGTATTTGAGAAATGTTTAGGTGTGTTGGGGAATTTATAAGAAGAATAAGCATGTTAGAAATGTGGGCGCGTGGAATGTTACATTTTTATACAACATCAACCAGCAGATCTTCAGAAATGTTCCCGGTTTACAAATCTGGGTGTTATTTTTGATGTAAAATCCTTTTTTGTTTATCCCATTAAGGATATCACCTAAAGGGACAGCATGATTTAAGCTCTGTTTCTACATAAATTTACGAGGTTTCAACCAATATTAACACCTGTTTTATTTAATTTTTTTTGTAACTTCCTAACTTATACTATATATATATATATATATATATATATATATATATATATATATATATATATATATATATATATATATATATATATATATATATATATATATATATATATATATATATATATATATATATATATATGTATATATTTATTTATTTATTTATTTTAATTTTTCTTAAGTAGCTTTCTTACTAATTGTACTATTTGTACAAGATTCAGTGCTAAGAGGTTTTCTGAGATGAGAAACCGAAATCAGCTCATAGCCACTTAATGCAATGTGTATACTTTTAAAATTGTCATGACTTTTTTATACTACTCCGTATTTTCTGCCTTCGTATTTTCTGCCTTCTTCCTGTCTAAAAAAGCTTTCTTGGTAAATATTACTCCGAGCAACAATTTCTGAGATAATGGGATGTTTGTTTCCATTTTTTAATTCCATTGTCAAATTCGCAAATGCGTTCCTTCACAATTCATTCAGGCTTAGAACAGGTCCAAAAGAATAGTCTTTGAAATTTGAAGCCTGCTTAAAGGCAAACAGGCTCACAACAGTAATAAGATATATATAAGAAGAAACGCATTGGCGAATTTAACAATGGAATTAAAAAACATCCGACTATCTCAGAAACTGTTGCTCGAAGCAACATTTACCAAGAGACTTTTTTTAGACAGGAGAAGGCGGAGAATACGAATGTTAAATTATACAGCATACAGAATGGTATAAAAAAATTATGACAATTTGAAAGTATATACAGTGCAATAACTGGCGCCCCCTACAACTTACAACAAAACTGTGAGCTGATTTCGATTTCTCATATCAGAAAACCCCTTAGCAACGAATCTTGTAACAATAGTACAGTTATTAAGAAAGCTGTTAAAGAAAAACTAAAATAGAAGTATAATTTTGACACCCTGTATCTCAAAAATTACGAATTTTTGGACTAAAGTAAGTTGGTTTAAATGGTCATGTTTTCATCCCAAAAATCCACAGTAACTCTTTGTACACGGAATACTGGGGCACTCTGTATATATATATATATATATATATATATATATATATATATATATATATATATATATATATATATATATATATATATACATATATATATATATATATATATATATATATATATATATATATATATATATATATATATATATATATATATATATATATATATATATATATATATATATATATATATATATATATATTGATTCAATCAGAATAACCTACCCCCTATCTCCTCATACTTTTCGAAATTAAATTCCTCGTAATCATTTCCGCTGTCTAATTTTTCGAGAATAAAGTTATTGAATTATTGGCCACTTCATGTCAGGTCAATAAATTCTGAAAAAAAACGCGCTAATCATTGATATTGTGTCTGGTGGTTTATTAACATTACTAAGAGATAGTTAGTTCTTTAAAACTTTTAATGTATTTACAGTAATTGTTGTAGAGTATAGAGTAGTAGTATTGTTCGTGTAAAGTATTTCTTTATCAACACATTTTAAATTTAATAACTTTTATTTAATTTTATTATTTTCAAGTTATGGTGTATAAATTGTATCCACCTACCTTCTAATTGTAATTTTTGAATAACTGTATTTTATAAATAAATAAATTGAGTAATTAAGTATTAATTAATTACTAAAAATCCATAATTTTTGACATACAATGGTAATAACAAGAAAATGTGCTAGTGTAATTAAAATAAGAATACTCCTGTTTAATACCTTCTAAAACAATTCTATCCTTTGACTGTAACAGCTTCATAAGAATTTTAGGCTCAATATGTATCTTTAGATGTAAAAAGTAATTATACATCAGTATTTCTTGTTGCAGGGTTTCTTACAAGATGTGAGATTAATTGAAGGCTCCCATGGAGTCCTGGCTGTGTGTCCCCAACTAGACGTGACTTGCCCAACGTGCGGGCAATTCCTTATTGTTCAGACTACTGTTCAAGGCTTGGAGCGCAAACTTATCGAGCTTTCCCAAAGGGTAGGTAGGTTTCTTTTTTTTTTTTTAACCCTCCTATGACCGTACCCTGTCAGAAAAAGCTTGTAAACGAGTATGTCTATTTCTTCTGCGATTTTGGATAATTTTTCTAGCATCTTTTGGGATGTTGGATAATTTTTCTAGCATTGTAATACACTTGACACAGTATTCGACATCATTATATTGCAAAATAGGGAAAACATCTTTATTAATAATTTCTAGATTTTAAAATAAACGACGAACGAATCTTTAAAACAGTATCAAGTAAATTAAAAATCATAAATTTAAAATTTTTAACATCTAAATGGTGTTTCGGTGTTGGCGTATTAAGCATCGGTTTTCTATCAATCGCTTAATTTTTCGACTAACGTATTATACCGTCTAAAGCGGGTCGCTTTTATAGCCTCACGTTGGAGCGCCATTTTGTATAGCCCCAACTTTCTATATTTTTAATAAATATTTTATTTATTAAATAGAAGCCGTTATTTGCCCCTTATGTATATCTTAATTTTGAGAATGGATTGAGTGGATATTAATACTAATAGAGGACAGAATTAAGATACCAGCTAGCTCGTTTTTTTTACTGATAGAGTACATGGAGATCGAGGTAATTTTTGTATGCCTTTTAAAAATAGTCTCTATAGTCTCGGTTGTAATGTTTATTTTTTTGGGCACCATTCATTTTAGAATAAAAGGAATCTAATGTCAGCTCAAATAATGAAAAAATACTAAAGAGTTATTTAGTTGTTAAAATAAAATTAAGTATATTACAACCTGTGCGTCCTGAAAGAAAGAGCAGGAGTTTAGTGAAACGCTACACATTTAAATAAAAAAGGTTATATTAGCAACATAAAAATTCCTACTTTATTACACTCTTAAAATTACTTCTACTAAATAAAACCTCTTAAACTAGAAGAGTGTACACCAAGGCATAGAGTCTTTAAGTTAGGATTATTAAGTTTTTAATAAAAGGCTTGATAAAACACGATATTAAAAGTTTGTGAAATTAATTCCGCGAGTTACACGTGTTGAGTTGTCGTTGAAAACGCACTTGTAGACAGGAAGTGAGATTTTTAGACTAGTGTGCTTATGACTTACGGATTGGTTTCTCCTCGTGGGTTTTCCATAAGTTACTTGGCCTCTTCAGGTGAGATTCTCATAAAAATATTGTCTCAGCCATTACCATCCTAGTTTCATTTGGGTTGTTAAATACTTTTTGACCCGAAATGCCTGAGGATGAACAGGATATTTCAAGAAAGGAAAAAGGCCTTAAACTTGAGAGCTAGAAACCGTTACTGCACTACTGCATCACTGAGAAAAAAAAAAATCTGGCGTGCTGGAGAAGAAAGTCACTACGGCGCACTGGCGGAACAAAGCCGTTACTGCTTCATGGTGGAAAAAGCCCTTAAAAATTCCATTTGGCCGTTTATATATCTTTTGCCCCTTCTTCAAAGTGACGTCTTTAAAATGGCTCACTTCCGGGCGCAAAACTGATGCAAACTAAATAAGTCAAGTCGGCAACACGCGTTACACACTCTGCCGATTTAAATTAAACTGCTCAAAAATTTAAAAAACACTGTTTTAAGCTACACTGCTCAAGAATTGAAATCACTGCAATAAATATAAAAATGTAATAAAATATAAATTATACGGAGAAAAACAAGGTCGTAACACGATCTTAAAATCTAGCAAAAAATGAATGTTACAGTATCCCACGGTTAACCCTTAGAGGCCACTCTTTGGATTCGTCTCCTGTAACTTGTTACAGTAGGGACACGGCAATCTAGAGCACAATGTGCTAGCAACTACCGGCTGATGGTTCTCGCAAAGCGCATGAAACTGGAGAAAGAAATAAAATAAACAGTTCATAAAGAAAGACGTAACATGACTGGCTCATGTTAAACAGCAATACAAGATAAATTAAATATTTTTAAAGTGAAAGCAGAGGAAAAAAGCGGCAATATGCCTGTATACGTAGTAAGGAATCAACAAAATACTCTTACGACACATAATTAAAGAAATGGTCTCGTTAATCACAGTATCAAGTAACACTAACTCACGAGGGCAGATGGAAACGCTAATGGGCCACGATAAAGCGTAAGAACTATCATCGGTAACAGAAACTAGCAATAGCCTTAGGAAAATACTCCAACTGAGGAGCTCTAAGGCTATACGGCTCTAACATCGGCATTCAGCTCCGAAAGCGGACAACAAACGAAATTTGTTTCGTTTTCAACCCAATACCGATTATAAACGCAAAAAACCATACAGCTTATGGATTCAGCATAGCGGATGCGAAGGAGATGGCATTGAACTGACTGGAAGCTTTGGCCACAAAAGCTCCCCTGTTGGTCTACTGCTCCGGCATGTAACTTGATCTGATCCGTGATATGGTCTCCGGTCTGGTGCTGACTGCTGATAGTCTGTTCAACGCGCGGTCCTTTAGCTATATAAGCGCGATGTATGGTGGGAAAGCGACTTAAATGTACTATTAGTATGATATAGATGCGAGGTAACGACTTAAAGAACTATAGAGTCAATTTTATAAGTACGCGTGACAGAATTTTCAGAAAGATTGCAGTAAAACAGCAACAAATATTTTGCGATGTACAGGGTGAGTCAACGATAGAGTAAAGTTCTTTATCCCATTTGTTTTGGAAATGACGAAAAAATTTTAAATAAAATAGTTTAGGGAAGTGCACAGTTTAAAATTATTTTCGAGTATACAGGATACTTCAAAAAAGTGTGGCCGATATAACATATGTTTTTTTTTTAAATGGAACATTCTATTTTTAAATTCTGCGTAAAATTTTAGAACTTTTTTTTTAGTAATGTTATATACCTAAACCTAGTAGTTTTTCTAATAATTCAATTTTTTTAAAAAAAAAAAAATAAACTTTTTCAGTTTTATAAAAAAGTGCCAGTAGCGCCATTGTTTCTGAAGGTGGAATACTCATAATTGGTACGATCGTTCTATAGAGATGAAAAAAGATATATGTAAAGAAATTTGAGTTAGATGCTAGAGGGGGTGTTGAAAATAAATTTATGCATTTCGACTATTTTAAATTGAAAAATCTCGAACTTTTTAAATGGCACACCCTGTATATTATTATTTTTTTCTAATTTTACAAAACCCTCCAACTTTTAGTAAGTATGTCATTTCATTTATTTTGAATTTTTCAATTTTTACCCTTGTTTTTAATACACTTACGCTATTCTGAAAACATAAACAAATAGTTAATAATAATTTTAATATAGTTTAACTTATCTAATGATTAATTATTATGACGTAATAAATGTTCAAAAATATGCCCGTCTACTTAAATACACGTGTTTAGTCGTATTACTATATTTTCCTTCACTTTCCTTAGCATAAAGGGCGTTATTGTCCTGCACGCATCCCGTATCCTATTTTCCATATCTACTGGTGTTGTAGGGGAATTCATATAAACACAATCTTTAATGTAGCCCCACAAAAAGAAGTATAAAGGTGTTAAGTCACATGATCGAGGGGGCCACTAAATGAATCCATCCCTACCGATCAATTTTTGTGGGTAGCGATCGTTTAAAAATTCCCGAACTTCCCGGTGGTAATGAGCAGGAGCTGCGTCTTGTTGAATCCACATTTGGTCTCTTCCAAAGTTATCAACTTCTTCAAGAAGCTGGGGTAATTCGTTTTGCAAAAAATTTAGATATCTAGGCCCGTTAAGCGGTTCGCGGAAAAAATATGGATCAATAATTCTAAAATTTAATATTTCACACCATACATTAAGCGAGCAATGGTTTTGGTTTTGAACTTCCCGGACCCAGAATGGATTAACTGTTGAATAATAATGCATGTTGTGGCTGTTAACTGCTCCATTACTGCGAAAAGTAGCTTCATCAGAAAATATTATTTTGGATAAAAAATTTGGATCGGCCTCTATTGCTCCATTCATGGTGGAACAAAAGTTTACTCGTCGTTCTTGGTGCAGTTCCATATGAAAAGGATGGAGGTATTTTTTCGTGGTGCGATTAGCCGTAGATTGGGATGTGTCAGATAACTCAGCTAGTTGACGACTGCTGACCTGGGAATTATCTTCAACATGAAGTAAAATCTCCATTTCTTTTTCATCATTGGTAGCATTTTGGTTTACTACTTTCCGTTTCGTATACTCAACGCTACCACTACCATCAAACCGTTCCATTAAGCACTGAAAAGATTTTTTAGATGATATACCTCTATTAGGGTACTTCGCTCCGTGAAGTCTTACTGCCAAAAGACAATTTTTTTCCGCCTCGCCCAGTATGCAAACCATATCAATTAATTCATTGTTAGGAAAATCCATAACTATTACCTTTATACGTCACTTTCTACAACAAATTAAACTATTTTTACTTGCTTAATAGACATGTCAAAATTTGAAAATGCCTACATTTTTGTTTTGTCTTGGCAACTATGATGTTAAAGCGTAAGTGTATTAAAAACAAGGGTAAAAATTGAAAAATTCAAATAAATCGAGAACTATTAGAAATAGGTATATGACATACTTAATAAAAGTTGGAGGGTTTTGTAAAATCTATCAGAAAAAAATAATAATATACAGGGTGTGCCATTTAAAAAATTTGAGATTTTTCAATTTAAAATAGTCGAAATGCATAATAAATTTATTTTAAACACCCTATAGCATCTAACTCAAATTTCTTAACATGTATCTATATATCTTTTTTCATCACTATAGAACGCTCGTACCAAATATGAGTATTCCTCCTTCAGAAATAATGGCACTACTGGCAATTTTTTACAAAACTGAAAAATTAGAAAAATTACTAGGTTTAGGTATATAACATTATTAATAAAAAAGTTATAAAATTTTACGAAGAATTTAAAAATAAATTAGAAAATAGGATGTTCCATTTAAAAAAAACATATTTTATATCGGCCACACTTTTTTGAAGTACCCTGTATACTCAAAAATAATTTTAAACTGTTCACCTTAACATGCCCTAGAACGATTTTTTCGTGATTTCCGAAGCAAATGAGATAATGAACTTTACTCTATCGTTGACTCACCCTGTACAATAAGAAAGATAGAACCTGCATGCTGCTCTATATAAAATTACATAACTTCGTTAGTCAAAGTCAAAAGTACAGTTCTTTACAACCGACGAGAACCGTTATGTAAATTTTAATTTTTTATTAATTAATTAAAATTTTTCATTGCTGAGATAATTAGGATAAAAAGAATGGAATTCATTTTAATTTTAACTAGTATGTAACGCTTGAAATCAATCGTTTACCAGCTCACAGGTCACTTGTATTTTTCTAAACTTAGGCAGTATTAAAGATTATCCTACATACTTAAAAAATCAATTATTATTAACAATTTAAATACATAATTCTGAATATTCAGTTCCACTGCATATCTGATTGATAAAGTTTTCTGTATGGTCAAGGAAAGGATATTTTTTTAATAAATTAAATTAAGTAGTTTATTTTATATTTAACGTTTAATAATTTTTATTTATGTTATAAAAACACTTTAGGGTACTCAATTCTATTTAAAATAAGGTTAATGTTATTTTTCAATAACAAAATAATAAAGAATTTAGAATATTCTACACATTTATATTTTCTAGTTAGCAAAGGCAGAGATGAGACTTACCTTGGTAGAGGACTGTGACTGCCAGAAATCATGTAGATTAAATGATACAATACATGCAGATGGATCGACATGGCAAACGGTTGTGACGTATGCTCGTGTAAGGTAAGAAAATCTGCAAATACCAAAATCTACCGTCTATCTTTTCCGATATTAAATAATTGTAACAGAAGCTGTATTTAGAATGATTTAATGGTCAAGGATTGTTGTCCAGAATTTTTCTCTTTCATCCAAAGTATTAATTCTCGGTAATAAACAAAACTGCTAATTACTAGACTACTGAATAACATGTTTCGCTCTATTCGTAAAATAATTGTTGGCCAAGATGATAATAACTGGTTCTTGATAGTATTAATTTCGCAAACATAAATTCTATAAAATGGTTTTGTAGAGAAGTACTCTTGTTAATAAGGCAAGAATTACAATTTTTTTTGGGGTAGACCTGGTTTTTTATAAGTAAATAAAAAATCATAGGATAGATTGCATTCATAATTATAACTGGGCTAAAAAATTACACAGCCTTACAAAAAAAATGAAAGTTCAATACCACGAACCAAAATGCATGGATCTAGTGTATTTTCGACGCTGAATTCAAATCCGTAGTTAAAAAAAGATTTATCTTGTCATTTTTTTGGTTAAAAGCATCCCCTGAAATGGGCTAAAGCTATAGTAATATTGTAATGACTCTTATTGAAGTGTAAAAAATGGTAGATGTTTTATAGTCTAGAGAAGAGAATATTCATTCAAACCACAGCAGGCTATTTCTATTAATTAAACCAAAACCCACCCTTTTAGGGGGTGAGTTTAAATAGCATGTACAAATGACAAATTCTTGTAGCTCTTAGGACAAAATATCTGAATCTGGTGTGACAACCAGACATTATTCTTAAAGGATTGAGACTCACGCCTATAAGATGTAAAAACCACCCCCCTCTACGGAGGTCATAATTTTCAATAACGACGAGAGAAGTTCAGGCTTTTGTAGTTTTAGGCAGGGTGAACAAATATGGAGTAAAGTCACTTGAACCACCGATGCACGACTATAAACTAGCCTTAGAGAGTGGTAGAAACTACCATACGCTCTAATAATGCACATGGATGTTATTGAAATTCGGAGAGAATCAAGTACTTTTATCTCATTAGGTCATAAGGTCGAAAATCATCCCTAGGAGGGGGGGAACTACCCCCTGGGATTGACTGATCTTAGAAGTTCTAGCATTTGAGAAAAAAAATACAGACTTTCGTAATTTCAGGCAGGATAGACAAATACAGCCTGTATTTTTTTCTCAGATGCTAGAACTTATAAGACCCAGCAATCCCAGAGCGTAGGGGGCAGTTTTTTACATCCTATAGGGGTGTGTCGCAACCCTTTAAGAATAATGTCTGGTTGTCACACCAGAGATATTTTGTCCAAGAATTTGTCCTTTGTACATGTTATTTAAACTCACGTGTGTTCTTTGAATTTTAGAGGCACTTTTCACCCCCTATAAGTGTGGCTTTTGGTTTAATTAATAAAAATAATTTGCTGTGGTTTGAATGCACATTCTTTTCTCTAGACTATAAAATATCTACCATTTTTCACACTTCATTAAGAGTCATTACATTATTACTATAGTTTAGACCCATTTCAAGGGATGGTTTTGGCCAAAAAAAAAAATGACACGAAAATTTTTTTATTAACTACGGATTCGAATTCAGCGTCGAAATATACATTAGATCCATGTATTTTGGTTCATGGTAATAAACTTTCATCGTTTTTGTGAGGCTGTGTTAGCGTGTGACTTGAGGGAAAACATCTATGCGAAAAGAGGAAAATTAAATGGATATATAAATGCAATGCACATTTTTTGGAGTGATTTCCAAAAAAAAAATTATAGTTGGTTGTTTTATTGAATTATATTAATTGCAAATTGGAAATTGAACAATGGTACATATTTTAAGCGCTAAAATTCTGAGCATAATACATGTTTCATACTAAGTACATATACCAATGCAATGGTGATACACATTCATCAATATTACAGATTACAGTATTTAAAATATATAAAGAGAAAAAATACTAAAGGAGACAATGAAATAAAACATACGCCTTATGTAGTTTTGAAAAAGAAGTCAGGTCTCTAAGCCAAGTTTCTTCTAAAACAAATGTTGATAACTGGATTTAGTTTTTATGTTGCTTTGTGACTACATGAGAACTGTAATAATTGTTCGAATATTTATAAATCATTTAGATGCATAACTTACAAATCTCCTACCGTTTTACTCATATAATTTTTATGTTTAAAATATTTTTCAAGAAAGGAAACAGGAAGGATCTTAACTGCCACAGGGGCTTGAGTATTGTGTGTACTTTTGCGAGACTTTTTGGGAAAATTATTCAGAAGAAGGTTAGGCAAGAAATCGGTAGTGAGATAGGAGAGGATCAAAGTGGGTTTGTACCAAGTAGATCATGCTCAGATAATTTATTTATTCTACAACAGATAATAGAAAAACGAATTTCTACTGGAGAAGAAGTACATATGGCCTTTATAGATTTGAAGAAGGCATATGATAACGTGCGATAAAATCCGTGGAACGCGTTGCGCATTTTGAACCTTAATGAACACATACTAAATATAACCCAAGAATTTTACAGCAACAACAGCGTCCAAATTAGAAATGGGAGCCGAACCAATTATGGTTAGCAAGGATTTGAGACAGGGTTGCTGCATGTCACCACTCCTATTTAACCTGTATCTAGAGGCTGCACTAAGGCGATGGAAAAGATACAATGGAATGGGGATACTCATTGGAGAAGAAACCCTGTTCTCGCTCAGTTTTTGCGAACGATCATGTAGTTTTGGCCCATACGATCTAGAGTTTATGGTCAGAAGGTTGTATCAGGAATATAAGATGTGGGGACTTCACGTAAATTTGACAAAAACAGAGTATCTAGCGGCCAACACCGACGCATTTTTCCAAGTGATCGTTGATGACGATATTGAGGTCAAACAAGTCAACAGATTCTAGTACTTGGGTGCAGTCATCGACAAAAATGGTCTGGGAGAGGCGGTGGTCAGGCCGCGCATTATTCAAGCCGGCAAGGTGCTGGGGTGTCTTAACTCCTTGTGGTGGGACCGGAACTTATCCAATCGACAGAAGAAATGAATCGGAAAGGGGATGGTCGAGTCTGTTCTCACCTACGGATCTGAAGTTTGGACTCTAAATGCCGATCTGAACAGACAGCTAATAGTTGTAGAAACGGATTACCAATATATCGAGATTGGAAAGAAGAACTAATGAGGAAGTGAGAATGCTTATGGGCGCCAGGATGTCTGTGGTGGAACGCATCGAAAAACAAGCCGTAAAATGGTTTGGCTATGTACTTACGATGCCGGGAGATCGTTGCCCAAAAAAAGTTTTTAAATGGAAACCACCAAGACAGAGAAAAGGAGGTCGACCACGACACTCGTGGAACGATGGGGTTCCGAGCGCCATGGAAGCTAGGAATTTGGAAGAGGAACAAGTTGTGGATCGAGAGGTTTGGAGAAGAGGAACGGGCATGCGGCGATAGCTATGTTCAGTTGTTAATTTGCTTATAACTGAGCCTGTAATACATATATGAACCTTATTTAAATTAAAAAATTTTAACCATTTTTTTCCACCATTTATCACGAATTTATAAAAAACTATTTCATTATAAATTTACTGCATTTAAATTTAAGATTGAAGAGTGCGTTATTAGCAAAAACAAAAAAAGCAAGCAAAATAAAACCATTTAAGTTTAAAATAGCAAAATATATTAAAAAAATTTTAAAATGTTTATTCAGTTTCAACCTCTGAGTAAAAATATTTTTGTAATATATATGCGGTAATTCCTGATCTAAAAAACTAATCAATCAAATTGTCTTTGGAAAAGTTACTTTTGTTAATAAAAACCAACTAACGCACATGTTATCAGTAAAAAAACTATTTGTGACACATCCTGTGCATTACAATCAGTCAACATTTAACTAGTATTCTGATTTTAGAAGACTATTTCGTTTAGTGTCAAATTTTTTATATTTACATTATGAAGTAAATACAGAAATTTAAGCTTGAAATATAAATGTAAATTGAACAAATAAAAATAGGCTTTTGTTGCCATGTATAGTGTATATTTAACGTTAATATTTCACACCGTTGTCACACTTATGGTGATTTATGTGTCGCGTTATTTATTTTAGTTTTTACTGTTCGAAATATCTGTCACATAGATATTCATATGAAAGTGTTTCTATTATGAAAGGACTTATACAATTCCACCTTTATATATTTTTAAATATTCCACAATAAGAGGTAAAACATTTAATAATAAAGAACTTTTAAATAATAAGTAAATATAGGTTTTTATAAATTACTTCATATTTATTTATTGCTACTATTATTTACTTATGATCAAAATATAAACATTCACCAAATACTGAATACTGTGACTACTATTAACAACCCTGTCCGTAGCGCGTAGTATCTTAGTCGAGGGCTAAAACTGTAAAGAGGCTGCGATACGAAGAGTTGATACACCCAACCGTATGTTAGGTGGCTACTCAAGTTGAAAATAAGTAATTATTGAAACATAGAGTATGAAATTTATCAGTTTTTCCTGGATGTGTTTTAGCTCAGGTTTTTATACTTATAATGTTGAGTGTTTCACTTCACAAATGTGGTAGAGCAATTTCATAAACGGATTGCAGCTAAACTGTCTAGAAAAACCTTTATGTGACCGCTGAATCAAAAATTGTGTTGTATCGTGTTGTTGAAGTAACTTTTTTTTATATAATAATAATGTTAATGAAAAGAGCTAACTATTTTTTATTTTTTAGGGAGGTAAAATAGATTGCCACCCTGTAGAATGTGCGCCAACGGATTGCAAACATCCTGTAATGCTGGAAGGATGTTGTAAAGTTTGCTTAAGTAAGTACTATTACATATATATTACTAATAACAATAATTTCCTTGTTTCATCCCTATTTATAAAAGTTTTCTAGTTATATGACAAGATACTTAATTATACAATTTGACACTACTATAAGCGGGAAAGGTCTTGCCAGTAGAATTCTTTATTCAATCCTTCGTTGGGAATGTGGAATCTTTGGCACAATGATACTACTCAGTATATATCACCACTACACCAAATACTTTATTTTTGCACTCGACGCGCGTTTCGCTCCTGATGAAGCTAACATGGTTAGCGAAACGCGCGTCGAGTGCAAAAATAACGTGTTTGGTGTAGTGGTGATATATACTGAGTAGGTATCTTCGTAACATCCTATAAGCAACAAGATTTTATTCTCATCATTTTCAGATGCATAACATCAGGAAAAAGTATAAATCGGGTATATCGTGGTTCGACATTTATTAGGTAATGCCAACAAGTTAGACTCCTGTGTTGAATTATTAATTTTTTGATGGGTTTTAATTTGTTGATGTACTTTGTATTTTCTAATATTATTTTGTAAATCGGACATCCTGGGTGAGTGCTGCCGATAATTAAATTGTATGACAAGTGATTGGTAAAAATGTTATTTTGTATTTATATTTTACATTAGGATATTAACAAAAATAATATTTTAGTTTTACTAGTATCAAAATATGAAAGTAAAGTAAACGTTCAACTATTCAGAAAATCGAAAACTACATGGAAGTACTTATAACTCTTTCAAATTATATTTATATGTTCACATTTTTTACTCTAAGATAAAATATGTTTAAATTTGTGATACCATATTTAAAATTACATATAGAGCAATTACAGTCGAACCTTTATAATTCGAACCTCCATAACTCGAAGTTTTCTGTAAGTCGAAGTTTACTTGTGTTCCCTGCCCCTTTTTGTACATTCACAATGTATTTTGACTCAAATTTCTGCAACTCGAAAATCCCCATAACTCGAAATAAATAACACGCTCCAGTAATACAACGGTCTCTATAATTCGGCATAAAATCAACATTTTGCACGTTAAGAGATCGAGACGCCACTTAGCCTTCGGGTGCAGTCTTCAAAATTCATGGAGTTGAGTTGCACTGTCGTGGTATTTCGGGAACCCCCGAAGCACGGCAGGATCTACTGATTTTCGTATTACATAATATAATTTAAATAAGTATAGTGTAGTGTTGGTAAAATGTTGCCGTCGCGGAATCTTAGGAGTTTGACGATCGAAAATAAATATTGAAATCTTAAAAAAGTGAAAAGTAAAATTTAAAAAAAGACTATTGCTGAAGAATATAAAATATCGCAAAGTATTTTGTCAACCATTATCAAGAATAAAACTGCAATATTACAGTTTGGCGCAGAAATTAAGGATCGGTCTAATTTTAACCGAAATAGGCCTAGAAAAACAGTTAACATTGCAATAATAAAATGGTTTGAATCTACTAAAAGAGAAAATTGGCCCATATCAGGCCCAAGAGTTGATTGATTGGTCCGTTACTTTGTGACAGTACATTTTAACAATAAAATTACTTAATTACTTTGTTTACTGTCACTAAATATATTTGTAAAGATTTTACAATTGCGTTATCGCGATTTCGTAGTACAACTACATTGTCAAACGCTTAACTAAGACAAACAGATTTTTGGTATTTATGTTTATATGATGAACAGATGTGGGTCTATTCCGTACTAAAACAGTTGGTACAGGACGGAATTTGCAACGTCTAATTGACTATTCAGTAAATTTATATTAAGGTCTTAATTATTTTAGGCTAGAAGGCGTTATTGAGTGCTATATTTTTGATTGTGTCCACTTCTTTTTTTTAATTATTTTTACTAAGAGAGATATTGAAGGTTCTATGGATCATAGATCTATAGGCTGTCAGTTTATGGGAGTTAGGGTGTATTGAGTCAGCTGGGTTGGTGACATCTGAAAAGGTGGTTTGCGGAAAATATCGAATTCTAGTCTATTGTCTTTCTTTGAAATTGTGACATCTCAGAAATTTATTTTATTATCTGTTTCCTTTTCCAATGTGAATTTTATATTGGGGTGTATATTATTTAGATAATTTAAAGTAGAGTTTAGTTCAATATCATTTTCATGGAAACATACTAAGATGTCGTCCACATATCTAAACCAACAGAGAATATTTTTTGCGTGTTGGGTTTTTAGAAAATTATTTTCCAGTTCTCATATAAAAATTTTTGCTAGCAAAGGATAAGTGGAGACCCCATGGCAAGACCATCTCTATGTATGAAAAATTGTTTATTGAACCGAAAATAATTTCGGGTTATACAAAATTCGAACAGTTTCAATATATCTTATTGTATTGTTATATTGATGTTTTTTTGTAGCATCGTTTTAATAATTTCTAAATAATCTTTATTTGGGATATGAGAGAACATATTTGTTACATCGAATGGAACCAGAAGGGCGTTATTTGGGTGGAGATATTTTTAGGTTTATCTGTGAGGTCAATAGAATTTTTTGTGTTGTATTTTGGATTGAATTGTGTAATTTCTTTAAGGATGATGTTGAGATGTGTTGCTAGATTTTTTGTTTACTCGATAACGCAATTGTAAAATCTTTACAAATATATTTAGTGACAGTTAACAAAGTAATTAAGTAATTTTATTGTTAGAAGAAGAAAGTTTTAAAGCTAGTTCAAGGTGGTTTGAAAAATTTAAAAAAAGGTCAGAAAATAAATTTGACACATAGAGCATGAACTATTTTTTTTTGTTTTTGTAAGCATAAAATAGTGCAAAAAAAGTCTGCGGCGAATGTGTTGCTGTTGATGAAAAAAATGTGTGATGTTTGGATTGATGAGGCTTTGCCGGCTCTATTAGCTTCCTATAATGAAAACGAGGTCTTTAACGTAGACGAAACTGGTCTGTTTTTTAAATACTTACCAGATAAAACGCTGGCTCTCAAAAATGAAAATTTTCATGTAGGAAAATTAAGCAGTGAAGCTATTTACCGGCGGCAAATCTGACAGGTACTGAGAAAGTAAAAATTTTTATAATAGGAAATAGTACCAAGCCGCGATGTTTTCGATAAGTCAAGTGCTTGCTGGTTACTTTTCAAAGAACTAAAGGGCGTGGATGTTGGTGATCTTTTCGAAATGTGGCTTTTAGAACTGAACAATTATTTTTTACATCAAAACCGAAAAGTATCGTTCATTGTTGATAATTGTACTGCGCACCCTAAGATAGGTCAAAAATTAAAAGCAATTAAGTTGTCATTTTGTCCACCAAGCATGCCTACCAAACTACAGCCTCTTGATACAGGCATTATTAAGAGCTTTAAATTTCATTACAGGCACAGAATTTTGAAAAAAATTTGACACTATTTTGACAGCCATTTTTCTATTCTCAAAATTGATCTTTTTGATTGTGTTAACATTGTAGCCGCAGCATGGAATGTGGACGTCACTGAAACAATAATCAACAATTATTTTATAAAAACCAGTTTTGGAAAAAGAATCTTGTATGATGAAGAAAATTAAATTTCATTAGCGCCATTAAAAGACAAAATTATTAGTAAACAACAGGTGCTCTTGGTTTTTGAACAGTCATTTAACAAATGTTTGGAATTGGGTAATGCAACTGATCTGATATCTATGAATGAATCTTGATGATGACATTATTACTAGCGAATTTCCTACAGACGAAGAGATTATAGCTAGTGTTGGTAAACAAGATGAGCTTCAAAACAAATCTGATGAGAGCGACACTGATGAAGAATTTTCCAGGGACAAACTTTCGCCAGGAGATGATAAAAACATTTTAAACAATTGAACTTTTTTTAATATAAATGAAAATACTCCCGATAACATATTCAGTTCGTTCAATGAAATAAAGGAATTTTACGAGTTACGCATGTGAAAGAAAACAAAACTTCAAAATATTAATTGTTGATTATTTAAAAAAAAAAGATTTTTTTTGATAAGCATAGATATGTGCATATGTATGTTATTTACCCTATGTAATATGCTGTTTATAATATTTTATTTTCTATTATATACGTTAAAATGTTTTAGAATTACATATGTATTTTTTTTACTCAATTAAACATGTGTGCAACAGGTACATATGTTTTCTTTAACTCGAAATTTCTATAACTCGAACTAATTTCACGGTTCCTGGAAATTCGAGTTATAGAGAGGTTCGACTGTATTTAAATACTAACTAAATGTTTACAAGAAAATCACTAGATAACGACTTCTAATAAATACTTACTTGTATTAAAAAATTTAATTCTTAGTATTATATAATAATCGAACTGATAACAATATTACTACGATATTATTAAAAGAGATGTTTTGTAGAAATTACCTGGCTAGTATCGATCACAGAATATTAATAATTTAGAATTCAAACAGGTTTCCGTTTCACCCAGAACATCTGAAATAAAAATATTGGTTAAAATATCATGGGAAAATTTATCTCATCAAATTAATCTTAGATAATACATAGTCTAGACATAATCTATACATGATCCTCTCTCTTCCTATAAAGAGATTTTAGTTTTCTTCCATCCATATATACTTGGTCATCATGCAAACATCATAATAATCGAAAGTAAGAATTTAAAAGAGCTGTGATACGCGTTATTACAACATGATTATGAAAACATCATAAAATTATTGAATTTTGTAGTACTCTTGAAGGCGAAACTTCAATAATAAAAAAAAAACATTACTGCACACTCTAAAAGGGATTATAAAGTTATAATTATTTGTCACAAAAACAAAAATAGATAAATATTTATTTTTTATTTTGGCAGAACAATGTTATTTTAATGGAGTAATGTATGACCACGATGAAGTAGTAACTGTAGAAAAATGTAAAGACTGTAAGTGTGTAGATGGGTCAATGGACTGTAAGGTCTATGATCCCAAAGACTGCCCAGTATTGAATTGTCCACTTGATCAGCAAATACGTGTTTCTGGAAGTTGCTGTCCCATATGTAAAGGTAAGTGGTAATTTTACATTTGCTTTGCTTCTTTCTTTACCTATGGTGCATTTTCTTGGTTCTTATTTTCATTCCTCTCAGATTAAGATATAAGATTTTTTCAATATCATAAGTCAATTTCATCCTGGGATAAAATTTCCTGGCCTATAATTTGATATTGGTACACGTTAAAATTTGTTTTTTTTTGTCAATTATTCGAAATAATTAAATTGGAAAAATATATGAAGTTATTACAAAACTAAATGGGCTATATTTTACATCTGATTCAAAGGTATGTTTGATGATACTGTCGACAGAACCTGGAACTGTAATTAAAAATTTAAAAAATATAAATAAACTAGGTTTTGGTTGACGATTTTATCTTATTTTTTTTCTTATCTTTCCTGTTATCATACATCATAATTCCTTGTGTAAGTTATAATTTATATATAAATACATGTTATAAACGAAAGTATGTATTTAAAAGTCCTGTGACACGTGTTATTAAAATTGAACACTGAATATAAAACACTGAATTTACAAGATCCAGTTGCTAAGAAGCCGTCTCAATTATTGAGGAGACGTTATCAAAAGAGACTTAATGACAGAGTGTCTAATATGATATCTCAGAAACGACTATAAATATAAAAGATAAACTCTAAAGTTGATAAGTTTAAATATATATTTTCTAATATTATTAAGTATATTATGTAAAATTTATGTTCACGTAAATAAACTTTGAGTATAAATTACCTTTAATAAATAGAACATTTTTTATGCTCTTTATACTCTAATCTTTATTTATTGTACCATATGACACCATTCAATGATTGTTAAGACGAAAAACCGAAAAAAAAAGCCTTTTTGTATTTCAACTGGTCAACTTAACGGTACAACGTAAAATAGACAGAAATAAATTGTTAATTTTTTAAATGTTTATTTGCTAAGATATTGGTCTTGAACTTTTATTATCGGGTCTTAGACGTGCATGTAAAGCTTATTAGAATACTTAAAAAAAGCAAGAGTAGAAAATAAATAATATTTTTTTTACCCTTCAACTTTTCAATTGCCCAGGACAGTAATCATTACTTTGAAATAAAGAAATATCGTTTTCATAATCTGTACAATTTTATTTAATTCATTTAACAGTTACGTAGAACATTTTAATTTAAAAATAATAACCCAATTCTGTGTTTATATTTATACTTTGATATTGGTTGAGTTTTGTGATATGTTCCTAAGTATTTACTAGATTGTAGGAATCCAAATATATTATTTCATAAATTATACACTTGTTAGGTGATACCTACAAATATTACATTGATTTATATCTTTATTTATAAATGCTTTTAATTTTATATCTTTTTGATTATTAATGTGGGAAAAGAACTAATTTGCTGCTTGTTCCATTTTAATTTAACCCAATTTTTCACTAGTTATTCTGTCGCTTAAACTTTATTTTTACTTAAATCATTAATCATCTTACATTATCCTCAAAGCAGAGATTTTGTTTTAATTGCTATCGTTTCCTTGCTGGCAAATCTCTACTTTGATAAATGGAAAAGGCTTCTGGTATCATAAAGCTCAGTTCTAAATTTATATTTATGAAAATATGACTCTTATTTGGTTCGTATCGGCTTGAAGTTGTGAACTTTTAATTAGATTTTAAACAAACACATCATTATCATTATCATTGCTATATATATATATATATATATATATATATATATATATATATATATATATATATATATATATATATATATATATATATATATATATATATATATCTATAAGATGATAAGATAAAATAAATTATACCTAAAACTAAAAAGCATACTTGCTCACCATCGGAGGCCGTCTACTCCCACAAACTGACAGAGGAATGATCAGCAACTTATCAACAATCACCGCAGGCAGCGCGATTCGACAAGGGTTCCACTCCATATATATATTGTCAATGTAAAACCAGGAAAAGTGGGAATAGTCTATATTTCATCGGTCTACCCACTGTTCTCTCATTCGTCAATCCAGACGCAGAAGAACTTTGGTTTGTCCATCCTAACTCGACTGATGAGCCATAATTGAAATATGGACTTTGTCCATTTTTAATAGTTTTACATTGGAACTATTCGCATGGAATGGAACTCTTGTCGTATTGTGCTGCTTACGGTGATTGTCGGCAAGTTGCTGATCCTTCATCTGTCGGTTGGTGGCCGTAGACTGCCACTGATGAAGGGCAAGTATAGTTTTCAATTTTAGGTATTGTATTTTACCACGATGTTACGCCAGTACTGGAATAAATATTTAAAGTTTGATTCTAGCCGAGTTTTACAGTTTAGAAATATGCCAACATATCTAGCCCTAATTTCTTTTATATTTGATAACCTTGTGCGCTTTTTGAAAACGACTTTATATATATTTTTAGTAAAAGTAAATATTCAGTACTAAATACTATTGATTGATTTGATGGAGCTATAGTTTATAATATTGGTCATATTCGTAAAACATTTAATACTTGAGAGTAGTGGTTCATAGTTTGTTATTGATTTTTGTAACTGTAAATTTTTCCCGTATCAAAATTAAATCGATAATCGTGGATTAAAAAATAAGATTATAATAAAAGTTGAGGTTAAAGAAAGTTCTTTTTGTAAGTCATTCCTCCCTTCCATAAAAGATGTACAGAGTAGATTAAATTTATTTGGAATTTATTTTACTTCTTAACATCTTATTGCCATTAAACTTCTAACTTGACCTGTTTCTAAAAAAAAAAATGCGAACCGAACGGCAAACATTCAAACTTTTGAATTTGGGATGATTGCTCTTATCAATCCTTAGAAAACGAACCAAGAAAATTTATAATCTGTGTATGATGTGGGTGTATCTTAAAAAACGAATTTCAAAAATATATTTAAGAATAAAAAGTACCCTAGTAGTAAAGTAAATGTATTATTTCCGTAAGGTACAGCAGGGGACAATTTTTAATTAAAAAAGAAAAAAAAACAAATTAATGATAAAGTCGTTTACTGAAAAATGCTTTTGACAATACGAATTTAACTATAATTTAGTTTTCAGTAATAACCTATAGTCTTTTACCAAAACCTTTAGTTGACACAGTAAAAAAATTAAATGACTTGAATCACATCAATAATTTGGAAAAGTCTGTATATATGAAGATAAATTAGACCCAATATTAGATTAATATATTGAAAAAACCAACAAAGAATAACAAATAATTAGAAAATCAAGAGATTCTAAAAGGCAGAGAAATTTAAAAAATTCTAAATACTCTCATCAACAGTAGTAAGAAGTCCTACACATAGTAACATTTTAATTTCTTTGGTTGTTTTAAAATAACTTTTAGCAGGTCTCGTTTTTTTTTTTTTTCCTTTTTTGAAATGAGTTACTTTCGCAACAAATGTTAAAATGAGGTTTATAAAAGATATCACCATTTAGCCCCCCCCCCCTGCAATTTTATAGCAATCAACTTGAAATAACATTAGGTAATATATCCAAAATTCAGTGAAATTGAATTTTAAGAATGATATTGGAGTTCCAATAGGGGCGCAAACAAGTTTATCCCACCCTGCAAATAAAAGGATATAAGTATAACAAAGTTTTTCCTAGATTATAATAAAATTTACAAGTTAATTCTGAAATAAAGAGATAAGAAGTTTTAAGTAGAGAAAAACAGTTACTTAAGTTACCAGTTGTGGAAGTGATTTATTAAAATACGAGTTTAGATGTTTACGAATAAGACGACGAAGGAAACGAATCAAGAATTTTTTAACAAGTACATTTAGAGTGATGTATCATTACGATACATCCCATTACGTGAATTTATTAGAGCATCAAAAAATGCTCTTTATATTTCGCAAAAATTGTCAAATTTACTTAAATCCTTTTTTATTCACACTGCATAATGATTTTTTTTTGTTGTTATAGATAATATAAAATATAACTAGTCGTGTTCCAGATAGAAATTATACCCCAATATTTTTACAAATGAAGACGTCATGATTGCTAATAAAGTAGTAAAAAATGGTTAGCTTACTTAAAAGTATACAACAAACGAGCTCACAGTACATATGATATTCTAGCCAATGCATAGATTTTGAGAATATTAAGGTACAAGACTTGGAGAAGAACTTTTCTCAAAATGATATATTTTGTTAAATAACCAAATTTTATAAAAAAGACAACAGACTATCCAAATTTAAATATAATTTATTCCTATTCATCAAATAGTTGCGACTAGCGAAAGTAATCAAACTAAAAGAATACTTAACAACGCTTATTATGTTTTTTTTTTCCTTTCTTGTTTGTACGTTTATTCTCTGTGATTTTCTAATTTAAATAATGCATGTAAGATAGTTTATTTGAGGTTAACAAAAAAATTTATGGAATAAAAAAACATCAAAAAAGATAAAAACCGTTATTGGTGGTCTTAAATTCAATATGACTTGCAAATAAAAATAAGTATTGACCCCTACTACCCCTTACGGAAATAGTACGTTTACTTTACCTTTAGGATACTTTTTATTCTTAAATATATAAATTTTTGGAGGAGTTGAGCTTCGGATCACGATGTACACGTAAACGAACGCCCGGCAATAGTCAACTATTTAATTATTTTGTCGATTGCAAACGCGAGGGACTAGAAATAAAGCAGAGAGCAGTGTTAGATTAAGACAATGAGTAAAAAATTTGGAGATTTTCGAGAATAATTTTGTGAAATTGTATGAGGCTAACGAAACGATAAGCGAACACCTTGATTATTTTACTGTTTACGGTGATAAGAAATATAAACAACAATTTTTTTCTTTTTCTCCCCTGTTTGAAAATGGAATATACGTGGAACACACGTAAAGTTTTTATAACAGAAAGAACAATGGATAGCGATGATTATACCTCAGGAGACTCGAAAAGAGGAAGAGTCGAAGAAAAAGAGGAGCCAATGGGATTATTCAAGAAGAGTGAAAAGCTAATAAGAACACCACAGAGAGAGAAAAACGAAAGAGTAGCTAAGAAAGACAATTTGATAGAAATGATCAGAGAACTAATGTCAGATATAAAGGATATGAAACAAGATCAGAAGAGATACCAACAAGAGTTGAAGGAACTAAGGAAGGAGAATGAAGTATTGAAAGAGGAAAATAAAATAATTAGAGAAAACATGAGAAGTATGGATTTGAAGATGAGTAGACTGAAAAAAGACAACGTAAGAAATAATATTGTAATATTAGGAATGAGTTTTGAAGCTAATAGCCAACCGGATCTGAAAATGGGTGTAGAAATTTTATGGTAGGAGTATGGACCCAAAAGTACCGATTAAAGATGTGATAAAAATGGGAGCGACTATATACACAATAGAACTTGGAAACACGGGGGATAAGAACTGAGAAACCTAAGAGAGAGAGAGAGAGTCTATATAAACAACGATTTAACAAAAGATCAACGCGAAATTCAAAAGAAATTGAAGCATGAACGAGAGAAAAAATGAAAAAAGGGTGAAAATAGAATATCAAAAAATTGTAATCGAAGAAAGAGAATATAAATGGGACATTGAGTAAGAAAAACTGAAAGAACAAACAAAGAATACTACGACCATCAAGTCAAACAACTGAGAAAAAGGAGAGAGATAGGTAGATTGACGACGACCCTGGCAAAGATAAAGGATACGGAAAAGAGGACTAGTAAAATGAATACAAATAAGAAGATAATCAAAGAAATAGACAGGAATAAAGAAACACGGCATAATAGGAGTATAAACGGAAAAGAGGATGAACTGACAGAAGAACAACAAATGTACTATGTAGGAATCACTGAAACAGAGAGCAAAGGATACAAAAAATTGGAAGGAAAAGCATACAAAAATCAACATAGAGACATAATACCGGAACAAGATACAGAACTCATACAAACAGAAGAAACTAATACAGAAGAAACAAAAGAGGCAATTTAAACAGGATGGAAGGATATAAAAGGAAATATGGAAAAGACAGATATAGAATAACTCAACTCTACTTGCCTTACACTCCCAACAAGGGGTAGAAAGGCATAAGGATTAAGTAAGTAAGTAAGTATATATTTTTGAAATTCGTTTTTTAAGATATTCACACATCATATACAGTTTATAAAGTTTCCTACTTTTTTTCCAAGGACTGATATCAGCAATGATCCCAAATTCAAAAGTTTGAAAATTGGTGTGCCGTTCGGTTTGCATTTTTTCTTTTTAGAAATCAGGTTGAGTTAGAAAATTTTAAGTTTAATCGCAATAAGGTGTTAAGAAGTAAAGTAAATTCCAGTTAAATTTAGTGTACTCTGTACATCTTTTATGTAAGGAATGACTTAAAAAAATAATTTTTTAAATTGCCGGTTTTTTAATTCTTATCTTGGGTAAACTTTTATTAACCTTTCATTAGTGGGTTTAGTGCGAAGAAATAGAACTTTCTTTAATTTCAACTTTTATTATAATCTTATTTTCTAACCCACGATTATCGATTTAATTTCGATTCTGCAAAGATAGCAGGTTACAAAAATCAATAACAAACTATAAACCACTACTCTCGAGTGTTAAATGTGTTACGAATATTACCAAAATTATTCAAACGCAAATAAAAACCACAGCTTCATCAAACCAATATGTACAGTATGTCAAGTAAGAACGTGTCCGCAATAATTCGTTTCTGGTAGATGAAATTCTAGTGATTCAACAAAAAATCGGTAGAGGGAATCTTTGTGTACGACACATTTTAGTAAAAGTAAAATCTAAAATGAGTCACTTGTTTGCGCGTCGGTTCGAAGCAGTCTTTCTTTGTTCTCATCCAAAGGGGCATAAAATGACACATTCCGCGGCTGCTAAATGTATTAAAAAGTGGGTGTCTTCTGTGAAAAAGTGAGTAAATCATTTTAACGAGACGAAAAATGTCGACGACTTGCCACAACATGGTTCGATAGGTGAAGTCACTTCGAAAGTCAAAAAACGAATTGTCTCTTTGTTTCCACAGGACCCGAAATTTACAGTGCGCCAAGCAGCGGCAAAATTAAGAAAATCGGGTTTGAATGTGTCCCATGAGACCATTCGACAACATGTTCGTGCTCATGATGTCAAATTCGGAAGCACGTCGAAGAAGAAGAAGAAAACTTTGCTGGGCTAAAATCATGTCGCGAAACGGCTCGCTTGGGTCCACGATAAGATACTAGAGTGGCCCTCACAATCGCCGGACGCCAACCCTATTGAAAACGTTCGGTCCCTTGTAAAGAGAAAGCTCAGATGAAAGACTCTGAGGACTTTGACTCAGTTGTCTCGCGAGATTCGAAAAATTTGCAGAGTATGCAGAAAATCTCGTCGACAGCATGCCTTAAAGATGCCAAGCGATTATTGATGCAGGAGGCGATTAAGCAACTTACTAAGCTAACTACACCGTTGTTAGCACATTAAAGATTACATTGATGGCAAAGAGTGTTCTCGAAACACATTTTTTCAAGAATACGAGCGGTCACGTTCTTACTTGACACGCTGTAGTACTGAATATCTTACTTTTTGCTAAAAATATATAATGATAAAGTCGTTTTCAAAGAGCACACAAGGTTTTCAAATATAAAAGAAATTAGGGCTAGACATGTTGGCATACTTCCAGAATGTTGTATTAAAGTAAAACTCGGCTAAATTTGGCACTCAACTTACAAGAATTTTCATTTTAAAACTTAGGAGTTTTGGATTTTATTCCAACTTAAATTCATGCTGCAGTAAGAATTATATTTTAGTTTTCATGTACCTTTCATTTTTTTGAAAACTTTTACCAGGTAATTTAGAGAACGTTAAAATAATTCTAATTCTACAACATACTCTTACAAAAAGTCCTAACTAATTTAACCTCAATCATATTTTGTTATTAATATTACCAGAAAATTACCATGATACAATACAATATTTGGCTTCAAAGTCATATAAAGTAATTTTGATAGTATGTTTTCCGCAAAAAGAACTATTTCGTTTGCAAAATTGCCCTATCATACCTAGTTATAAAAATTTTTATGACTGAAAATTTTGACAGTATTTTGTACAATTACGTTAAAGGTTTAAAATAAAGTGAGATAATAGACAATATATGCAAATTGGAGATAGAACATTCAGTATCTTCAACAGTTAGTTATTTTCAATTTTAGCAGCTGCACAATTCTTTCTTTGCACGTACCACGTATCGAGAGTGCAGCCTCTGCACAATTAACTATTTAAATGTATATGATCGGGTTATACAAATTTATTTATCACTTTACTAATTTCTCTAAATCGTTTATAAATTAAAATTCTTGGGATTTCTAACGCATATTTTTCTATAGCTGCAGAAAATGGTACTAGTTGAAAACATTTAGCAAATAGATTTTCAAAAGTTTAGAAGCACTAAGAAACTTTTAATGAAAATTAAAAATACAACATGAAAAAAAATGCTTTTGTTATCGTAAACTAAAAGCTACTAGTACAATAAAGTGTTTCCTACAAAATTAGTCATAAATATGTTCATCAAAAAGTACTTATCAAATCTTTAGTTTCAGTTACTGCCTAACAGATGGTCGACATCCTAATTATTAATTTATTAAAATATTGGACATGTAACCTTTCCCATTCATTTTTAGGTATATCCTAAGCTGCACCGAGCTTAATGGATAACGATTTTCTACCCTCTATCTAATTCTTCCTATACTATTTCGATGGGGAAAAGATCGGATGACTGAGGTGGCAATTATTACATTATATTTTTTAGTTTTTCTCTTTTTCTCTGTAAGATATCTCTGATATAGTTTAAGAGTTGGAGTGATTAGAGTCGTTATCTTGTTAAAATTTTATTTAAAATCTCATCTATTTAGTGCCTAGCTTACATACACCAAAATATCTTCGAACCATAAGGCTGCCACCACAAACTTCTGAAGTCATTTCGTTAGTTGAGAGACGTATAAATATTTTTCTACTATATCCAAAATTTGGAATTTGGATTCGTAGACATTATTCCATTTGTTCCAGTTTCTTTGTGTTTAATCCATTGCAATTTGTTTAGCTTTTATCTAATGATTGGTTCCGGTTTTTTTGGGAGCTACGCAATCCTCTTATTCCTACATAGACCAATCGGCTCTTAACAGTGGTAGTCAAGATTGACAATCAGTGATTAAAGATTTGACCTATTGATAGTCGATAGCAGCCGCCTATCCAGAATTTTAACTTATCAATATATCCAGAGTTAATAACATATCGGTGGTTATTATTCCAAATCGCTGACTGAAACAGTACGATTTTCAAAATTTCCAAAACAAGAACCACCTTTTCTAAATAGAACCTTGGTCATCTAAAATTGATGACTTTATAATTATATTAGATAGCTGAGGTAATTCATAAAGATTTACTGTAGCTAATTTGTTTTTAAATTTTTACAAGTGGTTTATTTTAATTAGGAATTTTGCTGCTTTCAAACTTTGGCACGGTAATATATATTTATAGTTGCGGCAAATGCTGTAAAATTTTCATGATTCTTGGAAATTTTTGGGTATAGCTTGGAAATCGATTTAACTGCTTTAAAACAGTGCCAATATAATGTAAACGAGTTTTCTCAGCCTAATTTTGACCGCAAGGCCACTTTTCTTCCATTTTAGTGCATTCTTTCAGATTTTAACGCTTTCTGCTCTCTATTTCTTAAATATCTCAGCTTCTGTTCATTGTTATGCGACAAAAAAATTCATTTTAATCGTCATAAAATTGCCTAAAAAACTACATAGATTCCATTAAAAGATATTAAGTACATAACCTAAAAAAACAGTATTTAGTACAGCAAATTGAAAAATGGTTTTTTAGAAAAAAAAATAAAAAAAAATATTAAGAGGATTGGTCCAAATTCGCATTTTAGATCAAATCTTATTATGGATTTTTCTTGTGGGCAAAAGGCCGTCTTTAATATGCGAAATTTTATGCTCTTTAAAATAATTAGAAGGAAAAATAAAAAACATACAAAATCTTATTTTTGAATTTTTTCGCTTTTGCTCTAGAAAAGGTGTGATTCATTCTTTTTATTCATATTTAATATTTTATCTCAAATATTACATGAAAAAGTGATTTTAAATTAAATACTACCTATTTTACCATAAAATTGTGACCTAAATAACAGAAACTTTTATTGACACACCCTTAATACATTTACTAAAATTATCACAGATACAATATTTATAATTTAAAAAAATCATTCGTGTGCTATAGTCAGGGCCCGCTATAGGGGCGGGCAATCCGGACATTTATCCGGGGCGCCAAAATTTGGGGGCGGCATTTTGGTTGTAAGTGTACACTGTAAAAAAAAGTTTCCTGGTATCAAATTGGTTTGATTTGACTCAAGTGCTTCTACTGCTATCATACGAAGCACGAGATGAACCGATCGGACATCCAATTTGGATTCCAAAAGAAAAATATAAAATATATTTATATTATTTTACAATCGATCGAGCACTAAATACCCTAGATACTAGATTTGAACAACTTAGTAATCATAGTAACTATTTTCAATTCTTATATATTATATACGATTTAAATACCATGTCCAAAGAAACGCTACTAAAACACTGTAAAAATTTAGAATATATTTTAACTGATGGTGATTTTGTTGACATAAATGAGATAGAATTAGCAGAGGAAATTTCAGCAGCATCTGCGCTTTTTGGGCAAAAAAGAAAGCATACGCAATGTACTGAGCTTAATTACGAAGTTAAATTTTGCCCCAAACCTTGCTATTGCGTTAAGAATATTGCTAACGATACCAATATCTGTAGCAAACGGCGAAAGCAGTTTTTCAAAGTTAAAATTAATTAGGAACTTTTTACGTTCGACTACTACACAAAATCGTCTTAATGGTTTGGCCATTTTGGCAATTGAGGATGAAATTGCTGATTAAAAAAATTTAGTTGATGTTACCTTGTTTTATTTTCAAAATAATAGTATTGATTGTGCAATAATGCATTTTTTTAATAGCATTTAAGAATGTAAAAAAATTTATCGCTTACAATTTTTGGCTAGATACTGATTTTGTACTATTTGATTGTCAATTTTATGTTACAAGATTATGTTTCACTAAAATTTAAATAAAACGATTTGATTTTTACTGAAAGTAAAAAATATGTACAGCTAACAGCACATCAAGCTTGACACTACGGTTCGAATTTAGCTCTTATTGCGTGCATGTTAACTTCATCAGGAGCGATGATTGACTAAAGCTAAACTACAAATCTACCCTATTTATACTTAGCCAAACCCTTGAATTACTCAGGAGTAACTAATGGCATAGGCAAGGCCATCAGTTCCGGTCAAGTAACCAGTAGAGAGGACTGTAAGAGGACATTTTATAATTTCCATACTTTCGTATGCGTTCAACAATCTCCTATCAGATACATTAATCTTAGATTATCTAATGTTACAATATGATCAGCTTCAAGGGCGTGTTCTGCAATGCTAGACTTTTCTGTTCTACTGTATTTTAAGTGTGCTAAATGTTCTTTAAATCGTGTTTTAATTGCCTTTTAGTTTGCCCAACATACTTTTTGTCACAATCATTACAACTAATTTCATAAATTCCACTTTCCACTCTCTTATCTTTGGGATTTCCTAAGATATTCCTAAGATTGTCTGATGACTTATAGACTAAGGTGAGGCCTACCTTATTAAATACCTTATTGAGTCCCTTGCTATATTTCGGATTATATGGTATGGAGACATACTTGGTGTTATTTTCTTCGCGTGTAAAAAAGGTGGAATTCTGAATATTAAACCTAAACTTATGTCTATTTATTAGCTTATTTACTAAGTCATCGTCATAACCATTAACTCTAGTTATATTTCTAATACGATTCCTTTCTTTATTAAAGTTTGCTCTACTCAAAGGGAAAGTGACCAAACGATGAACTAAAAAATGTAATGAGGCTAATTTGTGTTGTTTGCAATGAAATAAATCATCTATCTGTTACTGTGTCCTTCCTGTAGATATCAAATTCTAATCTATTATTATTATTTTTAATAATTAAAATATCTAGAAAAGGCAATTGTCCTTTATTCTCAACTTCGTAAGTGAATTTAATGGAATCATACCGGCTATTTAATTTAGAAATAAAGTCATCAATGTTTGCTTTCTTTGTATCAAAAATCGCGAAAATATCATCCACATACCTATACCATACCTAAGGTGGCAAACAAGTGTACGACCTGCCTGATGGTAAGTAGTCACCGCAGCCTATGAACGCTTGCAACCCATTATGTATTCTAAGGAGCGGCAATTTGTCTTTTTGCCCGGGGCGACGTAACCGCTAGAACGGGCGCTGGCTATAGTGCATATGCTCGAGCTTGTTTTCTGCTATATTCAAAATCATCCGATTGATTGTGGATCGGATTTGTAGTGGCACAAGTATAAAAAGTTGTTAGTGCAAAAAAGTTGGACTTCGATGCACTAGTTTATGTAAACATTGCAATGGTTTTAATTGTACGAATTGCCAAGATACTGCAGAAATATCCTCGCAAGATCTAGATGAGAATGGTGAGAATGAGCTGATTAAAGATTATAATCAGTCAGTGTCGTTGACAGATGTATTTACAGATCATTTTTTCGGTGACTCATCTTTTTTAATTTTAAATCGTTCGATCGATGAAAGTGAGTTAGACAGCGCCAGCATTTTACACTCGGGGTAGTATGAATCGGATTTAGATAATCAATCGGATGATGTTAAATATAGCAGAAAACAAGCTCGAGCACATATGCTATAGAACACGAATGATTTTTTAAAATTATATTTATATTATATAAATATTGTATCTGTGATAATTTTAATAAGTGTATTAATGAATTAATGGTTTGTCAATAAAAGCTACTGTTATCTAATTTATAACTTTATTGTAAAAGAGGTAGTATTTGTTTTAAAATCACTATTTCATGTTAAATTTAAGAAAAAAATATTGAATAGAAATAAAGAAAATGAACCAGATCTTCTCTAGAGTAAAAGCGAAACAAATTGAATTGTTCGTAACGAAAGAATTAAAAAATAAAATAGTCTTTTTGTATATTTTTTATTTTTCCCTTTTTTTTTAAAAAAAAAAAGCTTCCTACGACCTTCTACTCAGAAGATAAATCCATAATAGGATTTGGACTAAAATGGGAATATTGACCCATCCTCTTAATATTTTTTAATAAAATTCTTTGTTAATATAAAAGCTACATTTTCCTATAATTGAAAGCTGTAATATTAAATTGAAGGGAAGTTACCCGTAAAAAACCATTTTTCAGTTTGCCGTAGTAAATACTTTTTTTAGATTTTGTACTTAATATTTTTTAATGCAATCCACACAGTTTTTTAGGCAATTTTATGACGAGTAAAATGATTTTTTTTTGTCGCATAACAACGAATAAAAGCTGAGATAATTAAGAAATAGTGCGCTGAAAGCGTTGAAATGTGAGAAAAATGCACTCAAATAGAAGGAAAGTAGCCTTACGGTCAAAATTAGGCTGAGAAAACTCGTTTACATTATATTCACAGTGTTTCAAAGTAGTTAAATCGATTTCCAAGCTGTACCAAAAATTTTCAAAAATTATGAAAAGTTTACGGCGTTTGCCTCCACTATTCATTATCGGCGCGCATTTAGAAACCTGAAAACACTTTGCAGTTTACTGAGCTTCCCATTTTGCAAGCCAATCGTGAAACAAATAATTATAGAAATATGCAGAATTAAATCCATCTATTGTTTCTTCTTATTCGATATTTCACCTGTAATTAACATACGATATCGAGTATCTTGCCTTATTAGTGTTCCGTACGAAACACTTATAAGATCACTTCGGTGTCTGTCCGTCTGTCCGTCTGTCCGTCTGTCCGTCTGTCACACCCGATTTTCTCCGAAATTATTTGACATAGAAAGTTGAAATTTGGTACTAATATAGAAATTGATGGTCTCATCAGAGCCTTGCAGTTTTGAAAGTTAAATTTTGTCTAATGGGGTTAGTTTTTGGGGGTGAAATTGGAAGTGAAAAATTTTTTTTACTAGGTCATCGAGTGGGGTGTCAAATGAAAGCTTGTAAAAACACGAGTTCAAACATATATGTAATGTAATACTTGCGCTCACTTTTCTTTGTATTATTTTTAAAAAATCGCGAAAAATCTCTGTCCCCCCCTTCACCTCGAAAAGTGCTGATCAAAAAGTTTTGAAAATATTCTGGAATATTCTCCACGGAGTGTAGATTGAACGAAAGTTATCACGAGTGCATTACCTTTAATAATTTATCTGGTATATAAAAAAACCAAAATTTCAAGATCATCAGTTTTTATAAAAGCTCGGAAACAAACTTTGTTGAAAACTCATTTGGGGTGTGTTTTCTGAAGTGACTGATCATTTTATACCTTCGTTACAGTTTTTTTTTTTTTAAATTTTAGAAGCAATCAACGTACGGAACACTAATTGCGCAAGTTCAACTTGCACTTGACCGGTTATTTTTAACCTAAAATGTAATCGCACAAAGTACCACAACTAAAGGTGGTGGAGCAATTCCGTAAACGGATTCAGTTTCTGCAGAAAAGAATGGCGTCAGAATCACCTACGTGACCTCGACATCCGAAACAAAGTAAAAATTTGTTGGACCATGTAGCTTCAAAAGCTTTAATTAGGCCTATCAAGTACTCTTGCAAACATTCGATAAATTAATAATGGTGAATTCTCTAACAAATAACAAATGTTAATTGCATCAAATACTTTAAAATGTCACTTTTTGTTTATTAACATTTTTCATTGCTTCACTAACGCATTTCTGTTTCCTAACTAACAATTCTAACAGGTGTCGACTATTGTGCCAAGGGGCATGTGTGCCATGCTAACGCAACCTGCCGCAACTTACAAACTACTTATGCTTGCCAATGTGACCAGGGCTTCAGGGGTGATGGAAGGATGTGTCTTGGTAATAAGCTTTTTTGTTCATACTTTATTTTGTTTACATTAACACTAATACTTCTGTTTTATTCTGTACTTAGTTCTATGTTTTAATTTTCTCTATATTTATGTGGCGACTAGTCTATTTGATTAGAGAGACGTGTATTTGTAGAGAAATAAATAAATACCCAAATATAAGGACAAAATATTTTACCGTTACACAGTGCAACACATAAAATGTAAACTAAATTCTGACTTCAGTTTCAGTTCGAATTTTTTTTTTTGCCATCATCAATTTTTTTGTTCGAGTTTTGGTTTTGCACGGCTATATCTCGTAAATTATTGGGAATTTCTCAATGCAATCTTCAGACGAAATGTTCTTCACACCAAAATACACCATTTTTGTGAACATGTCGAGGCCAGATTTTCACTCGTTCGGGGTGTTTTTAGTGCAGAAAGCCCGAAAAAAAAATGCCATTTTTTTCACATTTTCGACCATAACTCACAAACCGTGCATATTTTAGCATAACTGTCTTCGACAAGAATGTTCTCTGCATCAACACGAGTAACTTTGCTGAACATTGCAATAACCTACAATCGATCCTTATAGTTCTTTTGGCCATTGTAAGGAATTTCACCACCAAATAGTACAAACCAGTTTCTTGAACGTAAAACCTAAAAAAAGCTGAAATTCCTTACAACGGCCAAAAGAACTATAAGGATCGATAGTAGGTTATTGCAATGTTCAGCAAAGTTACTCGTGTTTATGCAGAGAACATTTTTGTCGAAGACAGTTATGCTAAAATATACACGGTTTGTGAGTTATGGTCGAAAATGTGAAAAAATGGCATTTTTTCGGGCTTTCTGCACTAAAAACACCCCGAAAGAGTGAAAATCTGGCCTCGACATGTTCACAAAAATTGTGTATTTTAGTATGAAGGACATTTCGTCTGAAGATTGCATTGAAAAATTCCCAATAATTTACGAGATATAGCCGTGCAAAACTAAAGCTCGAGCAAAAAAATGATGATGGCAAAAAAAAAATTCGAACTAAAGTATCAAAACCCAAATAGGGTTTTGCTAGTTTGGGTGGCCACTTCCAGAAACTGAAGTCAGAATTTAGTTTACATTCGATGACCTCGAAAATGTTGCACAGTGTTATTTAATATTAATATTCTACATTATGTTCTATTTAAGTATGGTTCTGTGGGAGACATTCTATAATATTTGTATATTTTGCTTCTAATGAACTATAATAAAATACTAATTAGTTATGATATACCTGGTGTCATCCAATAGTTCCCGGACTAATACTATAAAATCTAAAATATGCAAAATGCCCCAGAGTGCACCGATCCCACCGTTTTTTCTAATGGCCGGACATTTTTTGGAAGGTCAATGCTGTCACTGCCCCTAGCCCAAAAATTCGCATTTTAACCCTACCGTCTCGAAGCAGCGACCCTTTAACTTCATCCTTATATGAGGGAACTGCCCGAAGTCACAGGTTGCCATATCAGGTGAAGAAGGAATGTGGGAGATGACAGTCATTGAATTCTTCCCCAAGAACTCTAGGGTAGAAAACAAACTGTGGGATGATGCATTGTCTTGATGCAGCAGGAAACTCTCCTCTCTTCAAGGTTTTCATGATTTTGTAACCAATCATCAGAGGTTCTTAGAATTGTCCGACAACGATATTCACTAATAATTTGTTGAACTTTGGCATTAATTTCAGGCGTTATATATATATATATATATATATATATATATATATATATATATATATATATATATATATATATATATATACATATATATATATATATATATATATATATATATATATATATATATATATAAACGCTTGTAAAAATTGCATTGTTCTAAGTCGTTTGATGTTATGTACTTTATATGTGGTAGGTAGGTTTATATAGTTTTTATGAAGATTATTTATAAAAATACAAAGTTACCAATAACAAAGTTTTATCTTAAAATGACAGCAACAAATTGATAAATCAAAAGCCTTTAACGTATTTTACAGTACAATCCCGGAAAATAATTTCTTAAAAATAATGCCATCTAAACATCAACCATTACGTTCCCAGCATTCTTCTAACCTAGCAGGGAAATTTTTTATTACTGCTCAGCCCGGCATTCCCGTAACCGTTGCCGTTTCTAAGTAATTTTTTAATCGTTCCAGAAGACTCCAGGAATGGTACTGTAAACTTTAGTTTTATCTCCAGATAAAAATTCACCTACGTCAAATAAAGGTTACGTGGCAGTCAAATCAGTCCATATTATCCCATATAGTTATGCTAAAACCTATCTCCGCTAAACGAGCAGAAAATTATATACTAGAATTAAAGAACATGAAAGGGTAGTATGTCTTCCTAACAGTTCCACTTTAGTACTCGCAGAACACCAGCATGAAGCAGGACACCACATTCTCTTTGACAAGTCAAAAATTCTTGCGACAAATTCCTTTATCTATCCTAGGAAAATTCGGAAATCAATCGAAACAACCCAACAACATTAATTGTGATACTGTGCTTTTTCTCTCACTAATCTGGGAACAGATCATCCATGAAGACCCGCTCAACCATCACCCTGGGCCACTAATACAAAAGGTGAATTAGCTCAGTTTCTTGCTAGATTCCGAAAAAGTCAGTTCTCCAAACAAGCTCTGAAGAAACCGACGGGATGATCGGCGAAACACCAGCGTATCGTACAAAAATAAAAACTTCGCTATGTCATTAATTAATATTTTGTGCTAAGACATATTCCTTGATAAATGTTTTAGGGAATAAGATAGATAGATAGATAGATATTAATTGGTCTGGGCGCGTCGACAGCTGGGTCATTTAGCGCCCCTTGTGTATGTTGAGGAAATTAGACTATGAAATTAGTTTCTCTTAGGTAGCTTGCGAGGCCTGTCTTTATTGTTTCAAAATTGTCAATAATTATTTTCAGGCTGGAAGGAACATTGTCTTTATTTCTAGTAGGTTTAAAATGTGTGGGCTCGATTAGGTGAGCCACTGTAAGGAGAGATCCACAGATGGAGCAAGAGGGAACTTGCTCATTTTTTAATAAATAGCTGTGGGTACTATAGGTGTGTCCGATTGCTAGCCTTCGCATATGTACATTTTCCCTTCTTGTCATATCGAGAGAGTTCAGGGCAAGATACACTAGTGGTTTAATCGACCACAGTTTATTTTCCGGGTTGGTTAGATCCCAGCTGAGTTGAAATAATGAGAGATATATGTGTTTGAGATGGTTGTTGAAGTCTTGTAAGTGGTTCTCTCCCTGTCCTGGAATACCTCTCGTGATGGCTTGTTTTGCATATAGATCTGCTTTATCATTGCCTCTGATACCAGAGTGGCTGGTATCCAGAGGAATGAGATGTAACGATTTTTCAATTTAGCTGTGTAACAGAGATCTAAGATTTGGCGGACAAGATTGTGCTCGAGATTTCGGGATTTGATGGAGGTGAGGGCACTGTAAAAGTCAGAAATGATTAGAGATCTTGACGTTCATTTGATTGAGAGTGCGTGTCGCATGGCCTCCTTGATTGCAGAAAAGATGAATGTGTAGGGGGGAAGTTTGAACATTTTGATGGCAGTTGGAGCTATGTATGATGCACCTACACCATTTTCTGTCTTTGAACCATCCCATAGATGAGGGTATGGTTTGGGTAGTTGGTAGCGATTCTCTCCAGAAATATTTTGTTTAGTTGGATATTGGAGTACTCAGATTTTTTGTATGAATGCATGTAGAAGTCTATGGATGGGGTAGGACAGAGCCATGGGAGAAATGTGGTTAGAAGAGGATAATCATAATTTGGTGGGTGAATTTTGTGCAGAGATAGCAGGGTTGATACTCTGCTGGGTATAGAGTTTTTTGGGAATAAGAAATTTAAACTGTCATAATTTCTCAAAAAAAATCTAGTGATCATATCATGCAAAATTGTAATTAATACCGGCCCTGTCATTCAATTTAATTAACGGCGTCTCTTATATCCGTCAACGTGGCTTAAGGACCGAAATATATATTTCTACTTCATGGAACTTTTTGGACAACGCGATGGTGGTACTGCCATGAGTGGTATTGTTTTTCTACAATAAGTATTGCCTGTCTCAATAACAGTGCGTGGCTTTCGCAAGCGATCACTCATCTTGGTACAATCAGAGTTTAATTTAAATTAACTTCAATGATCGTCTGTCTTCAAGTCGAAGTAACTAGACATCGAACAGCTATAAATGTAGGTAATTCTTCAAAAAAAGCACCGTAGATTTTAGCAACTGTGATTGAACATAATAACTGAAATAAACTGTACGAGTTTAAAATTGAGTGTAAATATGTTCTATTCAATGATAAAAAATATTAATACTATTTGTAAAATATTAACTATTTTTCTCTTGTAATTAAATACCATCGCCGACCCCCCAGGGTTATTTATCGTGCAATACCTAAATGTCATGGACAATATATATTTGTTAAACTTCCGTTTCCAGTTTATTTTGTTCTTTATTTCTATTATAATTCAATACCTTTCGTGGCACAGACATAAAATCGAAAGTTCCCCTAATAGATTATTCAATCTTATGAAACTTTGAAATATAGACTTTAGCCGTGCTTGACTACTTTCTCCAAGTTCATTCTTATAACTATTGATTTTATTTTCCAGTTGAATTAAGTATGTTTCCTTTGGTGTTTCTAATACAAAAATACAAAAAATACATATAAAATTTATGTACGTACTAATCAGACGGATAGAAAAATTTGTTTAAGTTTTGGCCTTGTCCCAAAAGCGTGTGTAGCCCAGCCAAAGTGGTGGCTTACACGCCAAGTTCAAACAAGTTCGGGAATACTAAACTAGGACGTGTTCGGTCCCCATTGGAAATATTTGTTATTATTGACTGTACGTATTATGAATCGGCACGTATTAGTATAATTGTATATGCACTTCTAATAAGTATCTTGAGGTAACATTGAGAGAGAACTGAAGAAATAACACTTCACACTTACTCGACATCAGTAATATTATTTTTCATCAGAAAGGGGCGATAAATAACTTTTATTCTTTTTTCTCTACTGGTAAAAATGTTTGCCAAAAGTTTTGCATTTACATATAGATTATCAATATATTGACAACACTATTAACATCAATGCGTATTCAATTTTTATGGTTTATTGGTTATATTGATATTTTAAAATTATTGTCATCTAATGGCTTTGATCGCATATCAACCAAAATTATAAAAGAAATAAAATTTAGTCTTGCTATTCATGATACATTTTGTGTTAATAAGTCGCTTCAAGTAAGTAGTTTTCATAACCTGATGTGACAAAGGGGCCCGCACATAAAGATAGGAATTTGGCCTTACTGAAAATGTCTGAATTTTTACTATATTGTACTTTACAGTCTCCATAGGTCCTAATGGGCGCAAGGTCGAGACATATGGACAGCTTTTGAGATGTCACGAGGTTTAACAGAGAATATTTTCGTTAAGAAACCAATGTTACGGGTATGTTATTAAAGTTATCATCCTTAAAACAGTTTTATATATAACAGTTATATGCATACTTGTGTATGCTTCTATATAAGTGCTTCTATGCGTTCATATGTGCATGCGAGCGTTGTTTAAATGGTTATATTTGTATGGGTAATCAAAATTTAATGTAATAAATAATAAATAAAATATAATCGGGCATCTTGGCGTATGCTTTTAAACATATTTGAGTATGTATGTATGCTTGAGGGTCCGACTGAGTATGTGCGTGTATGCGTGCGCATGTATGTTTAAAATATCTATATTCACGTTCGAATCTGTATGTGCATGCGCGTGTGCGAAAATGTGTTTGCTCACCCCATACGTAATAATTAATATATTATACTACTGTCGACATTACCGTTACCCGATGTGCACCGCGGAGAGTTTGCCGGATCGGATTTAGCACATCATTTGGCCCCGATTAAAATCCAGATTATTCAATCCAATAGCATTTATTAATTATAAAAAGTATTCCGTTTTTTTTTGTTTTTTTTTTAGTATTCAACTTCATTTTCAGTATCTAGTACATTACGTAAAACGGAATCCAAAAGATAGTCTACACTGGATGTATGGCGATCAAAACCTAAATACCATAATACGCTAGCAACGTGTGCCCAAGTGCCAAGAGTCCTTGCACCAGACTTACAGGTACAATAGTAACCTGTAAATTATTAGCGTCAATATTATTATTGTATAATATCCGTAATTGGTATCTAGTCGCGTTTCGGAATCTAAAAAATATTCTCAATCTTATCAAGTTTAATTACAATCTATTTCGGTCAAAATGTAATACGTTACTAGACTCAAAGGTACTGCAATATATGTATATGCGGTGCACATCGGGTAACGCTAATGTCGATGGTAGTATAATATATTAATTATTACGTATGGGATAAGCAAACACATATACGCCCATGCGCATGACATTCACATGGACATGACTATAGATATTTAAACATGTATGTGCACGCATACACGCACATACTCAGTCAGACCCACAAGCGTACATACATACTCAAATATGTTTATTTAAAAGCAAATATGTTTATTTAAAAGCAAGCGCAAAGATACTCGAATACACAGTGTTGATTATATCACATTTATCCACACAAACATAACCACTCAACAACGCACGCATGTACACATGAATGTATATGCGAGCACAGGGATGTGCACTTATGTATAAGCGAACATAAGCATGTGTATAACTGTTATATAAATAATACCATAAAACTGTTTTATGTGCGGTGATGATAACTTTAACATACTGGTAACATTGGTTTCGTAACGAAAATATTTCCTGTTAAACTTCTGATATCTCAAAATCTGTTCATTCTGCGCCCATTAGGACTTTTGATCAGGGGACTATAAAGTACAACATATTAAAAATTCAGATATGTAGGCCAATTAATATATTCTTTATTTTTTATTTGCGAATCGGTGATGAAATTTGGACAAAACAAAAACAAATAAATAAAATGATATACGAATCTCAGTATGACTTTACGTAAGACAAGAACTGTATTACTGATTTCTTCTCTTTCATTATTGAAATTGTTCCTTGTATCGATAAGCAGTCTTTTACACCAACCATTTTACTGATTTGGATGAGGTCTTTGACTGATATGATATGATATACGCGGACTCGCGCCACAGTGATTTCGGTTCTTTCTCAAGGAATGACCGCAACAGGTTTCATTAGGTAATTGCACCTCTTCGACTATTGCCGAGTGTCTAAGGGAGTCCCTCAGAGTTTGACCTTTGGGCCCGAGTTGTTCATAATTTTTTCAAATAAAATTCATAAATGTATTATTGGTCTTGTTTTATGCGGACGACACCAACATTCTTCTTAAAGTATCAAATCGCAAAGATATGGGGCTTTTGATTAACATCGTATATTCTTGTATAGCAAAGTGGATGTTTGCGAACAAGTTGATTGCCTACAAGGAAAAAACTGCTAAGATTGTTTTTCCTTTACGAGGGGGAGGGGGTAGTGGTGATATGGTAGATACGACTGTTGACGATAGAATGGAACCGAACAGAATACCACCCCCGGTATGTCTGTTGTTGAAGGCGACTAAAAGTACAAAACAGATGTTAGATGGCCAGATCCCTCGGCATCGTTTGGTGTGATAGCATCGCATCGGTTTAGACTGCATGAAGTTGCTTAACGTTTTCTGGATGTGCTGGTGTTGCCAGATTTCATGTGGGAAAGGAATAAATAGCTTAAGGAAGCTTTCAGGTTCGAAAAATTCTGGGGGTAAAATAGCCCTCCGCTCGGATTTCCAGGTGGGGACTGGTTCGGGTGTTTCAACTTGCGGAGATCATGATTTTAAAACAGATTTTTGTAATATACGCGGTTCAAATTCCAACATAACTTCAGCGCACCAACATTTGAAATCAAATAATTGTATTCGCTTTCTGCGAAATTAACGTCAGTTCGTGGACCAGCACAATCAACTTTCTCTATCCTGTTCTTATTCTCGGTTTAGGCGTAACCTTGGAATCTGTTTTTGTTTGTCCGAAGCGATCTCTTTTGCCAACGAGGGGAGGCTCTGAAGCCTTGAAATTTGATGTTATGTGGCTAGAAATAACGACTCAAAACACCACAGAGTGCAGCATCTATCGATCACAAAGTGATACTCACTTTAAAACACTTTTTGCTTCTTTTGGCCGAAATTGCCATCCTGGAAGATTTTACTTTAGTGTCCCTAACATCAAATGATTTAAATATTCAAATACAATCGACGAACAAGACTATGAAGCTGAATCATTCTTAATTAGTTGTGGTTTTACTCAGCTTATCAATGAACCAACATTCCTAATCAAGAATTCGCCACTTTTTTTCACCTGTTTTAACAAGTAATCCAGACATTTACACCCTTACCATAAATCCGCATTAGGTTCTTCGGACCCTTTCTACATCGAGTATTCTATCGACCAGTGACAAGGAGGCA
Source organism: Pachyrhynchus sulphureomaculatus (assembly GCA_019049505.1). Classification (NCBI taxonomy): domain Eukaryota; kingdom Metazoa; phylum Arthropoda; class Insecta; order Coleoptera; family Curculionidae; genus Pachyrhynchus; species Pachyrhynchus sulphureomaculatus. Next base: position 70,879,543 of record CM032449.1, on the reverse strand, counting down.
CATTCTCTGGCACTACAAATGTGCTAAGTGGGACGAACAGATGGAATATTCTCACACTTTCCCTTTATTAAACGTTTGTTTTAAGTCCCAACGACCTATTTAACTGCGATAAGGAGGTTTTTGATGGAATTTCGACTGGCATGGAAGCTTACATTATTTTTTCGGAGAAATGCCCTTCCAACGACAAGCCTTAGTTCGATCGAAAATGTAAAGAAGCTGTTCCTTTTAAATATCTTGCCTACCGACAGTGTCGCAAAAATCCTAATGTCATAAATCGGAACATTTTCGTTCGTACACGAAACAGATGCAAGGAAATTATCGACGAACCCATGGAGGTACTCCATCGAAGAATTAAAAACAAAATTGTCGCATGCGCCAACAATTCTAGGTTCTTTTGATCGGTTACTAAAGCCATTAGTCAAAAGTTTACTAAATCCAATATACATACCACCACTTAAACGGCTAGATATTGCCATTGCAACATCTGTTGACAAAGGCAACTTGTTAGTTAAACTCTTTGCTGACACACTTATTAGGAAAATATGTAAATGGAGAAATAATTCCCCAGATCTGGAAGGAAGCATGGATAACGCCAATCTACAAGAAGGGAAGCAGAACTTACTGCCATAACTATAGATGTATATCTGTCACAAGTACTTTCAGTAGAGTATATAGCAAAATCCTCAGAAATATTATGGAACAAGAGTATGGGCCGTGCGAAATAGAAGAACGGTCGGGGTTTGGAGCTGGTAGGTCGTGTCTGGATAATATATTTGCCCTTACCCAACTAAATGAGAAAAAGACCTCAACTAATAGAGAGGTTCATTTACTGTTGGTGGATTTGACGAAAGCGTATGCTACGGTCCCAATAAATATACTATGGCAAGTATTAGAGGTATCTCCAATCAACAGTACAGCCATTATTGCAATAGAACAACTTTATGATCGGTCGTACTCCAAAATAAAACTAGCCAACTCGTTCTCGAATAGCTTTCTCGTGACCAAGGGTCTCAGACAGGGCTGCTGTTTATCCCCAACGCTTTTTAGAATATTTCTAAATGAGACACTGAAAAGATGGAGAAGAGCATGTAGGGAAATGGGAATACAGCTCACAGACAATACAACACATTACACTTTGCTGATGACCAGGTTGTTATAGCACAAGACAAAGAAAACCTTGAGTTTATGACGAGAAGATTGTCTGAAGAACTGGGGCCTGACGGCGAACTACAAAAAAACCAAATATCTTTGCATAGGAGGAGAAGAAGACAATCTTACTTTAAACTTTGGCGAAGTAATTGAGACGTGCGAGGAGTACACAAAAATGGAAAAGAACGGCAGAACAGAACGAGAAATAGAAGACAGAATCAGTAAGGAAAAAGTGGTGATAGGACACCTGAACTCTATCCTTTGGTCAAAGAACGTATCCCTAGAAAAGAAACGATATATCTATGACTCAATTTTTAAAAGCATCGTGAGACGTGGCAATTGACCAGACGGTTATAACAAAAGCTTCTCGCGTTAAAAATGAACTACTTCTGAAGATCAGCAAGAATATCTAGAACGGACAGAGTTAGGAATGAACAAATACGGGAAATAATGAAATTGGAAACCACAATTATCGAAGAAATCCAACAAAAACAACTTACCTGGTATGGATATGTGGAAAGAATGGCATCACATCGAATCCCGAAACTAGTCCACAGGTGGAGCCCAATGGAGAAACGAAGCAGAGGAAAGCCTAAAGCAAGTTGGTTGGGTGGTAGCCATTTCAGAAAGACTTAAGACCGGGAGATTGGGAAGGCGTAGGACGCTATAGAACCGGATATATATACATATATATATATATATATATATATATATATATATATATATATATATATATATATATATATATATATATATATATATATATGCTTCACATTATATGGTCAATTTCCAAGGAAAACCACCACCCATTCTTCCCAATGTGCAGTCAAAGATGCTCAATATCGGCTCCAGACAAACGTATTTTACTGAAGCTAGATACCAAAAAATTACTGATAGAATACCGGCAAATGTTATATCCAAAATGCGAGGGCAAACTAACACCAGTTTTCTGAAGACTTTTCAACCTATCCACCAGAATGGGAATATTCCTTCCTGCTGGAAATGCGTTACAGTTCAGCCAATATTCAAGAAGGGCAAGAAGACATTGCCAAACGACTACTAACGAGTCACACTGATTTTAATAATATCGAAAGTAATGGAAGTGCCTATCAATCAGCATCTTCTTTAATTATTATTAGCGACCATCAATATGGCTTTCATAAGCAAAGATCAACAGGAGATCTTTTAACTTATGTCACACATCTTTGGAACATCGCAATTCATTGTGGTCAGTCTGAGTGGTTGCTCTTGATATATCTAAGGCATTTGACCATGCTTGGCATGACGGTTTATTAGCTAAGATACGCTCTTATGGTATGTCTGAATGGTTTTGTTTATGGCTCTCGTGTTCCCTCAGAGAGAGTCCCTGGCGAGTGGCAGTTGACGGACTTCTTTCTAATACCTTCACACTCAATGCTGGTATGCCCCAAAGGTTCATACTATGTCCTACTCCCTTTCTCCTTTACATTAATGATGTTCTCGAAAAGACCAGGAATCCATTCACAGGTTTACAGATGACAGTGGCTTATTTTTTTACTTACTTTAAGGGCTCGAACATCGGCTACCCATGCAAATATCTGCAGACACTAGGACATTTTTCAACTTACGAAAGACCTGAAAGTAATTCTATTTTGGGGTGGCAGTAACTAAGTAGAATTTAACTCTACAAAAATCCAGGCGGCAGTTTTTTCTAAGAAAGTTAACGTTGCGCAATCTGACGTAATTATGCCCTCTAGCATCGTTACTCGATTTGCTGGGCGTTAACTTGGGAACAAATATGTCGAAGCATGAACATATTGAATGCACCCCAAAAAGAGCTTCTCAAAAGCTGGGAATATTATTTCGAACTAGAAACACTTCGCAACAAATTTGATTAATGATAGAATATTGCTTCTATGTTTGGGACTTCCAAACATACACTACGTTTATTGGATTTTATTCAGAAGAGGGCTGTTCGCCTTATTGGGGAGACCCAGAACTCACCAGCAACTTTGATTCCTTAGAAAATTAAAAAACCGTTGGCGACTTGAGTCTATTTTACATGGAAAGTGTTCGATCGATGTAGCAGTTTAAAATTATTTTTGACTATACAGGGTACTTCAAAAAAGTGTGGCCGATATAACATGTTTTTTTTTAACTTGAACATCCTATTTTCTAATTTATTTTTAAATTCTGCTTAAAATTTTATAACATTTTTATTAATAATGTTATATACCTTAACCTAGTTGTTTTTCTAATATTTAAATTAAAAAAAAAATACTAGTTTTCAGTTTTGTAAAAAATTGTCAGTAGCGCCATTTTTTCTGAAGGTGGAATACTCATAATTGGTACGACGTTCTATAGAGATGAAAAAAAGACATATGTAAAGAAATTTGAGTTAGATGCCACAGGGTGTTCAAAATAAATTTATACATTTCGACTATTTTATATTGAAAAATTTCAAATTTTTTAAATGGCACACCTTGTATATAATTATTTTTTCTGATAGATTTTACAAAACCTTCTAACTTTTATTAAGTATGTCATATACCTATTTCTAATAGTTTTCGTTTTATTTTGAATTTTTCAATTTTTACCCTTGTTTTTAATACACTTACGCTATAACATCATAGTTACCAAGACAAAACAAAAATGTAGGCATTGTCAAATTTTGACATGTCTATTAAGCAAGTAAAAATAGTTTAATTTGTTGGAGTAAGCGGCGTATAAAGGTAATAGTTATGGATTTTCCTAAAAATGAATTAATTGATATGGTTTATATACTGGGCGAGGCGGGAAAAAAATTGTCTTTTGGCAGTAAGGTTTTACGGAGCAAAGTACCCTAATAGACTAATACCATCTAGAAAATCTATTCAGTGTTTAATGGAAGAGTTTGATGGTAGTGGTAGCATTGAGTATACGAAACGGAAAGTAGTAAACCAGAATGCTACCAATGAGGAAAAAGAAATGGCTATTTTACTTCATGTTGAAGATAATCCTCAGGTCAGCAGCCGTCAACTAGTGGATTTATCTGACACATCTCAATCTACGGCTAATCGCACCACAAGAAAATACAAGTATCATCCCTTTCATATGGAACTACACCAAGAACTTCAAGATCGTGATTTTGAACGACGATCCAAATTTTTTATCCAAAATAATGTTTTCTGATGAAGCTACTTTTCGCAGTAATGGAGCAGTTAACAGCCATAACATGCATTATTATTAAACAGTTAATCCATTTTGGGTCCAGGAAGTTCAAAACTAAAACCATTGGTCGCTTAATGTATGGTGTGCAATATTAAATTTTCGAATTATTGGTCCATATTTTTTCCGCGAACCGTTTAACGGGCCTAGATATCTAAATTTTTTGCAAAACGAATTACCCCAGCTTCTTGAAGAAGTTGATAACTTTGAAAGAGAACAAATGTGGATTCAACAAGACGGAGCCAGTGCTAATTACCTCCGGGAAGTTCGGGAATTTTTAAACGATCGTTACTGACAAAAATGGATCGGTAGGGATGGATTCATTCAGTGGCCCCCTCGATCATGTGACTTACCACCTTTAGACTTCTTTTTGTGGGGCTATATTAAAGATCGTGTTTATGTGAATCCCCCTACAACACCAGTAGATATACGGGATGCGTGCAGAACCATAACTCCCTTTATGCTAAGGAAAGTGAAGGAAAATATAGTAAAACGACTAAACATGTGTATTCAAGTAGACGGGCATATTTTTGAACATTTATTACGTCATAATAATTAATCATTAGATAAGTGAAACTATATTAAAATTATTACTAACTGTTTGTTTATGTTTTCACAATAGCGTAAGTGTATTAAAAACAAGGGTAAAAATTGAAAAATTCAAAATAAATCGAAAACTATTAGAAATAGATATATAAGATACTTAATAAAAGTTGGAGAGTTTTGTAAAATCTATCAGAAAAAATAACAATATACAGGGTGTGCCATTTAAAAAATTTGAGATATTCCAATTGAACATAGTCGAAATGCATAAATTTATTTTGAACACCCTGTAGCATCTAACTCAAATTTCTTTACATATACCTTTTTTTTCCTCTTTATAGAACACTCGTACCAATTATGAGTATTCCACCTTCAGAAACAATGGCGCTACTGGCAATTTTTTACAAAACTGAAAATTATTATTTTATTAAAAAATTGAAATATTAGAAAAACTACTAGCTTTAGGTGTATAACATTATAAATAGAAAAGTTATAAAATTTTACGCAGAATTTAAAAATAAATTATAAAATAGGATGTTCCATTTAATAAAACATATGTTATATCGGCCACACTTTTTTGAAGTACCCTGTATACTCAAAAACAATATTAAACTGTGCACCTTAACATTCTCTAAAATTATTGTATTTAACATTTTTTTGTCATTCCCGAAACAAATGAGATAATGAACTTTACTCTATCGTTGACTCACCCTGTACATCCCTTTTCAAACAGTCTTTTGTATGGAGAATTTTATCTTTATAGAACGATTTGCCCAGGACAGTGTAGCCACCGAATACAATTTACGGCGATTCAAGACCAATGTGAATCGCTTTTTTCGAACATACGTCGCTCCTGTGGAGCTTTAGGAATTTCCCTCAACACATGTAGTATGTCAATAAAAAGAAAGGCTTAAATTGGTCAAATTATATTTTATTATTATTATATTTTAAGTCTCGTTTTAATCAGTATAGCTTTTAGGTCTTGTCAGCTTAATTACGAAAAACGATTTCGAAATATATTAAACACATCAATAACACTGAATTACCTTCTATCATAGGAGTGCTCATTTTAATGGTAGTCATTTTTACAATGCAATATCACATTACATTTAAGTTAAGACTAAAAAAAGATCTTACTAATTTAAGTCCTTATACTGTACGCGAATTTTTTACTTTAAATGATAATTGACTAGTATAATTGTTTTACTACTATATTTCGCGCATGGATTTCTATATACTGTCTGTAAGTTGTTCGTTAATATTTGTTATATGATGTTCTTTGTTCGTTCTTTCTTCTTTTTCAAGTTTAATTATGTAACTGTATTTGTACTATTCTATGTAGTTCAAATTTTAAAGTATTTTCTATGTTAATTCGTAAAAAAATAAATTGGCCGTATTTCTATATTACATTAAGATCGATCAAGGGGAGTATCCCGATTTTTATTTTCCTTATTTTTTAGTAGCCCTGTAAATACTACCAAGCCTTTTCAACATTTAAAACAAATGTTTAGTGAAAGATAATCTTGTGGCACTGAGTTTACTTAGATGTAAACTTCTTTGCTATTGAAATAGAGGTAGTAGATTGGTAATAGCTAGATAATGTTTAGGTATACTAACTCTATAGTTTATATAACGTTTAGCCTAAAACAAACATGAACTATACTTACCATCTGCTTGTTCAAAACTTGTGTAATCGTTTCGCTAAGATGAATGTCGGTTTTCTTTAAACATTATTTGCAGTTATAAAAATCAAAATGACTGTTGTCAATTGTTTTTGATTTTAAATTGCTTGCAAAAGTTTTATAATCTCTCGAATGATTAATCCTCGTGCATTTTTTCAGTACAAGGTTACTGATTATAAATAGAGCACCCTCCTGGCTCCCTTCTTTGAAAAGTTAGACACCAATATTAAATAAAAAATCGCAGTTTTCAAACAATTTTCTTACGGGTTAAAATAGAAACAATTCATATCCTGTATATTATTTTTTAGTTATCTAGTAATTCTAGAACCGCCACTATGTTGTTTTCGGGCGTTATTGTGCCAAAAAAGGAAGAAAAAGTCATTTTCTAACTTTGCCTGCGTGAGTTTGTCACGTTTGATAATAACGTCAATTGATAACGGCATTTATTGTTATAAAAATAAGTGTTATTATAAAAATAGTTTTTTCGGATAGCAAAAAACGAAATAAATACGAAATATTTATTAATAATAAATATAACTGCCAGGCTCAAGAGAACTTTCCTCCTATCGTAAATACATTGCCAAGAATGTATAACCACATCTTAATCGAAAAAAACGTTTAAAACAAAGGAAAATAATAATACAAAGAAGTAAAAATCACCAAAACCTGAGAACAAAAAAAATATATATAAAAAGAAAATTGTTCATTTGATCATAAATATTACAATCGCAGGATTATTGCTGCTATAAAGAAACAAAAATTGATTAGGTTAATTGTTTAACATATCCCCTGTTCTGTTCAATAAATATCCTATAAATTCATTTTTGTCTTTCTCTGGCTGTTCATATGATTCCTTCGTTGTCCTTGAGTTTTTAAAATTGAAACCTCCTATGTACTTTTCTCTTTTAAACAATTCACTGACATGTTTCTTTTAATTTATGTTTTAAATACTCCTCTAAAAATATTTCAGACATAGTTAAGTCTGTGCTATTTGAGGACCACCTTAATCTTCAAAAACTGCCAATCTATAAATGAAAAATGACATTTAAAAAATCAGTTCACGCGAGAAGGTTGTGGCGGAATGCAGTCCTGCTGCCAGATTTATTTCCTATTATTATATGCAACCAAATTTTCATTATTGTTTTCAAGTTGCCTTTATGTATCCATTAAAACAACTACGTTGTCAATATACCGCCTCTAGATTGACAGCTAGAGGCTTTTATTTCTGGTATTACTTGGTAGCTTAAAAGAAAATCTTTTTTCTATTAAAATTTTTGGTCGTTGAGAAAACTGACTCATTCTTTCAAACAATTTTCTTAAAGATACTACCTTGTTCTCCTGAGTTAAATGACGTACTTTAAACTTTATTTGGTGAATAATAATATTTCTGTACAGGATTTTAAATCCTGTAAAATGTTTTATCAAAATCTTCATCAGCATCTTTTACAAATCTTCTAGATTTTCTAAAATCAAAAGAAAGTAAATATTAGTTTTTGTTAAATTTTCATAACAAGGTACATTAAAAATGCAGAAAAAGTTCCTATTTCTTAAGTCTCGTAGTTCTGTCCTCTTTGTGTAATCTTTTCATTTCATCATTCTTTACATATTCTTGGAAATGTATTTAAACTAGTGATTTTTCTTCTCCCTTCATCGGGTTTTATATAGTTATATTTTTAATAAATATTCCGTATGTTCTTGTTTTTATTAAAAACATTTTTATACTAACACGTAATTTTAGCTTACTACAATCAAAATTCTTAACATAAACAAATGTTAACAGAGAGATTTTGCAACGTTTATTTTTACATGCCTTTGTCCTTATGGTTATTTCAAGCATGCGCAGTATTAACGCGAAATAATTGCAAGGTTAGGTTACTATTCATATTCTATAAACTTAGGGGATTTTTTTTCATTCATTTCATGATTAAGCACACCGGTTAGTAGTACTTGATGGATCAACACCAATTTATAAATTAAAGTTGTGTCTAGCAGTTTTCTATCACTTCCTTCAATATTTCCAAGGCAATACTAATGTGGGATAAATAAAATTTAATTTGAAATTAGCACTACACATATTATAATACCATTGTGCCAAAGATTGCAAAATCCCAACATAATCTGAGCACTAATTAACTGTTGTCAGTGTTATTTACAATAAAAGATTATCATTTCAATTTTACTGTATTTTCTTAGTGGTTTGTGTACCCAAGTAGGAAAAAAAGCAAGCCCTACCATAATAGCGATAAGAATAACGAACTTCAAATAACCTCTCTTATAAGTTTCTAAATAAGGGAAATTCTTATCCTTAATATAGGTTTCTCTTATTTTGTTTCAATACTGCGCAAGCTCAAATGATGGGCGCATGCTTGAAATAACAATATCAGATCAGTCCTTATATTTACTTTCTTCCCTTTACTACTGCCCAATCTCCAAATGGTAGACGCATGCTTTAAATAAAGACAGTGGCCTACCCAAATAAGCATAGCAAAATCTCTCTATTGTCAATTTGTGTTATTGTTAAACCCCCATAGCTAATTTCGGTAAAGTTCGAAATATTCGTTTTTCTACCTTGTTTAGTACAGTATCACAATAAAAGTATATTTTGTCGTTTCTGGAGTTAAGAATTTCGTAAAACTAAAAAATAATATACAGAGTGTTTCATTAAAAAGTATAAAGTTTATGTCATATTTGTGTTTCTGTTTAAGCTCCGTAAAAAATCTTTAAAAAGGCTAAAACATTATTTAACATTTTTATTAACTATTCAAATAGGCAAGTAAGGAGATTCTCATTTTATAGACAATAACCCTATATATTTTATTCCCCCTATTTTCGATGAAAAAATATAATGACTGTTTTTCTTTCTCTTGGCTATTTTATATTATTCTTTCTTTTATTTCAAATTATAAATGCAATTTTTGTGCAAATGCAATAGATTTTAAAATTAATAATGGATTACATTAATTTCGATATCTTTAGACATAGATGAATGTCAACAAGAGGGAGGCCGGGAAGGTCATCATTGCCACTCCAATACCAGATGCGTAAATACTCAAGGTTCCTACGAGTGTCACTGCCTTGACGGATACGTACGAGTGGATCGATTTAATTGTGTGGAATTAGATGAGTGCTCTACTGGTGCTCATAACTGTGATTTGAATGCACATTGTGTTAACACGGAAGGTAGCTACAAATGTCAATGTAGAGAAGGATATGAAGGAGATGGGTACCAATGTACACGTAAGTTAAAATCTGTCTTTATTGTAAATATAATCATTTTCGCAACTATTATATATACTAAAGCAGCGGCGGATTTAGAGGAAATGGAGCGACAGGCGGGGCATCGCCTCTCCCTTTTCAAAAGTCATCGTGGCAAAATTGATTATATATTTTCATATTTTGTTTTAATTTCTATTTTATATTTTAAAAACAATAAATTGTTTAAAAGTACTTAGTTACATTTATCTGTTAATAGTGGTATGTATTAGTACCCTCTTTGCCTATAGCGATAGCCGTACAGTCTCGTTCTTTACAATTCACATCAGATGGCGCTGATGTTTACTGACTACTGATCTACTATGTGATGGTGACGTAAGTCGTTACTGTTGTCATGATTGTGTTGTGAAATGACGAACATTGTCATTTCACCAAGGGCAGCTGACGAGCAAAACAAGGGATGTTTTAGTTTAGTATTTGATAAACGGCCGAGGTTGTCCATTATTCTTAAATGTCCTGTACATTTAAAGCCAGGGCAAAACCCACAGAAGGTGTATGTCTGAAAAGCCACTATATATTTTTTTTAATACTTATTTAAATTTATTGCAAATGCTAAAACCAATTATTTAATTAACGCTGATTTCGCTATATATCAACGACAAATCCAAATAAAGATCAATGAATCTTAAATGACTAACTCTCACCTAGTTTCCAATCACCGAAGATTGCAGGCCGGTACATACTATAGTCACTCACAAGTTAACTGAACTTGCAAACCTTCATTGCTCAATGGACAGTGGAGTGATCTAGAAAGACAATAGTTCATTCCCTTTTAGGAAGTGTATTACAGGCAGTTAAACGAAGTAATTGCCGAAACATAATTTCTGTTTCTATATCAACTACTAAAAACGAACAAAGTTCATATTTCATAGCATCGACAAATAAGAGAACAAAACTTGAAGATACTTATTGCAGTATTGTTGTAACATCTCAGTAAGGTACAACAAATTGTGTCTCTGGTTTGTGAAAGCCTATAATTCAAAACTAGAGTCAATTAAGTAAGAACATGTCCGCGATAATTCATTTTTGGTAGATGCGATTCTAGCGATTCAACAAAAAATTGGTACCTTGGACCTTTGTCTACGACGCATTTTAGTAAAAGTATCGGTCGATTCCGAACTTTCGTCGAAATCACCTAAAATGCAAAATCCACATACAAAGTCACATGTTTGCGCGTCGATTCGATGCAGTCTCTCTTCGTTCCCATCCAAAGGGGCCTAAAATGACGCATTCCGCGGCCACTAAATATATTAAACAATCCATGTCGTTTGTGAAGAACGAGACGAAAAATGTCGACGACTTGCCAAAGTCACACCCAAAGTCAGAAAACGAATCGTGTCTTTGTTTTCACGAGACCTGAAATTGACGCGTCTAGGAGTGGCAAATTTAAGAAAATCGGGTTTGAATGTATCCCATGAGACCATTCAAGAACATCTTCGTGCTCATGATATCAAATTCCGAAGCACGTTGAAGAAACCTTTGCTGGGGGAAAATCAGGTCGCGAAGCGGCTCGCTTGGGCCCACGATAAGATACTAGAGTGGACCTCACAATCAGCGGACGCCAACCCTAATGAAAAAGTTAGGTCCTTTGTAAAGAGAAAGCTCAGAGGAAAGACTCTGAGGACTTTGACTCAGTTGTCTCGCGAGACTGGAAAAATTTGCAGAGTATGCAGAAAGTCTCGTCGATAGAATGTCTCGAAGGTGCCAGGCTATTATTGATGCAGGACGCGATTGGATATCTCACTAAGAAAGAGTAATGGTTAATAAGATATTAGCATGGGGCACAAAATGGATTTCTCAAGGGCAAATCCACAATATCGGCAATTTACGAATTTATTAATAAAGTTTACACAAATCTAGATCTGAAAATGAAAACATTAGGCCTATTTATGGACTTAAGTAAGGCGTTTGACCTTGTAAATTACGATCTTCTGCTGGATAAGTTGAATGCGTATGGATTGAGGGGAAAAATTAATGAACTACTTAGGAGTTACTTAACTGGGAGAACCCAACTCGTACATGTAAATACAGCAAAGTCGGACATATTACCGATTAATATAGGGGTACCGCAGGGATCTGTCTTAGGACCTCTGGTGTTCTTGCTTTTTGTGAACGATCTGCCTAATATAGAAGAGCAACATAATCTCATCATGTTTGCCGATGATAATAATAGTTACGTTTGCTCTCACAAAAGTAAAGAAGTGCTAGTTTGTGCACAAGATATTTTAAATAAATTTTTAAAATGGTTTAATGCAAATAAATTGTGTATAAATACATAAAAAAACCGTATTCATTGATTTTACTCCTCGAACTAAAGCAATATCTAAAAGTTATCTATTAAAAATTTAAGGGAAAAGTATCCAACAAGTAGATGAAGTAAAATTTTTGGAAAATAGCTTGAGTTGGGAAAGCCATGTTGATGCTCTTTGCAGGACTTTATCATCGTCGTGTTTTGCATTATATAAACTGAAAGATTTGATCAATAGAAATGTTTTGTTGTCTTATTACTATGCACATTTCTATTTAAGAATTAAGTATGGCATAATTTTTTGAAGTTGTTCTTCTTATAGCCTCAGGGTTTTTCGGCTACAAAAAAGAGCTATGAGAGCGATAGTTAACGCTCAGAGAAGTGCATCCTGTGGGCGGATTTTTAGGGCTTTAAGGATCTTCATAGTACCTTGTATTTTCATGGTTGAAATTTTGTTATTTGTGAAGCAGAAACCGCAGACTTTTTTTACTAACAATTATTATCACGATTATAATACAGGGTACGGTGATAACTATGCTATTCCAGTCCACAATTTGTCCACAACGGAAAACAATCCCCGTTATATTGGCATTCACCTATTCAATAAATTGCCCCCCCATTTTCGAAATATTGATAATCAAAAATTGTATAAAAGAACCTTTATTTGATTTTTTTTTTAGAAAAATGTTACTGTAGTATAAACGATTTTTTAACAGATAGAGGCTAATAATGTTAAGATGCTAACTTTTGTTTGCTTTATTACATTTATGTAAACTCATTTGTAATACTTCTTCTCACTCATTTAAAATAGTGCCTGACTTGTCCTATGCTATTGTGTATGGTCTCCTGGATTAAAAAAGTTTATTTATTTAAGATAATTAAGCCGTTGTTAGCACACCAAAGAATAAAATGTCTTCGAAACACATTTTTTAATAATACGAGCGGCTACGTTCTTACTTAACAGAGTGTATACCTGTCCTCTGTTAGCGGCTGTTTAAGGCCACAGACCGACCGACAAATTCTCATTAACAATTACAGCTAAGCAGTTCTATCATTAGGGTTCTATCCCAGTAAAAAAAATTTATATCAACTACTAAAAATAAACAAAGCCCATATTTCAGTAGTGACCACTGTCCTTTCTTCTGTCAATCCACCTCGGGACGCATTTCGCCGTACCACGTCTCGAACAGTGGTTCAATAAGTTCCATTATTGGTTCAAAATATGTTGCCCCATTTCGGTTTCTATTAAGAAATATTGCTGCTATTACTTCGTCGTGCAATATAACGGACCAAACCCGAACAGACTGACCGTCCGAGTGTTTTGTTTTTGGTATTATCCGGGCCTTTTTTGGCTCAAAAGTGAATATTTCTTCTATTAAAAACCTTATTGTTCAGAGACTCACCGTATGAACAATACAATTAAACAGTTGCGCATTTTATGCTGCTTACTGCTGAAATAGGGCTGTATTCGTTTGTCTTCTTCTTACAATATAACGCACCAAACCTGAACAGATTGACCGTCCGAGTGTTTTGTTTTTGGTATTATCCGGGCCTTTTTTGACTCAAAACTGAATATTTCTTCTATTAAAAACCTTATTTGTTCAGAGACTCACCGTATGAACAATACAATAAAACAGTTGCGTATCTTATGCTGCTTACTGCTGAAATAGGACTGTATTCGTTTGTCTTCTTCTTACAATATAACTCACCAAACCCGAACAGATTGACCGTCCGAGTGTTTTATTTTTGATATTATCCGGACCTTTTTGGGCTTAAAAGTGAATATTTCTTCTATTAAAAACCTTATTTGTTCAGAGACTCACCGTATGAACAATACAATTAAACAGTTGCGCATCTTATGCTGCTTACTGCTGAAATAGGACTGTATTCGTTTGTCTTCTTCTTACGACGCCGCCTCCTCGCGAAGGTTGGCAATCCATATAGCTAAACGAACTTTAGAATCTGCTGCTCGAAAAATATCACATACACGCACATCCAAACCACCCTCTCATGTCCTTCAGCCAAAAATTCTGTCGTCTTCCGATCGATCCTTTGCAATTCGTACTTTGGGCAGCTCATTATATATTCGAAGTATTGAATTTTTCTTATTTTTGTGGTTGTTAGTAATTCCTTCATTTTGTTCATTCTTTCCAGTACTTCGGTGTCTTTTATTTTCCGTACCCAGGAGATGCAAAGAAGGCGTTAATAAATGTACATTTCAAAGATTCCAGTCGTTTCTCTGATCCAGGGTCAAGGTTCCAGTACCCACATCCATACAATAGCACGGAGAATACATACGCTATCACCATTCTCATTTGGAGTCCAAGACTGAGACTTGTGCGATGGAAAAATTTATTTATATTCATGTATGTTACTTGGGCCTGTTCAATTCGGGAATATATTTCCTTTTTTGGGACCCACTTACCATTTATATTGGTTCCTAAATATTTAAATGTATAAACCTGTTCTACGGTGTTGTCCCTGATTTCGAGGGATTGTGGAGGTAGATTTTTCTTTGTTATTACCATCCACTTGGCTTTTCTTATATTCATAGTTAATTCAAATCTATCGCTGGCTATTACGACTCGATTAATCAGTTGGTGGAGATCTTTAATATTATTTGCTAATAGAACAGCATGATCAGCATACCGTATGCTGTTCAGTGTACTTCTATTAACTGTTATTCATTCAACGGATTCATAGATGGCCTCATTAAACACAGCATTAGAATGAAGATTGAAGAAAAGTGGCGGAAGAATGCATCCCTGTCTTACACTTTGGATTATTTTTATGTTTTCGGGCTTTTCCAGCCCAATTTTAACTTCCACCGATTGATTCCAGTTCAGATTTTTAATAATATTTGCTGTTTCTAAAATTTTTATTAATTTCTCGTGCATCACACAATCAAAAGCTTTATTGTAATCTATAAAACATGCATATACATCTGCATTCAAATCTTTATAACGCTAGACCAGAACATTTAATGAGAATAAGACTTCCCGTGTACCCATGCCTTTTTGGAATCCGAATTGTGTGTTATCTATTTCTACTTCATATTTTCTATATATTCTGGTATTGATGATTCTCAGGAATATCTTGTGAACATGAGAAATTAAACTTATTAAACGATAATCGTCACATTTTATTGATTTTAATTTTTTAGTAATTGGGATGAAAGTCGACTTTAGCCAGTCAAGAAGGATTTGTCCAGTTTCATAGATATATTACCAGTTGCTGGACTTTCATCCGAAAATATTTTCATTATCATATTTTTTCATTCTTTCGTAGTAGTTTAGCATGAATAACTTCTCTTCTTGTTATTTCTGGCCCTTGGCCCTATCCCATTATCCTTGTTTAGCTGTAAGTTTTCTGATCTATGTCCATTGAAAAGTTGTTCTATGTATTGCGCCCATGTCTTCATTTTGTCCTTAATATCCAATATAATTTCATTACTTCCATTTCTCAGAATTCTTTCTTGTTTTTCCTCCCAATTCATTAGCCTTCGTATGTAAGTTAAATATGTCGTTTGTAGTAGTTTAAATAAAATGTTTATTACTGGATTAGATCGAGCTGCCTAGCACTAATTGTTAGTAACAATTCCTCTGTCTGTGTGTGACCTTAATAGTCCTCGATGGAGGACAATGCTTTTAAATTGTATACCTTCACAATTTCTATTTTTACGAGTAAGTACTGTAAATTTATTTCTCTATGTCAACATTTTACTGTTATATTTTTTGACACAAAAAAGGTTTATACTTTTCTGTTAAAAAGTTGATGTTATATATTGTTTTTTTTTCAGCTATTTGTAACCCAGGCTGCCTAAATGGTGGTGTTTGTCTCAAACCAAACCAATGTTCTTGCCCAGGTGGTTATACGGGAACCTCGTGTGAAAGAGATTTAGATGAGTGTGCAACCAATGCACATCGATGCACAAATTCCTCAATATGTGTCAATATGATGGGTTGGTATTACTGTCAGTGTAAACCTGGTTATGAAGGACCTGTGCCAGATAATAATTTGGGAACGTCTTGTATAGGTATGCTGAGTAAATAAGTTAAATAAGGTCACAAATGTAATACAATACGATCAGATATTAGTGGTTATACAGGCATGAAACACTTCTCGTCAAATCAAATTTAAAATTTTAATGAGCGCGGTAAGGCCAGGTAGAAATTGATAATAATCATACCTTCTCCCATTCGAGAAACGTTTATGTAATTTAAAAACGTACACTTTTGATAAAATGTCATTGTCATACATTTTTTCCCCTATTTTAAATGTTTCTGTAAAATTTGTGATAAGTTCTGCAGGAAATTTAATTATAATTCTTTGTTTTATGTTATAATTTCTATAATGATTTTTTTATTATTAAATGAAATAGCACGTAGGCTGAAAGGTTTTTGGTCTGACACATAGATGTCGCCCTTTTCAAAAAATCCATGGTTTTAGTGACGTTACTTTCGATATTTTCAAAACACTGAAACAAATCGAATTTCGTGTGTTGATTAAACACTGTTTTTTAATATGAAGAAATATCGTTCAAGCAAAGCAATGGCTTGATAAGTGCTACGGGGACTCTGGAAAGTCAATCATCATTTACTGGTGTGCTGAATTTAAACACGGTCGTACAGATACAAATGATGCTGAACGCTCTGGACGCCCAAATGAGATGGTTACACTGGAAAATATCAAAAAAATCCACAAAATTGTTTTGGATGACCGTAAAGCGAAATTGCGTGAGACAGCTGACACCCTAAAAATATCAAAAGGTGTTGATCATATATTGCATGAACATTTGGGCATGAAAAAGCTCTGTTCTAAATGGGTACCGTGTTTGCTCAAGATAGACCAAGAACAACAACGTGTTGATGATTCTGTGCGCTATTTAAGCGCAATAAAAAGGATTTTTTATTGTGCTTAAATTTTTATGACAATGGATGAAACATGGATTCACCCCTACACACCGGAATCAAATCGACAGTCAGCTGAGTGGACGGCAGCCGGTGAAAGCCGCCCGAAGCGACCAAAGACACCACAGTCGGCTGGGAGGGTTTTGGTCTCTGTATTTTAGGATGATCATCGAATAATTTTTATCGACTATACTGAGAAGGGAAAAACCATCCATAACGAATATTATATAAAGTTATTGGTGCTTTTGAAGGCAGAGATTGCAAAAAAACACCCCAAATAAACAATAAAAAAGTGCTCTTTCATCAATACAATGCACCGTGCCACAAGTCAATGGTTACGATAGCAAAATTGCACGAATCGAAGTTCGAATTGCTGCCTTATCCACCGTATCTCCAGATTTGGCTCTCAGCGACTATTACCTATTCGCGGACCTCAAAAAAATGCTCGCGGGAAAGAGATTTAACTCCAATGAAGAAGTTGTCGCCGAAACTGAGGCCTATTTTGAAAGCAAGGACAAATCCTTCTACAAGAAAGATATAGAAAGCGTTGGACTGATTGTATCGCTCTTGAAGGAGACTAGGTTGATGAATAAAGGTGAATTTTGCGAAAAAAATGTATTTTAAATTGCTAGACCAAACCTTCTCAGCCTGCGTATTATCTTATCTCAGTGATTTCTCTGATTTTGCGCTAAAATTCAAAATGTCAGTTGAAGAAATATACAGCTTTAAAAGGACATATTATGCTTATAGCTGATACCACTAGTTTATGATATACAGTCTGGGAAACTAACTGTCGAGCTCTGTATTTAAGATTTTGTTTACAGTTCGTATGTCAGTAAAAATTCTCTTGAAAGAATAACGTATAGACCAAGAGGGCGACGCCAAAAACCGTCGTTTTTCGAGTTTTTGAGAGGGTCCAGCTTCGTCCTCCAGTATTGGCTGCGTCTGCCTTTTAGAGGTTCCCTCTTATTTTATCAAGAACAAACTATAAATGTATTGATTTTATATGGTTAAATGACAGTCCATTTTCAGATTGACGTTTTATCTTCTAAGGCTTGGAAAAATAAAATTTTAGAGTTTCTGTTTGTTTTAACTTTTTTTCAAGTCAGGTTCAGTTTATCAAATAATTTATTTTACTTATAAGGAAAACTTAAAGTTATATTTATTATGAACTTTCATGTAAAAATTTACTAATTAATCTGAATTTAGATATAGATGAATGTGAAGAATCTCGCCATACCTGCCATTCAACAGCTCAATGTGTGAACACGGACGGAGGTTTTGACTGTGCATGTCCAGCTGGGTCGGTGAACTGCCGCTACAGTTGTATTTTTGAAGAGCGGGAAGTAGCACATGGGATGACTGTTCATTCTAAAATGGATCCATGTCTTAGTTGTACTTGTAAAAAAGGTGTTATTTCTTGTGAGAAACCAAAATGCGATTGCAGAAGATCATCAACGAATAGATGTTGTCCGCAATGTGATTCTAGACATGCTTGTAGACATCAAGAGCTAAACGATGTTGTATTTATGCACGGAGAAAGGTCAGATTTTTCTCTTAATTTATTTATTTGATGGATTGTACATTACAGTGTGTTATTATATGACCAGCATTTTAATGTACATCAATTCGTAAATGTTATATGTACGACAGTCGTTTTTGTGTAAAAAATTAAAACGTTATTAAACTAACACTAAAACGAGTTAGAAGTTAAGAAAAAGAGCAATCTCTGTACGTCTTTTAGAACATATACTGTACCTCTCTTTTCTGACGAGTCATTTATAATCTGGCTTAAATTGTTGGTCGATAAATCCTCAGCTTTATCTGTAGCAACGACATCGAATTAACTGAAGGTTTTGCAATAAAATATTACGCTTTCTTGAATTTTTTAGTTATGAATTTCTGCAAGCAATATGCAAATATTTAGAGTATAATTGTTTAATATTTCGTCGAGTATTGTAGACAAGGATATAATTAACAATCATTCATTTATTTTTTTAACGAATACTACATATTTATTGGATATAGGTCATTCTTTAACCAAACCGTACACCTATTTTTTTTTTCACATTTTTGATTTGCCTGAAAACTTTTTTATGGCTTGTATATATGAAATTAGTGGACACATATATCGAGATTTTTGTTTCCAAATGTATATTTTGGAAAATATGGATGTTATAAATTATCGTAGTCCACTAATCGGCGGCACATTAAAAAAGCAATATCTCCGTTTTTATTTATCATAAAAACTCGTTCGTTCTTCCGCCATCATATTACTCTTTATGTTGGCTTTCGCAAAGTATAACTGTAGAATTATTTTATTGTTTATTTATTAAAAATAATAACAATGAAATTGTTTAAATGATTTTTTCATGCTTGCCCCCTAAACTTATAAAACCGAAAAAAGTAATTATATAAAAACAACACTATGTTTTAATTTCCAATATATTTAAAATAACTTGACTATTGTTTCACCATACAATGGCTTTTTCAGAAGTGAATTAGAAAGAAAAACGTTTGGTAATAATACAGGTTATATAGTGCTTAAAACTATCCTTAATTACATAAGATTATGTTAATCGTTTTATTATATTATTTACTGACAAAGTTATTTTAAAGATGCAAATCTGTGTTACTATTTTAGAGAACAAATAAAGATTAAGTAAGGGTGAATGGTTTAAGTCTACCTGTTCGTTTAATAACAGATTGGAGTTTTTCCGTTTGTTAATTTCAAGACATTCAAGCATATTTAATTTTTTAATTTTATTTTCTACATGCAGGATTTTGAATGTATCATCAAAATTATGGGATTCGTTTATTATATGGGTTGCGTAATGCGAATTGTTCTTGTTTTTTAAATAACTATGTTTATGTTCTTTAATGCGAGTTTCAAAAGATCTACCAGTTTGTCCTACGTAGGTTTTAGTACAAGATCCCGAAATTAAAAAAAAAAAAACTCTTGATTTTTTGGATGTATAAGATTTAGTTTTGTTATTCAAAATTATATTCCCTAAGGTATTACTGGTTTTAAATGCTATTTTATTGTTCTTTTTTGTTAAGTGTTTTGAAATTGTTCTAGTTATTTTCCCTGTGTACGTGAGTGTGCTAAATTAAATAGTTTTAATCATATGAATATGTAACAGTCTATGTATGAAAGAGCCATTTCGTGAGTATAAGGGTGGGATGAACTATTGTGTATAACTATGTCAGTATGTGAAGGCTTGTGATAAATCGAGAAATCACGTTTTTTGTTCACTTTTGATATAGATATGTCTAAGAAATTTATAGAGTAATTGGTTTCTAATTCTAAGGTGAATTTAATAATAGGATGCAAATTATTTAGGAAGTTAAGGAAGATTGTTAGTTGTCTATGTGTTCCCGTGAAACAGGAAATGATATCATCAACTTATCTATGTCAGTAAACAATATTTTTTTACTTATCGCGTTTTGATGGATTTTTAGTTCTAAATGATCTATGAAAATTTCCGCTAGTAAAGGGCTTAAAGGATTACCCATTATTAGACCTTCTTTAGATGTATAAAAGTTATCGTTGAATTCAAAATAGTTTTGATCCAAGCACGTCGTAAGTAAATCTAAAATATCCCGTTTAATAATTTACTTTATTCTTGATTAAGAGTCTATCTACTAATTCTATGACTTCACATGATGGGATACTAGGAAATAAGTTTTGTACATCAAATGAGATAATTCTAGAATTTTCTGGTAAGTTAATGTTTTTAATTCTATTAGTTCATAAGTGTTGTATATACTATATTTCGGTTTAAATTTACAATGTTGTCGTAGTAAAGGGATGAGTTTTTGTGATAATTTAATTGATGGGGCCGTAACAAAAGATACAACTGGTCTAATAGGGAAATTCTTTTTATGTAATTTAATTAGGGAATATAATTTTGGAGCTTGTGGATTCATTATTGTTAAAGTTCTTTTTTCAAAATCATCTTTTAAAGTAGATTTTATTAGTTTTTGGTAGACTTTTGTTGGCTCATTATTTAATACTTGACTTTTTTCTGTATTAAGAAAAGAAAGGTTTTTAAATATATACTGTCCTCTAGAAATAACTACCGACTTACCCTTATCAGCTCTAGTGAATATTATGTTGTTTTCTTTGGCTTTGATTTTGATCGATACTGCTGTTTTCTATTCTCTAGCTTGCTTAGTTGTGGTTGTTCGAACAATTCTTTTTTAATCTTGTTGACTATCATATATTTAAAATGTGGGTCTTCATTAGATAAACCTAACTCACATTCAAGTCCGAAGATTTCTCTTGATTTTTGGATATGCTTAGATTTTAAATTATACTATAAGCCTTTTTCAGTAGTCCTGATTCCGCTTCTGTGAATGTTGAGTTAGTAAGACTAACAAATCTCTTGTAAAATGCATGGTTAGTGAGGTGTTTGGTTTCTGGCTCTATTGTCGGGATTTTCTGTTTGTTGGTTGTTATGGGGGTTTGAAGTTTTTTGTTTTGTATATTGTCTTTTTTGGTTATTATAGAATTTACTTGTTCTCTGACTTTCCGATCGAAGATACCAAATTCAATGTTTGTTGATCTATGAGCACTTTCAGGATGTATTACTTTATATATGTGTTAGTTATCCCTTTTAGTGTATTGTATTTTCATATCTTCAAGTACCCATCCCTTTAGTCAGGCTTGCTGTGCGATTTTAGCGACTTTAGACTGATTATTTGTTTTAAGGCACATATATTTAGGATAAACTCCGATCTGTGTACACTATTTTAAAAACCAAATGTGTGCAAATTCTAGTTTTCAGTAGCAGTTTGAAATACCATAAGGCTAAAAAGCTCGTTGAAACTTCAATAACATCTTTGATTGTGTTACCCGATACTTGGAAATCATAATAAAATTATATAAAAATTAAATATATTGGAAATTAAAACATAGTGTTGTTTTTATATAATTTTACACACAATCGAAGATACCATTATATTCGCTATGTTTTAATTTAATAAACCCATAGTTTTGAAAAGTGAAGTCTTTATTAGGTCTGAACATATTAAATAATTTCGAACACGCGTTACGCGCATAGAGTTCTAACGGAGTCTCATTCACGTTTGCGCCCATTTCCTGCTTTTGAAAGATTATTCTTTTATATCAGTACTTCTATATGAAAATTATATACACGTTCTTAAAAAAACAAACAAGTAGAAAATGATCCTTATTATTAGACTAAATGTTCAAATGCACATTCATTGAAAACGTAGAAATGTAATTATTGAATACTGGAACAGAGACAAACTTAGTTGAAACCGAACATTACGATTTTTTTATGATAAAAAACGATCGGATTATTTTAATGAATAAATCAAGGGAATACAAAATATTGTCAGAAGCACATTTATTTGCAAGGATATGATATAATAATGCATATAATATAATTTCCGACGATATGTTAAAAGTAAGTAATTATTTCATAGCTTCAACTCCAGTTGAATGTTCTTGAAAAGAAAAATGCAAGGATATGTCAACGTCCCTTTTATAGTTAGAACCATTTTAAATCTAGCCTCTAATTTTTTTGCTTCTTCAATATATTCTTTATTCATTACAAATTTCAATGACATATTAGGGGGAGACTCAATTGCTCATTTAAATAATTGTTTTGGCGTTTGCATTAGATTGGTTACTCTTTGAAGGCTGGTTCTAGCAGCTAACCGTTTCAAAGTTCCACCCAAGCTATCACACTCACTCTTGCCATGGGATGTTGGAAAAAAGTGCCACTCTGCAGTTAAACCAAAATTGATATATTTTTTTTTTGTTTTTGTATAGTGCACTTGTCCCATCAGAAAAATATGTAATTTTTTAAATTTTCATTTCAGTTGAGTTTGTCTCTGTTCCAGTATTCAACAATTACGTTTCTAAGTTTTCGATGAGTGTACATTTGAACAATTAGTCTAATAATAATCACTTTCTACTTGTTCGTTTTTTGGATAATGTATATGTAATTTTCATATAGAGGTACTGATATAAAAGGATGAACTTTCAAAAGCACAAACGTGAACGAGACTTCGTTAGAAATCTATGCGCGCGGTACGCGTCCCGTGATGCGAGCTCTAAATTATTTAATATTTTTCGACCTAATAGAGACCCCACTTTTCAAAAATATGGGTATATAGAGTATATCCCAGAAAGCGAGTGGGAAGAATATTATAAAAAAACAGAAGACAGACAAGAATTCCAAGAAGAGAATACTGAAGAAGAACAGAATAAGGGAAAGAGATGAAACTAGGCTATGAAGAAGTAAAGAAGACAATAAAAATACTTAAAAATAATAAATCTGCAGGGCCTGGAGGTGTGGTAAACATAATGATTACGTACGGGTCTAATAAATTACATCGAATGCTGAGAAACACAGAGCGATAAATGGAGAAAAAATACCAGAGGAATGGTCAAAAGCCTATATAGTATCTATATTTAAAAAGGGAGAGCGCAGAAAATGCACAGACTATAGAGGCCTAAGCATAATATCGAGTACGGGGCGCTCGCGAAAAATTATTAAAAATTCTATAGAGAAAAATATAAAAGGAAAAATTGGAGAAAACCAAGCAGGCTTTACGGCCGAAAAATCATGTATAGACCACATATACACTATAAAACAAACAATGAAAAAAAACTGGCAAAGAATAGAAAAGTTCATCTAGCCTTCATAGACATAAGAAAGGCCTATGACTCAATACCAAGACAAAGATTATGGAATACAATGAAAGAAATAGGCATTGACAAAGAACTAATATACTCAGTAAAAGCTCTCTATTCAAACAACACAGTGAACATAAAAATAGGACATAAAATAGGGAAGAGACTCCAAACATCAAAAGGCCTACTAGAAGGATGCTCTATATCCCCAACACAATTCAAAATATACCTCGAACAAACGTTAAAAGAATGGAAGCAAAAATGTAGTGGAATGGGATTTCCAATACGAGAAGATTACTTATATACTAAGTTTCGCAGACGACTAAGTAATCCTAGCGCAAGATGAGGAGGCCTCAGTTATATGGTAAGAACACTGAAAGGAGAATACACTAAAGCAGGATTAGCAATAAACTTTGATAAAACGGAATATCTAACAACAAAGGATTGAAATGTGGAAAATCTAGAAGTCGATAATGAAACAACAGTAGGAACCATAATTTCAAAAAAACGCAACATCAGAAGAAGAGATCTAAGCTAGATTAGGACAAACGCGGACATGCATAAGACAATTAAATTCGATCCTGTGGGACAAACACATTACAAAGAGAAACAAAACACGCATATACAAATCAATAATACAAAGCATAATGACATACCGGTCAGAAACATGGACGATCAACAAAACAAATAAATTTAAAATTAACGCGGTAGAGATGGAGTGTTGGAGAAGATGCTGTAGAGTGACAAGTATGGAGAGAATACCAAATGAAGACATAAGAAACAGAATGAACATCAAAGAGAACGAATTAAAATGGTATGGATATATAAGATGGAGCGAAGATAATAGGTGGATAAAGAAAATAATGGAGTGAAGCCCTATAGGGAGAAGAAAAAGAAGAAGACCCAGACGATCGTGGAGAGACGATGTGGCCGAGGCTATGGAGGTAGAAAATCCTTTATATATATATATATATATATATATATATATATATATATATATATATATATATATAGGACAATCCGCGTCAACCGGATCAGAGCTACGACCAAAATTAGAAGCAACCACTTGACCAAGGGCTCATTTTAAAGCTTAGAGCGTCTACTTTCAAATGCCGAGTGCACCTTTGAAAAATCAAATATGGCGGCTCCAATATGGCGGCCGGTAGCCGGAGAGAAATCAAGTGTCCAGCAAAAAAAAGCTTGTAAAAATAAAAATTCGCAACTGTTTGGGTCGTTTTTTTTTGGCTCAAATTGTAGCTGATAGACGCCCCAACAAATTAGGGTGGTAAGTTGACAAAATCCAACATGGCGGATCCAATATGGCGGTCAAAAATCCAATATGGTGGCCGAATTTTCGCAAATGAACCGATTTGCACTAAATTTGGTAAACGGGTGTTTTTTAGGGTCGCTGATCACGAATCCGACGTCTGATTTGCCAAATTCAAGATGGCGGATCCAAGATGGCGGATGAAATTTTCTAAAATCTATCGATTTGTACCAAATTTGTTATACGGGGGTTTTTTGGGGTCGCCGAATACGAATCAGAAGTTCGATTTTCAAAATTCAAGATAGCGGACCCAATACAGTAGATTACCTTATTCAGTTTCCACCATATTGGGTCCACCTTCTTGAATTTAAGAATTTGAGAAATTTTGTGCAAATCGGTTCATTTGCGAAAATTCGGCCACCATATTGGATTTTTGACCGCCATATTGGATCGATTATGTTGGATTTTGTCAACTTACCACCCCAATTGTCTGGGGCGTCCATCAGCTACAATTTGAGCCAAAAAACGACCCAAACAGTTGCGAATTTTTATTTTTACAAGCTTTTTTTGCTGGACACTTGATTTTTCTCCGGCTACCGGCTGCCATATTGGATTTTTCAAAGGCGCACTCGGCATTTGAAAGTAGACGCTCTCTAAACTTTAAAATGAGCCCTTGATCAACTTTTTTGGTTGGTATATATATATATATATATATATATATATATATATATATATATATATATATATATATGGGTTTTTTAAATTAAAACATAGTGAATACAATGGTATATTTTTCGATTTTATAAGTTGTGGGGGCAAGCAGAAAAAAATTATTTAAATAATTTCATTGTTATTATTTTTGATAAATAAACAATTAAAAAATTCCACAATTATACTCCGCGAAAGTCAATATAAAGAGCAATAAAATCGTGGAAGAGCGAAGTTTATATTATAAATAGAACCGGAAGGAAATATTGCTTTTTTAATGTGCTGCCGATTAGTGGACTACGATAATGTATAACATTTATATTCTGTAAAATATAC
The DNA here is from genome assembly GCA_019049505.1 of Pachyrhynchus sulphureomaculatus. Classification (NCBI taxonomy): domain Eukaryota; kingdom Metazoa; phylum Arthropoda; class Insecta; order Coleoptera; family Curculionidae; genus Pachyrhynchus; species Pachyrhynchus sulphureomaculatus. The sequence continues at coordinate 70,853,571 of CM032449.1, read as the reverse complement.
ATTTGGAAAAAAAATACACTAGTTTCACGTATAAAAGCCATAAAAAATTTTCCGGACAAATCGAAAATATAAAGACTTTTTTTCCTCAAATCCATACGGTTTGTAAAAGAATGACCCATATATGATATACGGTGCGTAATTAACTTAGCTTATGTCGAAATAAAATCATTTTCGAGATATTGGAATCTGAAAGAAATATTTTAGACGCGTTAATAGTATTTGGCTTCTAAATGGTGCATTTAGTACAAAACTTTTCGGATGTTCTCTTCTTGATTTTTAATTTTTCAATTTTTTACCTCCGCAACTTTTTGTCAATAATATTAACAATAAAATTGGTTTAATAGCCATTTTATTCTAAACCCGACATTTAAATGGTAAAAGTTGTTACGAATTTCATGTTTGAGATATTAATATCTCGGAAACTATGTAATTTAGGTATAGGTTACACAAACGTACACTGTTGATTCCAATATTTAAAAAATTCACAGAGAGTACTGTTACGAAAAAATAAAAAAATTAAATAAATATTTGCCTACTTTCGTACACCATATGTATTAGAAAATATTTTTAAAATGCACTCCCAAGCCAACTTAAAAACTTACTTAAAGCTTTCTTTTATCTACAATACTTTACAAGGTATAGACCAATTACACACTAAATGAACGTGCTATATTACTACCTAAAATGAAGGTCGAAACTAATACCAGGTGTGCAACTATGAAATGCGGATTCCAGACAACAGATGGTGCACCAATGCAGTTTGTGCTATAAAGATTTGATACTGCCATTTTGTTGTGTCATCAAAAAGTATCAGACGCGCGAGAGTGATAAATTGGGAAAATGTGTGCATAGTGTTGTGTTCAATATGTCGAAATTTATACCGAACAAAGAGCATTCGCGGACAGCATTAATTTTTTGTTTTCATTTGAAGAAAACTGCTGTTGAATGGTGAACATGCTTCGTCGCAAGATACGTGAGAACGATGGTTTCGGCGTTTCAAAAGTGGTGACTTCGATGTTGCAGACAAGGAACGTGGAAAACCGCCAAGAAGTACGAAGATGTGGAATTGCAAGCATTGTTGGACGAAGATGATTCGCAAACACAAAAACAACTCGCCGAGCAATTGGCCGTTAGACAACAAGCTGTTTCCAATCGGCTACGAGAGATGGGAAAGATTCAGAAGACCGGTAGATGGGTACCACATGAGTTGAACGACAGGCAAATGGAAAAGCGCAAAAACACGTGTGACATTTTGCTCCATCGGTACAAAGGAAGTCGTTTTTTGCATCGTATAGTTACAGGAGATGAAAAGTGGATTCATTTTGAGAATCCCAAGCGCAAAAAAATCATGGGTAGACCCAGACACACCATCCACATAGACCGCAAGACCGAATTGCTTTGGCAGAAAGACGATGCTCTGTGTTCGGTGGGACCAGAAGGGCGTGGTCTATTATAAGCTGTTAAAACCTGGGGGGAAACGGTTATTACTAAACGTTACCAACAACAATCGACCAATTTGAACCATTTGCTGCTTGAAAAAAAGCCAGAATACCGAAAGAGGTAACCAAAGTCATTTTTCTTCATGACAACGCTCCATCACATACGGCAAAACCAGTTCGCGACACGTTGAAAGCACTCAGCTGGGAAGTTCTACCCCATGCGGCTTACTCACCAGACTTGGCTCCTTCTGATTACCACTTGTTTGCATCGATGGGTCACGCACTTGCTCAGCAGCGCTTTGGTTCGTACGAAGATGTAAAAAATGGCTAGACCAATGGTTCGCAGCAAAAGGGGAAGATTTTTACTGGCGTGGTATTTACAAATTACCCGGTAAAGATGAGAAAAAATGTATAACAAGCGATGGAGCATACTTTGAATAAAGCACTTTTTATCATTCTTCCTCTCTTTTTTTAGAAAAAAAATCCACATTTCATACTTGTATACCTGGTAAGTTTTTTTAATAATTTCTTTAAAAGTGAAGGAGACAGGTTATGTTAATAAAAGCTTTATTATTTTGCAATAAAATTTAAACAAGCCTAATCAGGGCGTACTTTTAGATGGTCCTATCAATGCCAAACTTGCGAATGCTTATATGGTGAAATAGACTGCTGGGAATTGAAATGCCCTCCACTTATTTGCTCTAATCCAATACATTCTCCCGGAGACTGTTGCCCTCATTGTGGAGACCTTTGTGCGTTTGGAAACTTCTCACTTGGTATAGGAAGGAATTGTACCTTCAAAGGTGTTCTCTATCAATCGGGTTCTGAGTTTCTTGACCCACAAGATCCTTGCACTACATGCAAATGTAAGGTAAGTGGCTAAGTTAGGAGAGCTTAATTAATGTGTGTTATTTACTGACATGATTGTAATTAACAAATAACTGACCATCTGCTGCGACATTAAGGTATTTAGTTCTTAGATAAATTCCATTTTTTGTTAAAGTTAAATGTTTTAAAATAAGTCTGTTACTGTCTCTGTTGATATTAGATATGTAAACTGAAAAAATGCAATATGTTGCGCACTAGAAAAAAATCTCTGAGCCTCCTAACTTATTGCTCTCTGAAGTCCTCTCAACATTCTATATAAAAAATATACAAACACAAGTTCTTAATTATATAAAAAAAATGTAATGTCCCTGATTACTAAATTTTTCGAAAACTTTTGAAAGCAAAATTTTCGAAAAACAAAATTATTGAAAGTAAAATTTTCAAAAACATAAATTTTAAATGGGTGATTTTTTGTAAAATAAAAAATTTTAAATACAATATTTTCAAAGAATAAGTTTTAAACAATCTAGTTTTTGATTACAAAATTTTCGAAAAATCATTTTCAGGACAACTTCAGAAAGAAAAAAATAAAGAAATAAATAAATAACAATTATAAACCAAAAGTTTTATTAAAAAAAACTTAAGCAAATTAATTTATACCACTAATAAATTTTATACGCGCATGACCTGAAGTAGTTTCATAAATGCTTAAGATTTTATCAATTTTACTGAATACATGATAGAAGCATATGAATTATATTCCTTCTTTAAACCCAAAAATCGAAGTTTCCTGTATTGGCATTGAGAGACGTGGAAATAACAGCCCGGCTTCTGACTCCAATGAATAACTTTTTACTAACACTATAACAGAATATTCAAAATCCATAATAAACACGTTCGTCTTATTCCAGTTTGGTAAAAGCTCTATGAGAGTTCATTGCGACACATATATATTGTGTTCCGATTTATTAGGCAGTAAATTACATATTATAGGTACGACAATCAGAGTATTATGAATTTTTTCATGAATCTGATAAATTATTTCTGGGATATATTGAAAGGTCCCATCCATGAACCGTAGTCTAGATTCATAAAGTAATGTCAAGTTATTATCCGTTGTAAAAATTAAAAACCTGTTTTCCTGGTTTTCTGAGTTGTATTTTAAAAACGTTGATTTTTATTAAACTTAAATTCTTTTTGTATTACCAAGTCTTGTTTTTTCTAGAGTGGTTGACCTCACGTCGACTGGACATAATTCAAGTGAATTTTCCTTTTCATAAATCTAAATGAAATTGTAATTAACTAATTAATTATTAGTATTTCTGAATTAATTTACTTTGATTTATCTAAATTAGCTCGAGCTAATTTCCAAACAAACGTATTTCATGTTAATAATTTACTGACTCAATTTTAGTTAACATAAATAAACTAATAAAGCTAGCCCAGGTGAATTCTGGTTAATTCAAGTAACCTTAAGTTAAATTCCGATTTAATTAATTATTACCTGAATTAACCTGAGCTAACTTTTGTCTTCGATTAACTAAGATTCACCTAACTATATTCCGTTTTTCTAAAATTTAGCTTTCAAATCTACTTTTTTGATAATTATTCCAGTTGAAAATTTATCTATTCGAAAATTTTGCTGCCGTCAATTTAGTTTTCATAAATTTCATTTTTGGGAAAATTAAACCATTCAAAAATATTGTTTTTGGAAAGTTTGTATTCGAAAATTAAACAGGCCGACAAAATTAGAAAAAACTTCAGACCCTGAGACCAGAGTATACCTTCCAAAGGTGTTTGGTGTGCTCAGTTCGAATTCGACCTCAGAATTACTCCATCACATCAGGTTTTCGAAATATCCTAACCTAAAAATGCAAAAAATACGTTTTATTGCTATATTCGGGATTATATTACACCGCGAATTAATTTTTCTCGACTAAACTCGTTACGGCATATGAAAGTACTACTCTTCCCGTTCAAAATGCATTTTGAATTTTTCAGCTATGGTTGCCCCATTTTAATGTACCAGGCTTCTTAATTTTTTTATGGCAACTTTTAATAAAAAAAAGTTTTAGACAAAAGTTGAAGGATTGTGACCGGGCAATTAAATGATATAAATGTGATGACCTTGGAAGATCATTTTGAAGGTCGTTTCAAGGTCAACTTTAATTTTTTAACGGTGTCATGTTTCTCTAGCAAAAATACACAACTTTTGTTCGAAAAAATTTTCTCGATAATACTCCGTTCTTCAATACTTCATTGATAAACGATATTACGCTCCTTAATCCCCAAATGAACATAAAGGCAAATGACCCTAACATAACCTCAGGCGTCGAGTGAAAACTGATAAAAGATATTACATTCTCAAATCCTAAAAGAATCAAAATTTAACACAACAGAAAGGCAAACGTAACAAACTTTTAACCAAATTGGTATGGTTGTAACGAAAAGGCCAAACTAATTAATTTCAACGGACGATTTCTTCGAGAAGAAATAAAATATCTGAAAAATTCAAAATGCGTTTTGAAGGGGAAGAGTAGTACTTTCAGATACAGCAATGAGTTTTGTGGAGAAAAATTAATTCGCGGTGTAATATAATCCCAAATATAGCGTTTTTTTTTTTTTTTTTCGCATTTTTTAGGTTAGAATATCTCGAAAATCTGAAGTAATGGAGCAATTCCGAGGTCGGATTTGGATTCAGTGCAACAAAAACCTTCGAAAAAGTATAGTCTGGTTTGAAAAATGTCGGCCTGTGTTATCTAAGGACCAGTATTAATTAAGAATAGAAACTTTAACATTAAATGTTAAACAACAAAGGATTTTATTACCTGACTTAAAAAAAGTAGTTTCGTTTCATTATACTTAGGAAGACGTAATTATTAATCATTTTCTGTAATATATTTTAGAAAATATTTAAGCATTAAAAGGTTATATTTATTATTGTCTATCTTTTTCTAATATTTAACTTTAACAAAAAATTTTATTATTGCTTAGTTGCATAATAATATAGAAGCAAATATTAGAAAGCCTTGATGTTGCTCATTATTTTTCATTTAACTTTTCATTTTCATTAATAGATTTACTGTAAATACTGGTATTTTTCAACAATAATGAAGAAATAATCAAGTTATACATATATGTAGAAAATAATGGTATAATAGAAATAATCGCAAAAATTTATGCAAACATATGAGGATAATTATAATCTCACATTTTGCAAAAAAAAAAAATCCAAAGTTCGTAAATTTAATGTGTTTTTCTATCAACTCGCCTAAAATTAAGATACCCGTCTAATGGGGGGGCCACACACGTACCGGCAAGCCTGTCAGTTATGCCTGAACAGACCGGCGGCCGGAATGTGAGTGGACTCCGGCTTGCCTGTCAGAGACGACTTAACAAGTGAATGGAGAAACGAGAATACATTCGTCCAACCGGCCGATCTGAAGAGAGCGCAGCTAAGCTGGTTCGTGAATGGGGTGAGGCCAAATAGTATAGGCCGGCCGTCAGTTAGTTTCCATGTGTCCTCTTGTTTTGTAAAAAGAGCGAGAATCGCGCGCGTATTTCCATCACTGGGGAATATTTTGAGTCGACTGCCGGCCGGTTTTCGGTGGCCGTTCAGGCATAACTGACAGGATGGTGGGTATATGTATGGTCTCCATTAAGTTCATGTTCAGAATATCATTAAACCCAACCCTTCTCTATTATCTGATCGCTAAACTGAACAAGGTTGGAAAATAAAAATTGTGCATAAACATATTTAAATGTTCTATAAATTAAAGCGATACCATAAGCGAGTCTGTAATTTTTCATCCTGAACTGTAATTCTTCCTTATATTTTTTAAATTGATATAATTTAATACAATATTAATGGATATTAACTTGGAGGCTTGTATGCATAACCGGCACCAAGTAAATAATACTTTAGCTACAAATTTACATAAGATGTCCATAAGTGACAGAATTCCCTTTGACTTATACGCAAAATTGGCTATCAAACCATACTAAGTGACGAGATACTAAAAGTGGTCAAAGCTAGTTAAAGAAAATTCCTAGAGAATGGCAACCATAATCAGAAAAAAGATTTACTTCTGGTTGCCTAATTATTTATAACATTGATTGTTGAAAAATACTAACAACCCCAGCTAGCCTATTTCCATAAGGCAGCTAGCTGTCAATCAGCGCGTAGCTCTATGGCTTGCTACTAATCGCTAGGCTAGCAGACTAACAATTAACACTACGTTCCCTTGCAGGTGCCGTTCTGCGCAGAACTGGTGAGCAATACCGCGTGTTGTGTGCATCGGTAATCACATCACTCTAATACACACTTTGACATTACACACCTCTAGTAGTGCCTGATATTTAATCTTATGATGATGATTACGAGACGTCGTCATTCGGTCGGTTATATAATTATTATAATACCCTATGCCTGATTTAGTCGTAATTTGATCGTAACATATTTGGCGTGATGCAAAGTGGGATTTTGTGCATTTTCTGAATACTTTACTAATTTTATTTATGGTAAATCCCAAGATATAAGATCCTGCCTTTTTGCTTTTTCAATGGGGCAATAAACGACCCTATTAAGGTTTTGTACATAGGTGCCAGGTATTACGATAAAGGTATTTTTATTTTACCTGCTTTGTATACCGCTCTTGCACCTGCAACCATATTGGATCTATTTTTATCTATATATTTACTACCTGGCAACCCGCTTTAGAGCCCTTTAAGTATTTGATAATATAGGCCTAATGACCACAGGTCTCCATTAAGATTCGATAGATACTTTTTATTATTTTTATTTTTAGTTTCACGTACAACTTACAACGTAACAGTTCTATTTTAGTTATGTGGCGTCCGTGGGAAAATTGCAATAGTGGCTATCATAGGAGAAAACATTTATCACTTGACGCTAAACAAATAGTAAAAAATGTTTACGACAGTTTAGTAAAAAGAACTTTGAATAAACAAAGTGCTTTGCAAGAAACCAGTGAACTAACAAAAACCCCAATTTCTACGATTAAGGGTATTGTAGAAAAACCATCACTCAGGAACAGGAAAATACGGAAAGATTTTCAAATGTATCATGTAGACGATTGTCAAAAACACGTCATCAGGTAACAAATATATTCTATGTATGAAGAGCAGTTGGTGCCGACACTAGACAAAATAAAATTAAGACTGGTGCAGGACGGGACCAATATACATTGTGGCCGATCAACCCTTCACAGAATTCTCTTAAGAATGGGATTCACGTTCCGATAAATCAACAAAAGCCAAGTCGTGATGGAGTCACAAAGATTACGAATCTTGCGACATACTTATTTACAAGAAATTAAAAAGTATCGATCAGAGAATTGGCCAATAATTTATTTTGACGAAACATGGTTCGATACCCATGACACTGTGCAAAAAGGGTGGGTCGACAGCAGTACAAAATTACAGACTAACGCACCTTCAAATAATGGTAAACGAATAACCATTTTACATGCTGGATCTGAAAAGGGCTGGGGTATTTCTGCAAAAAAATTGTCTCTTGTTTTTGACCGCAAACTTTTTGAAAATTGGTTTCAAAATTCCATTTTGCCAGATGTTCCCGAACAGAGTGGAATAATTATGGACAATGCAAGTTACCATGGTCGCCTACTAAATAAGGTTCCTAATGCAGCTAACACCAAATCGGAAATACAGGAATATATGTTAGAAAATGACATTTATTTTGACTTTAGTTATAAAAAGGTAATTTTTTGGATGTTTTGAGAGACTATAAATTGAAAAAGAAATATGTTTGTGATAGTATGGCTGAGAAAATGGGACACACTGTTTTCTGGCTTCCTCCGTATTATTGTCTGTTTAATCCAATTGAACATATTTGGCATCAAGTTAAATCAAAAATAAGGGCACAAAATGTTTCTCCTACTTTAAGCGTCTCAGTGGTTGAATTAGTAAAAAAACTTATAAATGATATACCTTGTGAGAGTTGGAAGAATTCCATTCAGCACGTTGTTAAAGTTGAAGATTCATATTTATATAAATAATATAAAACAACTGATAATTACCTTAGCTGATGACAGTGATAGTGAAACCGAATTAGGCTTAGGTTAAAATATATTTTTATTTATACAATATGTCCCGTCTTGTAAACCCCATTCATTCAAACTGTATATTTGTACGTCTTATTCATTTGTTTTTACATGCATCTATAAATAAACATCTCCAAAAACACTTATAATTTTATTTATTTGCATTAATGAATAAAATTCTTAAGTCCATCTATGCAACCTGTCATAAACAAAAGGTCAGAATTGTTATATTGCCCACTTAAAACAACAAAAATCAGGATCTTATATTTTGGAACAGGCTAGACCCAAATTAACAAAAATTAGTGATATTAATTGTTATGTTATTGTAAAATTGTACTTGAATAATTAACCCTTTAGTGTTTGTACTAGCGCTTTTCAAATTAACAATACTTGGTTTTCTTTTTAAAACTTTGTAAAAATATAATTTTTGTATAAATTACTAATACGGGATAAAATAATAGAATAGTTTCTGTCAAAACTTGTGACCTGTATGACTGAATCCAAAAGCTATCATTTACCTACTTAAACCATCTAATTAAATCTGCAGATTTTTAACTTGAAACTTGTAAGTAAAAGAGCACTATTTAATTTTTTTAGTAACTAGTAGAAACTAATAATTCTGGGAGTGAATACAGTAGCGCAGCCTTTTTTTAGACCCACGATGTATAACAAGACTCCGCACGTTTACATTTAAACTCGCAATCATACATCTAAACTGGCCTGACAACTGGCTCACTGGATCGGATGTGGTCGGCTCAATCAAATGTATAGTGTTGTTATACTTCCAAAATTTAAAAGAAAATCACTGTCTTTCTCAATGTCATTAAAAGTCTAATCTAATTAAGTCCATAATTTTGGCTAATAGAGAAGAAAGTAAATAACATTATATTTATGAATTGAATTGATTCTGCTCTTACTTGGTTGAACTCCATAACTAAGTACACTTTAAATTGAACCTCGATTACTAAATTCCACTTTAATGAACTAATAAAAAAACAAATTTCAACATGTTTCGGTATAACTGTAACTTTTTCAAAAATGAATGTTATTGAAGTGTGACGATATATCTATTTATATTCCTTCAAAACACAAAACGTAAATATTTAATTCAAAACTGACAACTCCATCCGAAAAAACTTACAGAACAAAAATAATGATAGTAAGTCAGGTGTAAATTAAACTGGGCAGATCGCCCAAAACATAAAGAATCAAAGAACCCCACTCCAATTAGTTAAAAAGAAAATCAGGCTCTTTAAATGTCAACCGTTTAATGGAAAATAATTATAATTTTGGTGGAAGTTTCCAAATCATTCATTTTGAAAATAAAAATAAATAAAATAACTTAATTTGCTGGAATCCTTAGAAATAAATAAATTAAAAAACCTGTGTCCTACTAAATTGTCAATTAGACCTTTACAAATTTACAAATTTATTTTAAGAACCACTTTAGTAACTTAGTGCCTATATATATATTATATATATATATATATATATATATATATATATATATATATATATATATATATATATATATATATATATATTAATAGGTATACATAAATAGAGATATTATTACATTTAAGAAACATTCATTCTTGAAAAAGTGATAATTAAGAAATATATCGAAAAATTTGTAAAATTTTTGATTAGTTCACTAGAGTGGAATTTAATATTGTTTAACTAGCCGTATACTTACACATATTTATTGGAAACAGCTTAATGTTTTCTAAATTTTTACTTGAATAAGTTATGTATAACCCTGTATAACCTCCTTATAAAATTGACATATATAGGTGACAACACCAGTACGCATCTCCAGAAAGTTTTAGTACCAGACCACGCGCCATCCTTTAGGATTTTAGCGGCGTTGCACGGAAGTCGAGAAAGGAATTTTTTTTGCATAAAACAGAGTTGATATTCTGTCAAGTATGTTTCTAATGGCTTCTTTTCTTTTGCATCTAAAGTATATATATATATATATATATATATATATATATATATATATATATATATATATATATATATATATATATATATATTCACCCTAGAGTGACTTTCACAATATTCTAATTACATGCCTTTGAAAAAATAACGCCACCAATTTGTTAGTCAGACAAATCAAAAATGAGTATTGTGAAACTTACGAGCTTCAACAACAGATGTATCTTTTCATCGGGAACCAAAAATGAATGAACTAATAAACACTAACTACCAATTGTGATAAACAGAAACAATGTAGAAATAGTGCTCTAGAAATTTTAAAATGGAAACAGTATAAGCACTGGTAAAGGTTTACCGAGGATTTAGATCAGGAAGAACTTGTGCGGATGTCACCCAATTAACGAAAAATCTATAGAATACAATAGGCCAGCGTTCTTGCGGCTAATTATATTTAAAAAGCCTTGATCCAATATCACTAGGAAAATTAGTACGTCTTCGTTATGAAGTGCACGTACTGCACAACACCATCAAAACCATAGAAACATTTAGGAAAAAAAAATCTCAGCGTGAATAAAATAAACGGGTAATTCACAGAGCTCAAACGGGGAAAATGTTATATTATACTGACAACGCGTTTGATAGCAGAGAATAAATAGGAACGTCAGAAGTTACTCTAACTTTTTAACAAAACGGCTTTTTGACGAAAAAATTTTACGAAAAGAAATGAAGTTTAAATATCTCGGCATAGATATATCGAGTTTTGGTAATGTCACACAGAAGTGAGAACCCAGCCGCAAAGGCAACGAAAACGGCGTCATACTTCAAATGTTGCAAAATGGCTACATAAATCCCTAGAAATTACAAAAAAAAAATCTAGAGTTTGCAAGAGCACATTAAACCTATACTGACGTACACAGCGAAAAGCTGATCCGAAACAGCAAAAACAAAAAAATACTCGAAGCCTGATATGAAAATAGTGCCCTGAAGAGCTGCGTAAACCCAAATAGATAGAAAGAGAAGTGGCGATATTAAACAGGTATACAGCATTAATGATAGGAATGACTGGATATTAAATAGCAAGACGAAGTAAAATAGACATATAAATAGAATTGTTAGAATTACAAGTTGCAGATTACGATTAGGAAGGGGAAGTACCTTAAAACTTCTAAGGCACAACGTTTTAAGTGTGAGATAGCAAATCTATATTATACAAAAGAGAAAGAAGAAAAAAGAAACAAATACCTAGGAAATTAATGTATGAAATTCAATTAACCTTATCCATTTGTGTTGTTTGATTTTGTTAGGAAAACATTATTCAAATTTTTAAACAAATTCTGAAGGTTAGGCCTCAACTGAAAGAGGAATAATTAATTTCTTTAAATACAGCAGGTCTTATTGCGCAATTTGTTAGGTCATAATTATATGTACAAAACTTTGTACCAACCTATTCCTGTTATTTACTTATTTAGCATATTGTATAATGTCTAAACAAAAAAATAGAATTTTTTTATTTTAGTCGTTTACTTGTTACTATTTAAATTAAAATAATATCTGTTTAAACAAGTTCAAAACATACATTTTTTATGAATTAACCAATCGCGAAATTTGAAATTGAAGAGATTTTGAGTAGGTTTCCCGTGCTAAAAAAATTAAATACAATTTTTAGTCCTCGTTTTATAACTGCTTTAAATTTAAAATCGAATAAGGTGATAAAATTTATTAAAACAGTACAATATTTTTACAACTTGAAAATAACGACTGGCTAGTGCACAAAGTTTCGACTTTTTGCTCAAATTAAACAAATATAACACAAACCAAACCACAAACATAAAAAATAAATTTAAGTTACTTCACCTCTTAAGGAAACAGATACAAGTAAGTAGTAAGATTATTTCAATTAAGAAAATGTAACAGCTGTTAGTTTTCCCTCTTTATTAATTAAACATTCTATTTAATTTTAAATAATTAATTTCGACCGATTTATTAAAGACAAAACAAGGAAGTGTCTAGATGCGGGTTTTAAACGTAGAGATATTAGAATAGAGGAGAGAAAGTATATAGCTTGCTCTAAGTGAGTATAGTCGTTAAAAAGAGAAGGAAATAATATGAGTCATTCTGTCTCTCTTAGTCGGCGCACGCCCACAACACTCTCGCATGGGTACGCACGCCCACAACACTAAGCTAGAGTGCGTACCCGTGCGAGAGTGTTGTGGGCGAGCGCCGAGTAAGAGAGACAGAATCACTCATGTTATTTCTACCTCTTTCTGCGAGCGCCACGCTTCTTACAAGAACTTACCTCCTCTATTCTAATATCTCTATGGTTTTAAATGAGAAGAAGTTACCATTTCCAAGTTGACATGTCAAATTACAAATAGACCCCTCCACTATTAATACCGTTGTACCCACCGCTTCATGCTGTCTTTTATTATCTTTCAACATATATTTTAACATAACTATGTTGCCTGCGCAGCGCAAAAAAGTATTTCGTATTAGAAATCTGTATACTCTACCAGCTTTTAATATTATACAATACTCAAATTCGACCATCGATAGACTGCTCTTAAGTTTTGTACTCTGCCTTTAAGCATATTCAGAATTTGATAGATACTCACCAGAAGAGAGCAATTGGGGGCTTAGGTTCCCGGAAGTTATTAGAATTCATTAGAACATCAAAAAAAAAGTTGGAGACTTTAGTTTATACTTGCTCGCTAGATTCCTACCAGAGCGGTGCATGCTAGCAATCCACCTTGCTCCAGTACATCACATCCATATGCGGTTCAGCTTTCCACTCTTCGGAACACCCTCTTCAAGAACTCTTTTATATGGAGAACTTTATCCTTTATAATAATAATCGAAGGAGGGGTCCCACTCTACCTCCGGTACTTTAACAGTACCCCGAAGGTACCCTATTTATACATTAATCAAAAGAAAAGTTTACGCCCTTCGACTATTTCCATATTCATTGGATATTTTGTTAGAGATGCACTCCCTATTTTTGGATCTATACCCGGAGATACCTTTAGCTCCCCTAAACTTTATCCCTTGCAATTAACTTCCCAAGACTATGTTTCCTATCGAATGCAGTCTACAGAAATCCAGACCAACGTGAATCGCTAGTTGCGCATAAGCGCTCTTGGAAATGGTAATAAAAAAAATGGTGTTTTAACATATATGGTTGAATTTATAATTTGTGATAACGAAATATGAAAAAAGTTTAAAATAAAGTATTTGTGTAGAATCAAAAATCGAATCGATTTAAAATGTAAATCGGAAATTTTTCACGAACTATATTACTGCTTTTCGAAATTATTATAAATTAAATTTTGACTTAGAGCCTACATAAAACATATCTCATATTGTGTTAAGTTTTTACATTCTATGAAAATATAATTTTTTTAAATTCAATTTACCTTTTTTTCGCAACAATTGCGATTCTAACAAGGATAGAATATTTGTACATCCAGAAGTAACTTAACTTTATAACGCCTTATAACTAAAGTGTGTTTTACGCGACAAACAGCTATAGTTATAAAACTTTCTCTTCTACACAAATCCTATCACACATTGAATGAAAATTATTGAGAGCACTCCTATAGATGTGTACTGCTATTTAAAATATGCATGCTTCGTAGATAATTTATCTCGTAGTTAGTCTGCCTTTTTGCTATTTTTAATTTTTAGGTTAGAAGTAGAGAGGAAAAAAAAACAAACATACATAATTAAAAGTCGCATCAGGTTAAAACCATTTCAAGCAGTTCAGTCCACTGGCTGCTTAACTACATATGTATTTTAAATTATTTTTTAAATTTAATATAAGGAATAGTGAGTATTATTCTATTTTTATTTTTTCACATTTACTTTTTTCAAGCCACCAATTTTCTGAGTCAGCAATTTTAATGGTTTTATGGTCATCGATTATAAATCGATTATCCCTCTAACTGGCATATGAAAATGTTAAATACGGAAGTAGCATTTTTAAAGAATTTTTCTACGAAGTTAAAACAAAAACAGACATAAATCATTATATATTTTCATAAACAAGCTCTCCTGCACATTATTTTTCAGCTTTAAGCGGCCCATAGACAGTCAATATTATTGCGCAATAATTGGGTTTGTGCAATATAATTGAACGTGTGTAGTAGACAGTATTGAAAGGTCGTGCAATAGACTGTATGAAATCAAAATTTGTTGAAATACGAGGGTTGTGTAAAAAATAAGGTTCCCACATTTATTTCAGGTGTAAGGCATTTTTTATTTGAACTGAAAAATACATCATTGGAAAGCTTAATTTCTTAGCTATTTTTCAACATAATCTCCAGATTTTTCCACGCATTTTTGTTGACGACTAATCCATTTTTGCAATCCCGCTTCAAATAAGTCCACCGCCAGTCCGTGGAGGAATTTGGTGACCGCTTCCTGCACTTCTTCATCAGTCTCGAAACGTTGTCCACCCAAGTGTTGCTTTAATTTTGGAAACAAGTGGAAGTCACTCGGTGCAAGATCAGGGCTGTAGGGAGAATGTTCAACGAGATCCCAGCCAAAATTGTCGATTAAATCCTTGGTTTGGCGAGAGACGTGCGGGCGCGCATTGTCGTGATGCAGTCTAACGCCTTTTGTCAGTCTTCCTCTCCGGCGATTTTGGATGGCTCTTCTGAGTTTTTTCAAGGTCTTACAATAATTTTCCGAATTCATTGTGATCCCTCGAGGCATAAACTCAACAAGCAGGACGCCCTTACGGTCCCAAAAGACCGTAACCATCATTTTCCCTGCGGACAGCGTCTGCTTGAACTTCTTCGGTTTAGGCGATCCGGTATGGCGCCATTGTCGCGATTGTTGTTTTGCTTCCGGGGTGACGTAATGACACCACGTTTCATCCCCGGTAACAATGGAGTCTAAGAAATCTTCGGTATTCTCGGCGCATTCTCGAAGAAACTCCTGGGCACACTTGACGCGATCGGCTTTGTGGGTTTCTGAAAGCATGTGCGGGACCCACCGCGCACACACTTTGTGATAATGTAACCTTTGAGACAAAATCGTGTGGATTGTTTTTTCACAAACCTCAGGAACCCGGGCAGCCAGTTCCAGAATCGTTATCCTCCTATCCTCGAGCAGAATTCGCTCAATTTTCGACACAACTTCGTCAGAGATCGATGTCCTTCCGCTTCTTTGCTCATCGTGGATGTCTGTGCCTCCTTCGCAGAACTCCCTACACCATTTGCGGACGTGTTGAACGCTGATACAAGCTTCCCCATAAACTTCACACAACTGCCTATGAATATCAACCGGTGGTAACTTTTTAGCGTGCAAAAATCGGATTACCACACGAACTTCGCACCTGGCGGTAACCGCGATCGGGGGTTCCATCGCGGATGGCTGTCAGGTCGGCACTGAACGTCGAGTTCTACCAAGGCGGGATCTAGAGTGGGGGAATCAGCGCACACGGCGGTGTTGCCGGATTTCGCCTAGCATCTCGCGCGGCGAGTTTACAGCGTTGGGAACCTTATTTCTTACACAACCCTCGTATATTGCGCAACCTGAAAAATACTGTGCCGTCTGTAGGCAGGATTGTGCAATATCCCGTCAGTCGATATCAACAGGTGGTAGCCAACGCCAAAATTGGATAAATAGTTCATTTTGGAATTCGTGTGTTGCTGAAAAGAGTGGTGCAGGTACAGAGGATGTTGAACCTTCACTATGGTACTTTGAAGAAATACGTACAACATATACAATACGTACAAATACATTGTACGTCTGTACTGGTGATTGCGCAAAATATTGCACAACCATCAATATCGCCTCCATATGATTCTATTTATTCTACAAACCTAATTATTGTGCAATAATATGTCTATAGGCAGCTGTCAAAATATTGTCCAATCCATATTGCACAATAATATTGACCGTCTATGGGCCGCATTATGTAATCTTAATTGAGGCACCCACCG
This sequence comes from Pachyrhynchus sulphureomaculatus, assembly GCA_019049505.1. NCBI lineage: Eukaryota > Metazoa > Arthropoda > Insecta > Coleoptera > Curculionidae > Pachyrhynchus > Pachyrhynchus sulphureomaculatus. The sequence goes on along the minus strand of CM032449.1, from coordinate 70,837,335 downwards.
GATTGCAGAACTGTCTCTACGGATAACTCCTGTTTCCTTAGTAGGCAGGAGAGAGGATAACGCTGTGAAAGCGTCGATCGACGGACAAAATCAATTTACAACTCATTTTTCTATTACTAGTTAACGAATCAAATTGATTTTTGCGTAGAAACACTCTTTAGACTTATGCGCTTCTTACGGATATAATGGTTTATAAAATTGTTTGTTCAATTTGTTATTAACAATGAATAAACTTTATGTTGAAACATTTAAATATTAATTAAAAAATTGGCCAAAATGAACAATGTTCGCTTATTTTTCATATGTTACATTTACAAGGGTTATATTTCAGGTCAGTATGTTAATTTTTGCAGCAAAGATGTGAATAAATAAACAACCGCGCACGAGCTCTTAGCGACGTCCGCGTTTTCATGCAGCTAATTTTAGTGAAAATTTGTTTTTTGAATGCTTTCGACTGCCAGACAGACATTTCGTTTTTTTACTTGGTTATTTCATTTGAAAATAAAATAACCAAATATTAATGTTAATTTGTCGTAGCAAAATCAAATAAGAAAACTAAATGGTGTAACTGTGTAGATACAGATTTTCAAAGTAAAAGGTATATGCACACTTCAAAATCTTTTTACAATTTTTAACGGCAAAATTCAAAAACCATTTGGTTTTACAATTTGGTTTTTCCGTTTGTCAAATTATCAAGAGAACCAAATAATCGTTTTCTTGATAGTTTAACCAAACAGAAAAGCCAAATTGTAAAACCAAATGGGTTTTGAATTTTGGCGTTAAAAATTGTAAAAATATTTTGAAATCTGCATACTTTACTTATATTTACACAGTTACATCATTTAGTTTTCTTATTTGATTTGCTGCGACAAATTAACAAATTAATATTAATATTTTGTTATTTAATTTTCTAATGAAATAACCAAGTAAGAAAACGAAATGTTTTTTTGGAAGCTAAAAGCATTCAAAAACAAATTTTCACTACGATAGCTGCATGAAAACTCGTGCGTCGCTAAGAGCTCCCGCGCGCTTGTTTATTTATCCACATCATTGCTGCAAAAATTAACATACTGACCTGAAATATAATACTCGTCGATGTATGAAAAATAAGGGGTCATTGTTCATTTTGGCCAATTTTTTAATTAATATTAAAATGGTTCAACGTAAAGTTTATTCATTGTTAATAACAAATTAAACAAACAATTTTATCAAACGACTACATCCGTAAGAAGCGCACAAGCCTAAAGAGAGTTTCTACGCCAAAAACCAACTTGATTCGTTAATTATTAATAGAAAAAACGACGAATTGATTATTGCGTTGTAAATTGATTTTGTCTGTCGATCCACGCATTTACAGCGTTATCCTCTCTCCTGCCTGCTAAGAAAACAGGGGTCACTGGTAGAGGCAGTTCTGCAATCCGGTGCCTCAATTATAGAAACGCTATTATATATTTTTATGGTGGTATTTTGCAAAATAAAGAAAAAAAACACTTTTTGTAATTTTACCGAACTTAGCTATGTACCGATAATAACACAAGTAGTTTTCTCGAAGAGTGAAAAAAGAAAATATGCGAAATATTTATTAAAAATGAATAATGCAAAAGGCAAGCACAACGGGAGTATACAAGACTTTATGAAAAGCATAGACAAATCCCTAGCTTAAAAGCATTTCTAAGAATCACATGTTAACTAAAACAACGTTTAAACAAAAGAATTGGAAATTCGTTTATATTTCGTATTGGTACTTTACCAACATGAAATAGTAAAAGAAAAGTAATATTTTCATTTTTTTTTTGATTCTAGAGAATCTAGATGCTGTTGAAAATTTGATTAAAACATATTACAGGAGTTAATTGATTGGTCCGTTACTTTGTGTACAACGTGTGTTAACAAAGTAACTACGTAATTTCATTGTCATATTACAGGAATTTAAAATATTTTACAAAAGTACGATTATCAGTATCACCATTACAAAGTATTACCGGTGCACCATGTAACTGAAAACCAAAAAAAAACAAAGTATTACATGTGTAATGTTAAGGAATCATTTGGTAGTTATAAAAAGACAAAAACGAATTTATAGGAAATGCTTTAAACAGAATGGGAAGAAACATGTTGGGCACAGAATCAATTTTAGTTTATTTGTAATAATAATAAGAGGACCAAAAAAACACTTTTTTTATTTCTTGTTGTCAATTGGACCTCTTTTTATTATTCCTTTTTTTTTTCAAAGTCATTTCAGTTAAGATGTGGTTATGTCTTTTTGGAGACGTATCTAATAGTGCAGTAAAAAAAGGTCAAAATAATGATGAGATAAGCATAGTTTAGATACATCAATATTATGATTTTATCCTCTCTGAGATATCACCAGTAGTATTGTCCTGAGTTTTGGACCTCGAAAAACTTGTGCTCTTTGGTTTATAAACAATTTAAGTTTTGAAAACGCGTTTTTTGAGCTTAAAATTTGAATAACTCCAGTTATATAAATCGAATCGAGACAAAAAAAAAACTCTTCGTAATGAAATTTCAAACATACCCTCGTTAGCTTTAAGTCGCTTAAGTGCGTACGTAACCTACAAAACTGAAAAAAAAACAAACCAAAAATTTTTTTTTTCATTTTATTGTACTAAGTGAACCGATCGGCTTGAAACTTTCAGAAAATTGCCTTTTGTTATAGTAAAAATACCCTAAAATTTTGGTGCAAAAATATTGAACTCGGTGGGCACAATTGAATTTGTTATTTAAAATTTGAATTGCCCGCCATTTTATGCCTTTTGGTCCAAAATGGATCTTTTTTTTGAAAATTTAGGTCTCGACGCCAACTTTCCGATGCAATTAATTTTTTTTTTTTTTTTTGGAGTTATTTTAACCGCTTTCTTTACATTTGTTTATTAATCAAATAACAACAAATGCTTTTTCTGGGTCATTTTGAAAGGAAAAAAATTGAAATTTTTTTTAATAAACACATGTAAAAAATGATTAAAATGACTCCAAAAAATTTTTTTTAATGGCATCGGAAAGCCTCAATTTTGAAAAAAAAATCCATTTTGGCCTAAATGGCATGAAATGGCGGGCAATTCAAATTTTAAATAACAATATCAATTGTGCCAACTGAATTAATTTTTTTAGATCAAAATTTCAGGATATTTTTGCTATAACAAAAGGCATATTTTCTGAAAGTTTCAACCGATCGGTTTACTTAGTCGGACCTGTAATATAAAATGAAAAAAAAAAACAACAGTTTTTGTCTGTTTTTTCAATTTTGTAGGTTATGTACGTACTTGAACAACTTAAAACCAAAGAGGATTTGTTGGAAATTTCGCGCGTTTTGAAAACTGGTTTAGAAACAAAAGAGCACAAGTTTTTCGAGGTCCAAAACTCAAGACAATACCTCTGGTGATACCCTGCATTGCCTCTCATAAAGTCTTGTATATTCCTAATGCGCTTATCTTTTGTTATACCCATTTTAATAAATGTATATGTTCTGTTTTTTTTACCCTCGAAAGAAGTGTTTTGATACTAACACTTAATTTTGAGAAGTGCCGTTGTTTTTTATAGTCATGTCAAAGGTGCATAGCCAACTTTGGTGAAATTAGAAAAAGCATTTTTCTTCCTAATTTTGGACAGTGACACCATAAAAACATAAACCGGCGTTCTAGAATTACTAGTTCTATCAAAGTGAAAAGCAATATACAGGGGGTTCCATTGTTCCATTTTAAAACTATAAGGTTTCTATTTTATGTCAAAAATACGATGCGCCAGAGTCTGCAAAAAAAAATAACAATATTGTTACGACTTCTTGCTGATTAAAATGGGGCTCAAAGAAAAGTTATTTTAAGATTTAGATATTATTATTTATGTAATAGCAACAAATGACAAAATCTATGAATGTCTCGAAATTAAATGGTTAAAAGCAATTGAATTTTTACTATTATAAAGGATCAATTATATCTAAAAAAAAATCGTTGAGGAAAATCGTTGGGTTTAGTGGTAAATAAGAGACTATTTTTTGGACTATTTGAAATTGAGTCACCCAGAAAGTAAAATATTTCCTACGTAGTGGACCTAAAGCGATGTTTTTAATGATTTCCGATTGCACAAAATATGACGAATGTACAACGTACGCATCACTTATATTCCCACGGTAATGAGGTAACAATTTACCTAAAGTTAGATCCTGATGAAATAAAATTGGAATTGGAATGGCTAGAAAGCCATTAACTTAATAATTCTTTAATTTTGGATATTTTCATTACAATTTTTTTCAATTCAATATTGCCTATATTCAAAGCAAACAGATTCATACATCGTTAAATTGTGCTGGGCAAAGCCCAATGTGTGGAAAATACTCGTCGCTTACCAGTTTAGGCGCGTTGGATATTAGGCCTTGAAAAGCTGGTCTCCATCGACATTCTTAAAATGTCTTTTTATATAGTATAAGTTTACTGCATCTTCTGAACTAACTAATGTTTAGTATAGAATTTTTCGTCATAAATTTATTGAAACGAGACTTCTGCTTAATATATTGTTATAATACTTTTGATTATTTGTAATAAGTATTATACTAGAATAGAAACTTTTGTTTCCAATGTAATAAATATATAGAAAAATGATTGGCTCTAGGTGGCTGTCTTGATTGTTCGTTCGTTCCTTTCGTTTGGACGCTCTTAGTACCCTGGACTATTCGATATAACTGTGTTTGAATTGTATTTGATGTTTATAAAATTATATTCCATATCGTATTTTTTTATTCATGTTAACGCACTAGTTTTTGAGCACATCTACACTTTTTTATATTATTTGTTATGAAATGACTTTGATGGTTTTATCGTATATTGTATTTTATGTTTTCTGAAAATTGAATTTTGATAAAAACATTATTCAGACCACAAATAGTTTTATTCTTCTTTTATTACCCTGTTAAAATGGATAAACTAGTAGCTGTGAAAACGCAAGAAGCAATGTCAGGAATTTGTAAACCTGACATATTAGAATGTTTAAAAAAAATTATATGACATTATCTGTACACGATGATCATTTTTAGACGCTAGCCCTGATTTATGGAAAATTGTTGGCTATTTTAGTTTTTTTTTAATGTAGAATGGTATAGTACATGTCAACTAGTATATTGACGTATTTGACACTTGTTAGTGAAAACGATGCTGGGCGCCGCGGCGGTAAACAATTTTTTTTTCCATCGACATATCGTTTGTAAAATAGTATTGGAAAACTTTTATTTTAACATTTTGTCCTTAAACTGTTTTTTTTTTTCTAATTTATTTGCAGCAAAAACCCTAAAAAATTATTATTTTTTGCTCATCGCGATTACCGTGGATCGTATGCCACTTTTGGCGGTTTGAAAACAATTTATCTAGTAGGCGGCTGTCATACTTTAATCTGGCAGCACTTACTTGCACACCTATTCAATTCAATATAGTTAAATTAAGTAAACAGTGTGTTAATAACTTCTGGTTGAAGCTGAAGCCAAATGGAAAAATGCATTATAAAAGAAGAAAGACATATAGAAAATTTCTTTTGATGTTTTTTTTCCATTTTTTTTTTTTAAGTTCTAAACATTTAATTTTATAAATATGTAACAAGTTATGTAATGTTAAAAGTTATATAGTTTTTTTGTGGTTTTTATAAAAATAATGTATTCTTGTTCAAAGATATTTTATTAAAGGAAAAACCTCAACAGCATAGTAACTAATATTATTATAATTACTGTCAGATTAAAGTATGACAGCCGCCTACTAGATAAATTGTTTAAAAATCGCCAAACGTGGCATACGATCCATTACAACCGCAATGACCAAAAAATAATATTTTAGAAGGATTTTACTGCATAAGTTTTTTAGTAAAACTAATTAGAAAAAAAAACCGGTTAAGGAGAAAATGTTGAAAAAAATGAGGGTGTTCCAATGTCGTTTTACAGAAGGTATATCGATGGAAAAAAAAGTTGTTTGGCGTCGCGGAATCCAGCGTCGTTTTCAATACCAATTGTCAAATACGTCGATGTACTCCTTGACATGCACTATATCATTCTACATTTAAAAAAAAAATAAATATTCAATAATTTTCCACAAATCGGGGCCAGATAACTGATATTTACATTTGCTAATGAGGTAAAGTCGTTTATATACTATCAAAACTACTAGTAAATATATGCTTATTTCTTGACTACCTAAATGTCATTTCATGACTAGCACTTCAGTTGCAATTTATTATGCACCTTTTCTTTTTATCTGTTTACTCTATTAAGCAAGTTTTACTAATAAAATATCTCTTATATGTTCACAGGATGGAGAATTATGCTGCAATTTTAATTACCATTGCGGCGACTCTTCACCACAGCCGATGGGCTACGATGGACTGGTTGTATCGAATAGTGACATTAATGAAACATATGATTTTTCAACTATTTCAACAAGTTCTACAACCCGTCAAAGCAACTCTGCAAGTACTGTACGTCGCCCCAGGGACACTTATAATGATATTAGTGCTAAGGCCAATAAGATCACTTCTACAAGTTCTACGAGTCGCTCCGGAAACACTGTTAATGATTTTAGTGATACGACCGCTCAAGTTAGTGCTACGAGTGCTTTGCATCTCTCATTTCGTCCTACCACTGAACTTCGTAATAAGCAGAGTGGTGGAACTGATAATACTGGTGTTGTGCGCGTGGCAAGTGGCAAAAAGCACCGACCATATGATCAGGTGCCTCCCCCAGGGGGCTGAATTGAGCCCCAAAAAATTGAAAGGAAAAAGTTTGTTGGGAATTTTGTAGCAGGAATTTTTCCGGACTGACTGGATTCTCTTGGTCAATTTTGACGGTTGTTAGGGAAAAAAGGCTGAAATGAGTATTATAACGTTAATTCTACTGTAAGAGGTTTCAAATGGCCAACGTGTGATTTTACATTTTAAAGTTATGACATTACTACAGTGACTACAAAGTAATGGAAAGAGAATGTTTTTATATAAAACTTTTATCTTGTTAAAAATACTAAAAGAAAGTAATACTAATAGAAAGTTTCGTCATACAACGATTTTATACAGTTACGTTTAATTTTTGTAGACAATTGTAAATATGAGAATCTGCTAGAAATAGCGCACTCATAACGAGAAAGAAAAGCCAACAAAATATTTTACAGTTTGTTTTAATATGACTTCAGTTCCTAGATTGCCATATTTTTGAAATAGAAATAACAACGATTTTTTTAGAAAGGTTTGAAACCAAAATGAATCAAATTACTTTGTAAAAATTTATAAAATAAAATTTTAATTTCATAAAAAAAAAAATCAGTTCAATCATTCTATATTTTCCTAAAGCTGATCAATTTTAATAAAACTAAACAACTAGAATTTTTGCAAGTAAATACTGAAAAACATGATATCTTGTTTAAATTTTTAAACATTTATTAATATAATTTTAAAAAAATTCCTTTTAAATCGAATTATAATATATATTTTATATATTATAAGAAGTTGTTATGAAGTTCCCATAACGCAATTTGGATATTAACTAAATTTTAATTAATAAGAAATGTCACAAAATATTTTCAACATATTGATTAAATACGCTATTATAATATGTGGTAGACGAGGCTTTGGACCCTAATGTTTTTATTTTTAAATTGACCATGTATATCTTGTGGATATTGGATCGAATCAGATACTTAATTATGAACATAGAAATTATAGAAATGTGAAGAAATTATTTATAAACGTAAAATTGTTAAAAAAGTATTGAAGTTTTGAAATTATTAATGCTTATAATGTTTCCAGATTTAAACATCATATCATAATTTGCAGAATGAATAAAATATTGCTTAACATGGCGGATAGTATGTAAAATACACTACTATACTTATATCTAAAAAAAAACATTCTTAGGGTGACAATTAGTAGTTTCATCAAAAATATTTGCTAGTTTGTTAAATAACTAAAATATTTCAATATATGATAGTTTAAATAAAAAGATTGGTTCTAAACTCATTTCAATATTATATAATTTATTACTACGGTTTATCAAAAAATTAGCAGTATTATTAAAAAAATTACAATACTTTCTTCAGCGAAGGAAGTAAAAAGATTCCAAAGACAACATACAACGAGTTTTTTGGTCACTATATATTATTGTATTCGGGGATCTTGTTATTATTTGTCCAAACTTAGTATCGTATCAAAGTGTTAAACTAATTTCTCTTGGATGACTTTAATTTACAATCGCTTATAGTAAATACACAGTGAATTTGAGCAAACAGAGAATTCTGAAGGAACATTTTATCCAAAGAAAATTACATCATATTTTAAAGGGCTTAATTCAAATTATATTAACGATATTTGTATATATATATATATATATATATATATATATATATATATATATATATATATATATATATATATATATATATATATGTATGCTAGAGCTAAATTTGGACAAGCTAAGCAAAAATAATTGTTGACTGAAAGAAGTTTTAGTAAAGAAATATAGAATAAACATAACTAATAACAATATATAGGAAATAGCTTGACTTTAATGTGTTCTAAAAATCCCCTTGGATTAGCCTTTGATTTTAGCACTAACCAAAAATTTATCCTTGCTTATGATAGTGACAATACTAAAGTTTATACAAGTGAAACCAATAGACTTTCAGTTTCCGGAATAATTCTAGATGTAGGAAGATTTTAAATAATATCGTAAACTGACTGAAAATGTGTTTTTGCACTTATCGCGCTAGTAGTTGGTATTGTTATTTTATGATGGAATTATACTGTACCTTGACAACTATCAAACATTTTTAGTAAATCGAGTTCCATTCCTACATAATGACTAATAAATATCCAATGTAATATAAATATCAGTCAGTTGTGCTATTAAAATAATTGCTCATTAGCATCATGATATATATTTTAGACAAGTTTAATGTAATATAGAGAGATAACGGCTTCTGAAAATCATTCAGTCGTTTTACGATAGCCGCAAAAGAATTACTATTAGTTTTAATATGCTATATAATCAAGTAATCCAACTAACAAATATTTCCAATTTTTGCGAAACAGTTAAATTTAGGAAGTGATCGATGTCATTATCTATATGCCACATAGCTGTTTTTAAATAAATCAACGTTTTACCACGCCGCTAAGTTCAATATTAACCATCCTTATTTAGAATTACCGTCAATCTATACATTTTTTGTGGTCGACTTCTTCAAAATTAGTTGGATATTAAAAAGCCGGCTAGAGATAGTAACATAAGTTTGGAACTCAAGCAATTTGAAATTGTAACTTTTGAACATTGCTGTCAAAATAATGTTAATTACGTCGTTATCCTTTTAGTGCTACTATATAACAAAAAATTATATATTTTGGACTATCTCAAAAACTATTGATATTTGACATAAGGAATATTATCTGAAATTTTGGGTATAATTCGAAAAATAAAAATTATATAGTGTATTTCATTCCATAAAACCAGAACTGACTACCAGTTGTTTTTCTATTTACTGTATACATTAAATTTCATTTTAATGTCTAGAGTGATTCAATTATTTTGCCGTGAATAGAAATTTCACGCCATATATATATATATATATATATATATATATATATATATATATATATATATATATATAATATATATATATATATATATATATATATATGTATATCTATATATTTGTTTATTTATTTATATAATACCATATGATTGCGTAAATCTTTCATCTAAATCTTATCTTATGATGAATTAGGTTATCAGTTATATAAATAATAATATAACTAACTTACTTTTCATTGAATAATTCCAAATGCAAAATTTTGCAGGTCATTTTAATGTCTAGAGTGATTCAATTATTTTGCCGTGAATAGGAATTTCACGCCATATATATATATATATATATATATATATATATATATATATATATATATATATATATATATATATATATATATGTATGTAATATCTATATATTTGTTTATTTATTTATATAATACCATACTGATTGCGTAAATCTTTCATCTAAATCTTATCTTATTGATGAATTAGGTTATCAGTTATATAAATAATAATATAACTAACTTACTTTTCATTGAATAATTCCAAATGCAAAATTTTGCAGGTCATAATAAATTTTGGCATATTTCTTTTGCTACTGAACACTATTTTCTGTTTTGAAACCAATTTTTCTATTAAAAACAACAAATGATTTTTAGAATCAGCATACCTCAAATCTCTCTCTTTGTATTTACGCTAGGTATAATATCCCTAGAATCTTAAGAAATTGGATATCTTTTTTGGATAACCTTCCATTTTCAAATTTAATATTTTAATAGAGCTATCAGTTCTGAAATATTACAATTAAAAAATATCTAAGTAGAAATACGTAAGAACTTATGAAATTTCTTTCTTTTTTTGTTATTCTAAATTAATCTAGTTATTAACACAACCTAAAAAATAAGTTACTATCTTATTTTATATATATATATATATATATATATATATATATATATATATATATATATATATATATATTATATATATATATATATATATATATATATATATATATATATATAACGATTCCACAGCATTTATTAATCAGTGTACCAAAAAATGTTTAAAAAAAAGTTATTGCTCAAAATGTCTACCGTTAACAGTGAGTCAATGACCCAATCTGTGCACAGTTTTACAGATAATCCGGGGTGATCTCTGGTACTTCATATTAAATTCTTTGTTGTAAATCTTCTACAGTTTTAGGACGACTTTGGTAAACTTTGGTTTTCAAATAACCCCATAAAAAAGTCGACTGGCGTAAGGTCGGTACTCCTTGCAGGCTATTCTACAGCACCTATTCTACCTATCCATTAATTAGGAAAAATCACATCCAAATATCTACGAACATTCATTTCATAGTGAGGAGGTGCTCCGTCCTGTTGATACCACAGATTCCTGTTAGGGGTATCCAAATTATTTTCATCGGGAAAAAGACCTGCACAAGTTGGAAAAACTTGCTCTTGGAGTAACTGTAAATACCGCTGTCCTGTAAGATTTCCATCGATAAAAAAAGGAACCAATGATATGACGTCCATAAACCCTTGCCATCGTTTATCTTTTGTGGCCTTTGAGAATGACTATCGATTACCCAGGGGGAATTCTCAGTAGACCAGTACCGACAGTTATGCCTGTTTACTCTTCCGTTAAGACAAAATGTGGCCTCACATTTTCGCCAATAAATCATTTTTTGACGCGTTAAGTCGTTACCTGACAGTAAATGTTTGACACAAGCCAGCTTAAAAAAATGTTTTAATTTGATCTCCTTAATTTCAAATATCAATAATTCTAAAAGAGTTCAGTTTAGACATATGGTATATTAGACAAATAATATCTAGAATTTTTAGTAGGACTCAAAAATAAATTTCCATTTAAAAAAAATTTAAGGTGATGTAATTTCTTCGACCTGACAGTTTAAATTATTTTAATGTCAACGTCAGCATGTGCGCCATATAATACCTTATAACTCTTATTTAAACATTTTTTTGATATACTAATTAATAAATGCTGTGGAATCATTATTCCATATATATGGGGCACCCTGTATATATAATAAGCAAGTCGGTAATATTTTATAGCGAATACCAGGAAGGTGGGCATAAATTTCGGACTGGATTTGCGGTTAGTAGTACCATCGAAAAAAACACATTCTAGAGTTTAAACCGGTAGACTATAGACTATGTTACCTCTGAGAGTAAGAGGAAGGTGGGGTAATTTCTCATTTATGTCTGCACTTGCTCCCACAGAAGACAGGATATTAACGATGCCTTCTGCGAGCGATTAGAGATACTAATATCTGATGCCCCAAAAATGACATGCTTCTACTTTGTGGAGGTTTTAACCCGCAAATTGGCAGAGAGGACAACTTGAAACCTACTATCGGTTCACATAACTTGTACGATACTTCGAATGTCTAAGACTAGTGGAACTCGCAGCAGCCAATAAGTTGCTTATCAAATCTCCCATGTTTGAACACAAAAACATCCATAAGCAAACATGGCTATCTAATGATGATGTAACGCGTAATAAAATTGACCACATAGTGGCGAATGCTAGGCATAGTAGCAATGTGTTGGATATGAGGAGCCTACGAGGTGTTGATGCGGACTCAGATCACTTCCTGGTCAGAGCAAAGGCGCGCGCTAGAATATCTACTCACAAAAAGAAACAATAAAATAGGACATAGATAAACTCGGAGAAGAAGACAACAGGAAAAAATTTGAAAAGTTTATAATAGAGCAATTTCGGCAACGCGAAACAAGAGGAAATGCGGAGAAGGTTGGGGCACAATAGAGAGAATTGCAGATAATAGTAGTGTCGGCAGCAGAGCAAAATATTGGCGCAAAGTAAAAACAAAAGAATGTATGGTTTAATGAATCTGTGAGAAAGTCAGAGAAGTGGCACTATTTCGAAAAACTTTTAAACTCCATAACAAACGAGCAAGACACAAAGATAATTTTTTTGTACGGATGATATTTTGGTGGAAGACCCTTCTATGGGTGAGGAGGTAAGAGCTATAGGCTGTCTTAAGAATAATAAGTCTCCTGGTGCAGATAACATACCATCTGAATTTTTCAAATACGGAAGAGAATTTTTACAGTGAAACTTGCATGAGTTAATCTTATTGGTGTGGAAACAGGAGGAGATTCCGAGTGAATGGAGAGAGAGTGTTATCATACCACTTTACAAGAAAGGAGACCGTACAGTTTGTAAAAGTTACAGAGGTATCTCACTAATTAATACGACCTACAAGATTCTGGCGAACATAGTCCTAAACAGAATAACACCATTTATAGAGGACTCAATAAGTGAATAACATGTGGTTTCCGGAAACATTGCTCGACTATCAACCAGCTATTTATTGTAAGTCAACTACTGGAGAAATACTGAAGATTCAACCAAGACCTCCACAACTTCTTCATCTATTTTCAGCAATCGTATGAGAGGGTTTCACGTGTTTAAATATGGAATCCAGTGTCGGAAATTTCAATATCACGAAAGTTACTTAATTTTGTTTGTATGCAGGGAATGAGGAGCAGAGTTAAGATGGGTACCGTTCTTTCGGAAGCTTTCGAGATTAAGAACGAACTGCGCCAGGGAGATACTTTGTTCCCAATCCTTTTTAATTTCGCCCTGGATAAGGCTTTAAGGGAGGCTGAACTGAGGAAGAAACTGTTCACTACTGATTGACCTCAATTGTTGCTTGCCTTTACTGATGATGTTGTCATTGTAGGAAGATCAGTAATCAAAGTAAAAGAAATGTTTACCAAACTGGAGAAAGAAGCTTGTAAGATGGGGTTGAGGGGTAAACGAAGATAAAACTAAGAACATGCTAGTGAACCGTCAAACACACAGAGATAGAGTAGGGCAGAATGTCAGCATGGGCGAGCACAATTTCAAACGAGCCTTATGTATTTAGGACCTACAATAAGGAGCGATAATAACACCGCTGAAGAGATAAAAGGACGTATTCAGAAGGCGAGTAGGTATATGTTTTCGATGCCGAAGTTTTTAATATCAAAACAACCGTCAAGAACATCGAAGGTTCGAATTTATAAAAACATCATCAGACCAGTTCTTACATATTGTAGCGAAACATGCACTCTAATAGTAGCCAACATGGAGAGGCTGAGACGATTTGTTCTCAGTAAAATATACGAACCAGTGCAGGATAAGGATGCAGGAGAGTTTCGCATCAGAACAAACCAAGAGATAAAGAATCTATACAATAGCCCCGATATAGTCTAAGATATTAAAGCAAATCGATTAGAGTGGGTACGGCAAATCCAAAGACAAGGGGACGATAAATTGATAAAACTGCTATGGGAAGAAAATCCAATAGGTAGAAGGCCTTTGGGCAGACCGAGAATGGACAGGCGAGATAATATTCTAAAAGATCTCCAAACGATAGGAGAGGAATTCAATCCTCATATTATGACGGATCGCCAGAGATGGACGAGGGTTGTACAAGCAGCCATAACCTACTAAGGATTGTAGAGCTATCAGAAGAAGAAGAATATATATATATATATATATATATATATATATATATATATATATATATATATATATATATATATACATATATATATATATATATATATATATATATATATATATATATATATTACTTTTTTTTTGGTTAGTATTACGTACTATTATATTTGTCAAAATTATGCATACCTTTTAATGTACAGATCAAATATTAGTAAGAAAAAAGGTACCTACCAACTCTCTGCTTCAGTATTTAGATATTATTTAAAGTCTTCCTTAAATTAATACGAAGGAACTCTCTTACATTCCGTTTTATGCACTTGCTGGTTCATGCGCCATTTTGTGTATTTTAGCCTAATATGTAAGAAGCTGCTGTCAATATAGAAGTGTGTTCAGATTGGCAAAATCTTTGCGGAACAGCAACAGTGCTCCGGAGACTGTACGAGTACCTTGCGAATTGCAACATTCCAGTTAGTTAATGTGTTAGTTCGCATCGGAGATAAGGTTTAAAATTAAAAATTATCTGATCCACTGGTCTTTCGTCGCAAATCTGCTGCACAACTTCAATAGCGGAGATGTTATGTTTCAATAGCGAGCACACTTTATTGAATTGTTGCGTGGACACAAGTGGAAGAATTATTTTCAACTCTTAAAAATTTTAACTGAATTACCCATAACTTCTACATGGCAAAAAAATAGCGAAGTTGCCTTTAAAAAACATAGTAGATGGACCCAGTATCTTTGTATATTTCACCCTTATATTTTTAATTCTATAAATCAGATTCAGATTGGTTTACCTGAAAATTTTGTTTTACAAGTTTTCCGCTAAAGGGAGGCACTGTATTGCGGAAGCTGGAAGGAAATCATCCTGCTTCTGGTTTTAAATCGCTTCGTCAAAATTCAGCAGCCTAGTAACTTCGTTAAGATTCCGCTCATCTGAATACTCGTTAACACATATTGTATTGAAACAACTGTCTTCCTCGTTTTCTGTATGTAGGGGTCAATTTTTTTTCTGTTTCTATTTTTGTTAAAATAATTAAAGTATAAAATAACTTTGTACCAACTTTTTTATTTTCTTTTTAGTACCAAATATATCTAAAAGTTAAAGCACATTACAATTAATTTTGACACAAGTGTACAATATTTGTTAATTAAATTTAATAAAGTTTATTGTGCTCTAAAATATTTTTGGTTTTGGATATACTTGCTTACGTCTGTCAAGTATTAGAAATATTTTCAAATACCTATAAAATACCAACTATGGAATTTGGAACTGTAGTAATCGATAACGACAAATCACGTCATCTCATTTCATATAAGAATCAGTCTGTTCAACTCGGGGTTAATGCTGATAAATCTTAAAATAATTGATAGAGTCCACAAAAACGTTAAAATTAAAAAAAAAAATGTAGGTTTACTTACTTCAAGAATGTATTGATTTGCAATTATAAATAATATATAAATCGTTTCACTAATAGGAATATAAATATTCTTCAATATCTTATAGATCATATATTCATTTTTTATTTTCATCTCAGAATCTAGTTAAATTGCAAATATATAAGGGTCGTTCCATGCCAAATCGACCACTTTTGACCCCGACCCCTTTCGATTTTTTATCTTTTTTACCCTATGAAAAACGGTTCTTTTTTTTCAAATTTTTTTACCCATCTCAAAAAAAGTTATGAATTTTTTAAAAAAAAATGGCTCTTTTTTTTCAAATTGCCATAACTTTGTCAAAAATTGGCCGATCGAGACTTTTTTTTAAATAATCGTAATTAAATGTACTTTTTATAAAAAAAATACAAAAAAAATTTTAGATAATAAAATCTATGAAATTTTTGCCTTTTTTTGAGAAAAACCGTCAATTTTTTGAAGTTCTCCATTTTTTTTTTTTTTTCTTAAAAAAAACTTCAATCAATTCTGCAGTTATCCCCGCCAATCCCAGAGTAGGCCGAATTTTTTTTTTCTATTTTTTTTTTTTGAAAAAAAAAATTCAGAGAGGCTTTGTTTATATAATAAAATAAATGCAAGTAAATGATTTCACGATATATTATACTTAATTTATAGTCTAAACTTACAACTAATGACTAGGATTCTACGTTTGATACAATTAACATTCACTGTTTTTAATACTAATTCAACAAATAATTTATTTCATTTTTCTTTGGCGTTTGAATAATTTTGTTCACTATAATTGTGTTTCACATTATAAAATAATTTCCTAAGCATATTATAATAAATTTTAATCTGACATAAATAGTATTCAAATTCAGCACATTAATTAGACCGATAAGCTAGGGCATGACAATCACAGACTTATCTACGGTAAAATTCACTAGATCCATGCGAATCTATTCTATTTCATAAGCCTACCACCACTTTATATTGAGATCCAAAACATAACCTATGTATCTGTCATGTGTTTCTGTTTTTATTGAAAGTGTTTTGTTATCACGTTTGTTGAAAAAGACCAATTTATAGATAAATTGTTCTTTTTCAACAAAGGTGATTTATAGATAAATTGTTCTTTTTCAACAAACGTGATAATAAAACAGTTTCAATAAACACTGAAACACATGACAAATATATAGGTTATGTTTTGGATCTCAATATAAAGTGGTAGTAGGCTTATGAAATAGAATAGATTCGCGTGGATCTAGTGAATTGGCCGTAGGTAAGTCTGTGATTGTCATGAAAGAGCTTATCGATCTAATAAATGTGCTGAATTTGAATACTATTTATGTCAGTTTAAAATTTATTATAATATGCTTAGAAATTATTTTATAATGTGAAACACAATTATAGTGAACAAAAATTATTCAAACGCCAAAGAAAAATGAAATAAATTATTTGGTGAATTAGTATTAAAAACAGTGAATGTTAATCGTATCAAACGTAGAATCCTAGTCATTAGTTGTAAGTTTAGACTATAAATTAAGTATAATATACCGTGAGATCATTTACTTGCATTTATTTTATTACGTAAACAAAGTTTCTAAAAAAAAAAACTAAAAAATTGTGAAAAACTGAAAAATTTCTTTTTCAATTAAAAAAAAATAGAAAGAAAATTCGGCCCACTCTGGGATTGGCGGGGATAACTGCAGAATTGATTGAAGTTTTTTTTAAGAAAAAAAAAAATTAAAAATAAAAAATGGTGAACTTCAAAAAATTGACGGTTTTTCTCAAAAAAGGCAAAAATTTCATAGATTTTATTATTTAAAAATTTTTTGTATTTCTTTTTTAAAAGTACATTTAATTACGAAAATTTTGAAAAATAAACGTCTCGATCGGAAAATTTTTGACAAAGTTATGGCAATTTGAAAAAAAAAGAGCCATTTTTTTGAAAAATTCATAACTTTTTTTGATGTGGGTAAAAAAATTTGAAAAAATTCTGAAAACCATTTTTCATAGGGTAGAAAAAGATAAAAAAAACTTTCAGCCAAATCGAAAGGGGTCGGGGTCAAAAGTGGTCGATTTGGCATGGAATGACCCATAAAACATTCAAGAGTTAATATATTCTTCCATTTTTATCTTATTTGGGATCATACTACATAAATTTATAAAAATAATTTAATTTACTAAAATAGCTTATAGCATTAATTAAATTCTTTTATACTTTAACAAGATGACAAATTTAGTGGCATTTTTTGAGCTTTAAAATGATACTAAGGATTTTAAAGGAACTTCGGTTACAACTACCTTTAACTTAAGGTATAAACAATTAGAAACTACTTAAAAAATTGAAATATTAAACTGACCTTACATAGTAATTATTTTATAATTAATATTTGAAAACTACTTTTTATAAAATCATTTTAGTTAATATTTTGTATTTGACCATTTCATTTAAATAAGTAATTTTTGGTAATATGCAGTTAGTTCTTTTTAGTTACAAAAATTGTTTAAACTAATATCTTGTGGCCAATATTTAAAATTTGTCATTTTCTCTTATGTTTATTATTGATACAGTTACCGCATTATAACATATTTAAATGTGTTAAGTAAGTAATTTTCATCATTTCTAAGACGTATGATTCAATTTTATTTTATACATATTTCCTTATACTATGATATACAGCTTTTGAATTTAAAAAAGTAAAACGTACATAGTTATTTTCCGAAGTTCGTTCTTTAATAGCCGTTGATAATAAAAAAATTGACACCTATATTCTATGTATATGTTGCTAACTTGATGTTAAATATAATAAATATTTAATGTGCTTACCAAAAAAATGGGCTACTAAAATGAATTTTTCAAATTTGTGTTTCTACTAAGTTTTAAAAGGAATTCGTTATAACGAAAATGGAAATTTTCATTTTTATGTGCATTTTTATAGTTTAATAGTATAATGACTCTGGTGGTTTTATTAGAGTTCTAAAATTGAGTTTTCAATTACACGTCTATTTTTTTAAGACTCTAAACAACAAATAAAAAAGAAAATATAAATTGAATCAATTCATTATTTATTGTTGTCAAGAAAAAATAAAAGCTTTATTACCATGTACTGTAAAATATTGCTTTAAGCTTGAATAAAACATTTAGAATGAAACTAATCTAAAGAATAGAAAATAAATTTTATTGTTAATAATCGATCAGTCAAGAACTTTGTGTGCGCCTTTATACAATAACTGCTTGCCAACTGCAGTAATTATTATAAAAGCCTCTGAACTAGTTTAACTAAAATAAACTTTAAGAAAACCATCAAGGAATTGCATTATTTAATAAAGTACATAATTTTCTTAAAACTGTGGAATATATTTACACACAACACTTAAACGTATACAATTCTTTAAACTTTGAAAAGACAATAATTTAAAAAAAAATGTGCAGAAAATCTGTGGCCTATTTATAAGGTTCAGTTTTAGTGAACCACTGTACTTTAATCTTATCTACTTTACTTATACTTGGTGTAAATAAATGTATCGCCTTTTTAGAAAAATAGATTAAATTAAGGTTAAATATTGCCATGTTTTTATATAACATTACTAGTCTTGTAGTAAAGGAGGCTGCAAAATAGAAATAAAATCCCTTAAATGTTTTTGATATTAAAGAGGCACCCATTAAGAGTTTAAAGGGTAGAAAAAAGTTTTAGATGTTATAGCAAGTATATATGTATAATGTAATTAAATGCAATTTTTGTTTTGCTGTTTGGTGTCACCTTTTTTAATTTATATAAGTAAAAATATTTATATGAATTAGGTAAAACTGTTATTATCATTTTAGTAGTCCAAATGTATTGCCGAGTTTAAATAAGTACTGGGCTTTTACGTTAGAATTAGCCAAATATCCCGATTTAGGGTACTTTAAAGATAACAAAATTCAGACTTGATAGGCCTTTGAGAAAAAGTTCTTCTGTAATCATTGATAAAATTAAATGTAGTATATGAAGACTAGATAAATTATATTCCATACTTATATGAACAGGACGTTTTACTTATTAACAAAATCTAGAATAACCAGTCTATGTATTTATTTCACAAGAAACATTCAGTAAAACTTATAGCAAAAGATTTATATTAGTTAACAGTCATATTTTTTATGTTACATTGGCCTATTGATTTATTTTATGTTTATTCTAACATATAGCGTTTTAATTAGTTGATGCTGCGATATTTGGACGTAATTTGAATTTTTGGTTGGCTCTGTATTCTCAATGCATTACCATGTTATGCATGATAAAACCAATTTTACTTAATGGTAAAAGTATTTATTAAAGATAAGATTTTTTAGACCTCCGTGTCACTTGCCATGGAAAAAAGCAGTATTCCCACATTTTCTTCAGCTAAACAGCAAAATAATTGTTTAGTGGATAATTCTATAAATGTATGGGTAATAAATTTAAGAAAACTGTTTTTCCTTATGTTAGTAAATAGACACCAATTTACGAGGATTTTTGCATATTAGATGCAGAATACAGGTCCTGACGTCATAATATTTTACTATACCTGTACATATTACTCTCTCCCATTTATAACATACAAATAAGGGCCTAATGTACAAGCTACAGTACATAATTTTTAAGAGTATTAAAATGTAAAATCATTTTTCTATATATTTTGAAGTTTATATTTTAGAAAAATTATATAAATAGAAATAATTTTGGAAGAAAACTTAAGAAGCCATAAAATATTTAACCTTTTATTATATACCTGACTCGTCTTTTATGATTGATACCTGCTTCGACACTTGCGTTTTTTTAGTGGAAATTAAATGACGAAGCAAGATTCCAACCAGGTATTTAAAGATTCATTTAACAATAATCTTTAAATTTTAATCTTTTTGCGTCTACCTTAATTGATCGATTGACTATTTTTGTATTTACATTTTATATACATGCATGTGTGTTAGTAGAAAACTTGGCAGAGATAGACTTGGCCAAAATGTAACGATGAGAGATTATAACTTTGAATGAGTGGATAGCTTCAAATACTTGGGAACGATCATAACAGCATAATAAAAGAACTTAAAGAACGTATACAAAATGGGAATAAATGTTTATTTGCCCTCAAATCGGTGTTCAATTACCAGATCCTTTCAAGATCGTCAAAAATTAAACTGTATAAGACTGTGGTTAGAACGGTTCTCCTGTACGGATCAGAATGCTGGACAATAACGAAACAAAATGAAAGAAAACTAAGCTGTTTCGAGAGGAAGATACTTAGAAAACTATTAGGACTAGTACGAGACAATCAGTCAGGATAATGTAGGAGGAGGAAAAATGCGGAACTAAAGGAAGTATACAAAGACCCGGACGTGATCCAGGAAGTCAAATCCCGAAGGTTAAGTGGTTGGGACACATAGAGAGACAGCCGGACGACAGATACACCAAGCTAGTGTGGAGTGAGAACCGGGTCGAAAGAAGACCACTGGGAAGATCGCGCCCACGATTGAGGGACAACATAAGGTCGGATGTACGTACCATGGGTTTTGAGTATGACCCCCAAATGGCTCAATATCGTGCCGAATGGAGACGGATTGTAAAAGCAACCATGACCCACCTAGAGTTGTAATGCTACCAGATTGATTTTATATTTGGTTTTAATAAATTAAAGGAACTGTATAAACGGAATAGAATAGGAAAGCATCAAAATATGTAGTACAAAAAATGTTGTTTTCTATCAAAAATGCATATTTATATCTGCTCTTAAAGATGAGGACATTGTAAGCCCTGAAATCCTACTGGTGCTTATTTAAAGTTACTCTTACATCATCACGAGAATAAAACGAATAATAATACTCATCCAGTAATTGAAATTAATGGAAAAAGGACTGTTAGTGACATTCAAAATTATTTCTATCCCTCTCCAGTTTCAAAAGTGTAGCAAAGGAGATTTTAAAACCAAATAAAATAATTGGTAACTTGATGTCTCCATTTTAATAATACAAACTGACAAACTGTTGCTTTTAGTCATAAAAAACGAGTCTTATATTCTAATTGAATATACTTTACCAAAAGCTGAAGCAAAACTTGATAAAATAATGTTGCATATTGAACCTTTTTCGGCAACTTATATTTTAATTATTAATTTTTCAATTTAGATTTAGATAATAAAAATATATACAGGTGGATCAAAAAAATCGTGTATTTGGGTTCTTTCGGCACATCTATTAGAAATTAATATGTGCTTTTTCTTAAAGCGATCTACTATTACACCTGATTAAAATTAAGACATTTCAAAACTCTACGACGTAGTTGTAGATCACTGTTAGAAAAAACATAAAATTAGATGTTTGATTATTTTGCCGGCGGGACTGCTACACCTTGACAAAACCAAAGATATCAAAATATATAGAACTTTGATTTAATTTTTTACGGCGAAGAAAATACCATACTTAAATTTAATTATATACCATTGTTGCTAAATTCTCTAGTCAATATGGCTTGCTAGTTTAAACTATACAAGTAAGCTTTGACCTTGTACAAAAGTTTCTTTTATTTATAAGGTTAAGTAAATAAATTACAACAGTCAGAATAAGTTATTGACGATAATGAAGTGATTGAGGAGTAAATCAAATATTATAGAATTCGGTATTCATTTATCTGAGAAATACTTCTTTAAGGTCCGTGCAATAATTTAAAAGAAAGAAGGTAATGGCTTGGACAACGCAAATTGATAGTGAGTTTTACCCTTTGAGTATAAAATGTTTAACTACGTTGGAACTTTGGAATTTCTGGCACAATGACACTATATAACAGTTATCATTACTACACCAAGCACTTTATTTGTGTATTTGATACGCGTTTGGCTAACTATGTTAACATCGTCAGGGGCGATGACTGACTAGTAATGTAATCATTGATCCTGATGATGCCAACATAGTTAGCCAAGCATGATACCGGTGGTGCGGGGACCTTTATTTAAACTCTAAATACTATAATTGTTTTTTTAGATCCATTTCACCACTTTTTATCTGATATTATAAAATACAAATTTCAGGCGAGGTTCAGAAAATCCTTTGGTGAAAATAGGTATATAAAACGCTTATAAAAAGAAAGTCTCTACTTGAAACAATTTACTTGTTCCCCTTTTTTGGACAAATGAGTCCGTCAAATAATTTAGTGAAAATATCTCTTATCTGTTGTATAGGATGTTTAAAATAATAAAATATCATAAAAAATCAGTAAACTTGTTTATCCAGAAGTAGAAAATTGATTTTATTAATTAAATCAATCAGTAGTAAATTGTTTTTTTCACATAAGAATAAATAAAAAGATCATAGATATTTTCTTCTTTTTGTGGTACTTATCAGTTCCGGATACTGGCGATACTTCATCTTTCAATTCGCATCTTATCCACATCAGCTCATAAAATGCAGGTGTATTGAATCATTTCTTTAGCATCATATCCTTCGAAAACATGTACTGAATTTGCCCTTCTCGCCCTAAGAAATAATTTACTCTATGGCAAGTTGTAAAAAAGTGGTTACTTTATTAGGATTTATCCTGTATGTAACCCAAAGAGAAATAAATGAATAAATAAAATAAATACATAAATAAATATTAATTACAAAAAAAATCAGTAGAGAAACTACTTTAGAGATATTCCTAACTGAAACCTAGCATACATATCCACAAATTACCTATGTTAAACTTTGAACTGTTGTGGCTTTTACCTGATAGAATCTCATATTAAATACAATAAAAAACTGGTTATTTAAACACAAAATTTCCTACAATATTTTTATTTTTCAGTACTACGCGTTTTGCTAACAATGTAGCTTTGTCAAGTATAAATAATATATAATAGAATTAGCGAAACGCGTTGTGCTGAAAAATAAAAATATTGTGGAAATTTTGTGTTTAAATAAGCAGTTTTTTATCGTACCTATGTTAAAATTAAAAATAATCATAATTAACATTAATTTCAGATTCCTCGACTCCAAGAACTTTAATATGGACACGTAACATATATATATATATATATATATATATATATATATATATATATATATATATATATATATATATATATATATATATATATACACGAAGCAAGCCCTCCTTCACCTCATTAACTCCCTATAGGTGTATATACGTAATAAATATATAACACAATTTTCAGATCTTTTGATTCTAGGAACCGTGAAAAAGACGTATAATACTATATATACGGAGCCTCTCCAACCCGCTATTCCATTTCATTAGCCACAGACAGGCCGACAGACTGACGGAAATAAGAAATTTTCTTTTCTGTGATCTAGAGACCCTGAAATGTAAAAAAAGGCCTCAGGGGCTGATTTTTTTCCACTTTCATCAGCTGACTAAGCCAAACATGGTTATCACTTGTTTCTACAATGGCAACTAAGTTTAAACTAAACAACTTCTGTGACGAACTTATTAGCGTCATCTTAATTGGAAGCGACTCGTCCTAAATCCAAAAGCAATGCATGCAGACAACCGTAATATATAGGAAGGATCAACAGCCAGATTCTTTTCTAACATAAACTAAGTTTTTATCTAAAATCCCTAGACCTAGATGTTTCTCAGACAACCCGTGGGTTTAAGACCAATACCTAATTTACAGAATCTTGTATCGGAAAGTTTAAAATTAAACCCATAATTAGATCACATTTAAAACACTAACCTGATCCATTTGATGTTCTTTGTAATAGGAATTATTTTTAACAGGACGAGCCTATATAACAATTGAATAATCAAGAAATTCAAGCATTTTGCAGCTTTTTACTTTATATTCGGATTTGTAATAGTTCAGTCTTCCTCAAGAGGTCGTGTATTCAACACTGGTATGGCGTCTGTCCGTTTTTAAAAATCATTTTATTAAAGTCAAACTACTCTGCATATAGAACTAGAACTAGAGATATGCAGAGTAGTTTGACCCTAATAAAATGTATGTCTTATTTTTCCCATGCTCAGATATATAGAGATTAAGTGAAGTGATTCATGTGAATGAGTAATACAACAATGTAAAAATATTGCACAACTTAAAATATACTCTATATTTTTAGAAACCTAACAACGAATGATGGTGAATGCGCAGGGAAACTTTCAAATGTCAAATTCTAAAACCTTAACAAAAAAATTATTATTATTGTGTTATTTTAAAAATTGTTTTCGAACTTACCTCAACTAAATGATAAAACATCTGCCCTTCTATAACGTTATAAATATTCGTGCTATTGATGGAGAGATGCAGCAAAAATACAAATAAAAATAACAGGATACTTCTGATGAGTATACTTCTATATTAACCCTACATGAAACTACTTTATTTTTCTTGGGAAAACATTGCACATATAAAAAAATCTTGTGAAACACATATGCTGCTTCCTTTCTTTAATGGTTTTGCATTATATATTGTTTACATGATCTTCGAAAATTTATATATATATATATATATATATATATATATATATATATATATATATATATATATATATATATATATATGTATATTCGTGGTAAGTGGTAATAATTATACCTAAAACTGAAAATCAGACCCTGCCGTCAATCGAAGGTTTCCTATAGGAGAGGCTATAGCCACAGGTCGACAGAGAAATGGTCAACAAATTGCTGACATTTTCTACCGGCAGCGCGCTCCAATAAAGGTTCCACCCCATGCATATGTAGTTCAATGTAAAACTATTGAAAATGGACAAAGTCTACCCACTGTTCTCTCATTTGTCAATCCATCTCGAGACGCGTTGCGCTGTATCACGGCTCTTCAGTTTTAGGAACGATTTATTGTCTTACCGCGATGTTACGCCAGTACGAGGATAAGGACTCAGAAGTTTTGTTCTCTCGGTTGTGGATCCTAGCTCGAATGATGAGCCGTGATACGATGAAACTCGGCTCAAGATGGATTAACAAATGAGAGAATAGTACATAGATTGCTGAAATATGGATTTTGTCCATTTTCACTGTTTTACACTAAATTACATATGCATGAGGTTTAACCCTTCTCGAATCATGCTGCCTGCGATGATGTTGATCATTCCTCTATTGGTCTATAGCCGTAGACGGCCTCTGATTGAGAGCAGGCATATTTTTCATTTCTTCAATCTCGAGATGGATTGACTAAAATATGGACTTTGTCTATAAGAAGTTCTGTTTTAAGCGGCATATTTTCTACATCTATATGGGCCGAGGCAGGGATATATGCTCCCCTCATATCTTCCTAAACAGAAACTATAAAAACAGCTTATGAACCGCTAAAGCTGAAAAAAGAAACAAAAAGGTTATAAACCTAAATCTTATTTCTTAATAAATTGTAACAAAAAATATGAACTAATTTTTAATATATTTTTGGGAATAATTCATTTACTATAATTTCGGTAAACCTGCATAGGAATAAATTTGGGGTCGAAGATCTGGTTGGCGTAAACGTCCATATTGAAAAATTTAAACCATCGATATGAATTTAGTATTAAATTGAATTTTACACAGCTGATAACGTTCAGTGTGGACTTAAAGCTTAGACCTATGATTTTAAATTATAAATTCTTTGGTGAATTTGGCTGTAAATGATACAAAAAATAAAAGACAGAATGAAATTAAAACCACGCCTATTCGATCCCTTCTTCAAATTTTTACATATTAACTAAAATATCTAGCTGATTTGGAATTGTGTGCTTTGTTTTCATTTGTTGTTGGATATAAACAGAAATATATATATATATATATATATATATATATATATATATATATATATATATATATATATATATATATATATATATATATATGTATATGTATATACAACTACATTTTATTATTAGTCATATATGATTTCTAGTCTTTCGAGCCACGGTCCAAAGGCTACTTGACGTTCCGGCTGCTTGGGCTCTCAAGATTCTTAAAGACGGTGTGGTATCAGATAAAGCTCTTGTACGTATCATGAAATTGATAGTACGCCGTCGAAGACAATACCATGACTGTTATCACACTGCCTTAGCAAATCTCAGCCGTAGAAATAAACGAAACATTAGGTGACAAGACCTTAGGACCACTGCGCAAAAGTCAGGAAAATATCCATACTCACATACGACCGGTCGTGACAGTCTCAAATGCAGGAACTACTAAGCTAAAATTTTAGTGTCCAGTTTTATCCTGTATAGTTATCGAAACGGTCCTTTTTAATCGAGGGACTTATGAAAACCAATTCAAAGAAACTGTTTGAAATATTTGACCCAAAAAATTGGTTATTATAATGAAATTATCGTTCACTCTACTTTCTAGTGTTTCTCAACATATTCTTAACACCTGAACATTCAGTCGAACAAACCGTCATAAAACTCCCTAATTTTTAAGGTTTTTTTTAAGTGATGACAGCGTTAAGTTAATTTTGAGATTATTCTTTAGATTTAAGTAAAATTGAAAAAAGTAAATTTACGTTTGAACTTGAATCCATCTTTAACACTTGACTTATGCACGTCACGAAGGGATGAAAATATGATTCATAATGTCGGTTACACCAATAAGACATATCAAGCGTTTGCTTTTCAAAAACATCAAAATATAAAATGACTAAATTATTTCATAAACCTGACCCCTTAATAAGCGAAATATATTTAGCGTCCGTAAAGAATGCGCACAAAAATATATAGTGGCTTATCGGACGAAGACAGTCAATAGGTTTTGCCCCTGCATGAAACGTACCGAAGACCAAAAAAATTACAACCTAGGCATGCCGTCCATCAATGACCAAATTAGGATATTTACTCCATTTCATAGCTCGTTACCTGGTTTGGGCAAGAATTACAATCCTAGACATTTGGCCACACAATCATTACAGCGGCAAAGATTAAAGAACTATAGCCAAGAAACCTCTGTGCGATGTGCTGTGGAATTGCTAAAATGTTTGATCCGAGAGCGAAGTTCACAGGAAGGGAAGAAAGGATACTGTAATACTATCGCCATAGGCAAATATGGTACTACTACATATAGCTATTAACAGTTTGGCGATAAGTATCACAACAAAAAAAGAACAATTTAAACAAAAACACTGCTGACCTTGGTATAGAGATGTTTCTTGGCTACTAATAATTTTACTCCTATGGTTCTTAAACTTTTGCTTCTGCTATGTTACGGTCCGAGTTTAGTAATTAATAGAAGGCACGCCCGTGTTGTTATTATTCTTGGACTCCTCGTACTCTTAATTCAGGGACAAAACTTACTAAAACTTTAATGTTATAAATAAAAGAAATATTGTCAATTTGATATCCAGTCGGTGGAAGCATATCTAGCTGTAATTTTAAATTATTGCAATATAAAAATTGTGATATCAATATTATGAGACTAAATAAGAAATAATTATGTAATTTTTTCCATTAAATGTTAGTTCCTGTGCTGTGTATGCGGCCTCTAATTTTTTTTTGTTTATAAGTGTAATTTAAGTACAACCTGGCTTCATTTTATTGATATTTTTAGATGCAATATAAATGTAATTAGCTAAATTTTAGTTTTAGAAAATTTATTTTTAATATTATTTTAGTTCTTAGGTAATTCATTAAGCTTTATTATTGTTTTTGTTTTAAATGTAATTTCTCTAAAAATAGTTTTATTGTAATAAACAACCGTGTTAATAAAAGTAATTTATACTTAAAATTGAGGCATTTAGCTGATTTGTTTTTTGACATACCTTTAGTTAGATTTAAATAATAAAATGCTAGAGTTATTTGTCTTCTTAAAATAGCAAAGTGAGGACTTAGTATTTGGTTTCCAGTTTTAAAATAAATGCTGAATTTGACTTTCTTATACTAAAGGTCAAGGCGCACGTATTAATTTTTTTAGTGTTCCGTACGGATCACTTTGGTGTCTGTCCGTCTGTGTCACATCTGATTTTCTCCGAAACTATTTGGTTCTAATATAAGAATTGATAACCTCATCAGAGCCACGTAATTCTGAAAGTTAAATTATGACTTAAGGGGTTAGTTTTTGGGGGTCAAATAGGAAGTGAAATTTTTTTTTGTACCAGGTCATCGAGTAGGGTGTCAAATGAAAGCTTGCAAAAACAGGAGTTCAAATAAAATATAATATATATATATATATATATATATATATATATATATATATATATATATATATATATATATATATATATATATATATATATATATATATATATATATATATAACAATATATATATGCCATATATATATATATATATATATATGTATAACAAGCGTGCCAGCGGCTCCGCTTGCGTCGACTTGATTCACTATTATCGTCACTGCTTATTACTTATGTTACCTAACATCACATAGAACATATGTATTTTATAAAAAAAATACGTAAATCGGATAAGTGGTTCTTGAGTGCTAAGCGCACTATCGGACAGACAAACAGAGAGACGTTGCGTTTTATATATACTATAGATTTTTTTTTGGATTAGGATTTAAAAAAAAAAACACGTAAATCGGATAAGTGGTTCTCGAACGATAAGCGCGCTAACGGACAGACAAATAGACAGAGAGACGTTGCATTTTATATGTATTGTATTCTTTGTTACATGATATTGTTCCATATTTAACGGTTTAAGAAGCGTATCGCAATTCTTTAATTGACTATTATCGTTACTGCTTATTTCTTATATAACCTAACGTAATAAAATATATCCTATAAACTGACCAGAGAACATATGTATAAATCTAAAAAAAATCGGATAAATGGTTCTCGAGTGATAAGCGCACTAATGGACAGACAAACAGATAGAGAGACGTTGCATTTTATATATATTATAGATTATCATTATTATTATATAACCTGGAAAGAGAACATATGTATGAATAAAAAAAAACACGTAAATCGGATAAGTGGTTTTCGAGTAATAAGCGTACTAACGAACAGACAGAGAGAGAGACAGAGACGTTGCATTTTATATATACGAGGCTGGTTTGAAAAGTCCGTGCAAAAATAAAAACTACTTATGTGTTTGGGGTAAACCTTTTTTATTTTTTGACATAGTCTCCTTTTAGGCTTATACACTTCGTCCAACGATGTTCTAGTTTGTTGATCCCTTCCGAATAATAGGATTTGTCCAAGTCTGCAAAATATCCATTAGTGTCTGCAATCACCTTCTCGTTTGAATAAAATCTTTGTCCCGCCAGCCATTTTTTCAAATTGGGGAACAAATAGTAGTCCGAGGGAGCCAAGTCTGGAGAATAGGGGGGATATGAAACGAGTTGGAATCCTATTTCCATTAATTTTGCGACCACAACTGCTGAGGTGTGTGCTGGTGCGTTGTCGTGATGGAAAAGGACTTTCTTGTGGGCCAATCGCGGGCGTTTTTCTTGCAGCTCGGTTTTCAAACGGTCCAATAACGATGAATAATATTCACCTGTAATAGTTTTACCCTTTTCCAGACAGTCGATGAAGATTATCCCTTGCGAATCCCAAAAGACAGTCGCCATAACCTTTCCAGCCGAAGGAACGGTCTTCGCCTTTTTTGGTGCAGATTCCCCCTTGGTAACCCACTATTTAGATTTTTTTTATTTTTTTTTTTTTTTTTTATGGGTCTAGCACCCGTGCTGCAGGGAAGTCCCTAAAGCGCTCCAGGAGCGGCACGAGTGCGGAAAAAGCGATTCACGTTGTTCTTGAATCGCTGTAAATTGTACTCGGTGGGAAACACAGCGCTGGGCAAATTATTCCAAAGGGATGACGTTCTCCATATAAAAGATTGCTTGAAAAGCGTTGTACGCGGAGTAACAAGCTGAACCTCATACGGATGCGAAGCACCAGCGCGACGTGTATTTCTAACATGCACCGCTTTGGGAGGAATTAAGCGGGCTACATCCTTCGAACACTTTCCATGAAAATACTTGTAGAACAGACTCAAGTCGCCAACCGTTCTTCGGTGTTCCAGCGAATCAAGGCCGCCGGTCAATTCCGGGTCCCCATTCAGACGGACCGCTCTTCTCTGAACAGAATCCAACAAATGCAGTGTATGTTTGGCAGCGGAGCCCCAAACGTGGGAGCAGTATTCCATAGTTTGTCGAATTTGGGCTTTGTAAAGAATTAACAGTTGCTGTGGGGTGTAAAGCTTTTTGGTTCTAAATAATATTCCCAACTTTTGAGAAACTCTCCTTGCTATGCCTGCAACATGTTCATGCCAAGACATATTTGCTCCCAAACTAACGCCCAACAAATTGAGCGACGATGCTAGGGGAATGGAGTGCCCCGACATAACTATGTCGGGTTCAGCAACGTTAACTTTTTTAGAAAAAACTGCCGCTTGGATTGTTGTTTGGTCTCAGAAGTATAGTAATGTATCCATGTTTCATCCACAGTGACGAAACGACGCTTAAAATCCTCCGGATTCTTCTGGAACAGCTGCAAACCATCCTTGCAACACTTCACACGATTCCGTTTTTGGTCAAGCGTGAGCAATCACGGCACCCATCTTGCGGATAGCTTTCTCATGTCCAAATGTTTATGCAAAATATTATGTACCCGTTCAGTCGAGATGCCCACCACTAGCAATCTCACGCACCTTAACTCTTCTGTCATCCATCACCATATCATGGATTTGATCAATGATTTCTGGAGTCGTAACCTCCACAGGCCGTCCAGAACGTTCAGCGCCACTTGTGCCCATATGCCAGTCCGAAAATTTTGAAACCACTTATAAACTGTTCTAATCGAAGGTGCAGAGTCACCATAATATTTATCAAGCTTCTCTTTAGTCTCCTGAGGCGTTTTGCCTTTCATAAAGTAATGTTTAATCACCACACGAAATTCTTTTTCGTCCATTTCTTGAAAATCACTCGACTTTCTTGATTCACACGAATGCCAAACACAAAGAAATAGACCAATATGGCTGAAACTTGGTGTGCGTTCATTCAAGAGATGCTACTAACTAAACATGACCTCGATATGCGCCGGTGGTGCCATCTCTCGGACTTTGCACGGACTTTTCAAACCAGCCTTGTATTATATTCTTTGCTGCATGATATTGTTCCATATTTAATGGTTTAGGCAGTGTAGTGCAAGAGAACGCGCTAGCGGCAAACTTTTTTCCGACTTGATTCACTATTATCGTCACTGCTTATTATGTTACCTAGCGTAATAAAATATGTCCTATAACCTGGCCAGGAAACATATGTATGTTTTAAAAAAAGCACGTAAATCGGATAAGTGGCTCTCGACTGATAAGCGCGCTAACGGACAGACAGAGAGAGGAACGTTACATTTTATATATATTATAGAAGATAACCTGGCAAAGAACAGATGTAGGAATTTAAAAAAAAACACGTAAATCGGATAAGTGGTTCTCGAGTAATAAGCGCACTAACGAAGAGACATACAGAGAGACGTTGCATTTTATACTTATTATAGAAGACTATAGATAACCTGGCCAGAGGACAAAATCATGAATTAAAAAAAAAAACGTAAATCTGATAAGTGTGATAAGCGTACTAATGGACAAACAGACAGACAGACAGAGGGACGTTGTATTTTATATATATTATAGAAAATTATAAATAACCTGGCCACAGAACAAATGTATGAATTGAAAAAAAAAAAAAAAACATGTAAAGCGGATAAGTGGTTCTCGAGTGATAAGCGCACTAACGGACTGACAGACAGAGTCGTTGCATTTTATATTTATTATCGAAAATTGTAGATAACCTGGCCAGAGAACAAATGTATGAATTTAAAAAAAAAACACGTAAATCGAATAAGTGGTTCTCAAGTCATAAGCGCACTAACGAACAGACAGACAGACAGGCAGAGAGACGTTGCATTTTTTTTATATTATATTCTTTGCTACATGATACTATTCCATGTTTAATGATTTAGGCAGTGGATTGCAAAAGAACACGCTAGCGGCAAACTTTTTTCCGACTGGATTCACTATTATCGTCGTTGCTTATTCCTTATGTTGCCTAAAGTAATAAAATATAGCCTATAACCTGGCCAGAGACCATATGTATGTTTTAAAAAAAGCACTTACGTCGGATAAGTGGTTCTTGATTGATAAGCTCACTAACGGACATATATATTATTTATAGATGTAATACTTGCGCACACTTTTCTTTGTATTATTTTTAAAAAATTGCAAAAAATCACTATCCCCCTCTTATCTCGAATAGTACTGATCAAAAAATTTTGAAAAAATTCTGGAATATTCTTCACAAAGTGTAGATTGAAAGAAAATTATCCCCTTTAATTATATATATATATATATATATATATATATATATATATATATATATATATATATATATATATATATATATATATATATATATATATATATATAATAAAATAAATAAATTTCGAGGTCATCAATTTTCAGTAAAGATCGGAAAAAAAACTTCGCTGAAAACTCATTTGAGGTGTGTTTTGTAAAGTTATCTGTCATTTTATACCTCCGTAATAAAAATTTTTATTTTAAAAGCAATCAACGTACGGAACGTTAATTGGGCAAGTCCAACTTACACTTGACCGGTTATTTGTTATTGTTGGATTGTTTTGCGACTGGCTCTTTTGGAGATCGTCAAAAGTAGTTCCCACTAGAGTAACGCCGAATATGCAATTGTAGATAATAATCAGTACACCTACTCATATGAATTCATACGATTTGGCGATTAACCCACATTGTCATTATTAGCCATGGAAAACGAAAATTCAGCGACAGTATTGGTTACATATAATTGGCAGTTTTCGTCTTAGTTTTGGTCAATATTATATGTAATAAAAGAATATAATAATTCGTGATGTGATTCCTTTGCAGCAGAATTCAAAAAAATACTGGATAAGTAGAGGTGACAAACACCGAGTTTAATTCTATTATTACAAATTAAGCAAACATTTTTCTCTTTTTAATTTATAATAAAAAAGCTTCCATACACGAACCACCAAGAAAAAGATTCTCGGAGATTCATTGTAATTTTACAAATCCGTTTCGGCACTCACACCCAGGGCCTCACAAGTACCAGAGAATGAAAGATTCAGGAATAAGAATGGACGAGTGGGCTTTTTTATTTTTCATAGAATGCCTATTACATACGACCTTTTTGAACGACTTCTAAACTTTAAATCAATATATTGAGCAATTAATCTCAAATAAAAAAAAAAATGGTCTTGTTTCTGAATGTGTTATATTAAATGTCCAACATTATCCGGCAGCACTCTTTCTTTGTGGCGACAGTTAAGAGAAACTAGAGTGGAGATATTATTGACGTTTAATCTGAACGGAATTCTCGTGTATAGCGGCCCATATACGGTCAATATTATTGTGCAATATGGATTGCACAATATTTTGACAGCTGCCCATAGACGTTCGATATTATTGAACAATAATTGGGTTTGTACAATAAATAGAATCATATGGAGGCGATATTGATGGTTGTGAAATATAAGAAAAACAGAGGTAGAATGTGCTTGGCAATATTGTCAGTCCCCACCGGTATTGTGAAGTGAAGTCATGTTGAGTGACACTGAAGTCTGTTGTTTAATTGCTGTGGGCGATTTTAGTGCGAAAAAAAGAAAAAGGAGATACGAAGGAAATGGGCCAAATAGTGGTTTATTGATAGGGAGACGTACACCCACGAAAAATTACTCAATGAACTCAGAATGTGTGAACCGAATGATTTTCGCAACTTTTTACGCATGGACGGCGAATTATTGCATGAACTCCTTGCTTTGGTTATTCCTAAAATCGAGAAACATTACACTGCGATATGCAATGCTATTCCTGCAAATTAACGTTTGTCTATAACCTTACGGTATCTCGCAACCAGGAATACCTTTGAAGACATGAAGTATTTAACTGCTGTTTCACTTCAGTCAATAGGTTGCATTGTTATGGAAACTTGCACTACTCTGATCAACTGCCTTAAGGAAAACATAAAGGTAAGCACTTTATTTGACAAAATTTATTTATTTTGACATTGATATGTTTGACATTTATATTGACAATTTATTGAAGCAATTTATTTTCAGAGTTCGACTGCCCAAGCTGCAGCTATTTTATAGTAGTCATCTGGTGGTTGCTCAAGGCGCTTGCAAGCTAGTTTCACCAACTCCTTATGCGGATCTCCTTTTTTGTTCTTTTTCTTGGGAGATCCATTTTGAGCCTGGAAAAAAATAAAAACCATGAAGTTTTCTGTCGCTTGGAAATATTTTTATTTTTTATTTTGCAGATACTAAAGTCAGAAGAAGAATGGAAAGAAATTGCGCGAGATTTCAATAATCAGTGGAATATTCCAAACTGCCTGGGAGCGATTGATGGGAAACATATTGCAATAAAGAAACCTTACAAATCAGGAGCACTTTACTTCAACTATAAAAAATTCTTCAGTATTGTGAAGATAGCAGTAGCAAATGCGAATTACGAGTTCATCATGGTTGATGTGGGTATCAATGGGCGAATATCAGACGGCGGTGTACTTAGTTACACGAAATTCGGGAAAGCACTTTCACATAATACAACTGGAAGTCCGGAACCTGCACAACTGCCGAATAGTCAGAAAGTATTGCCATTCGTTTTCTTGAACGATGACGCCTTTGCAATGACAGAAAGTTTAATGAAACCCTACTCTCAAGCAGGATTAAATTTGGAGAGGAAAGTTCTCAAGTATCGATTAAGTCGTAAACGTCGTGTGGTCGAAAATACCTTTGGCATTTTGGTCAGCAGATTTGGTGTACTTCAGAATACTATACGATTGCCTCCAGAAAAGGCTCGAACAATTGTCGTGGCGTGTTGTTATTTACACAACTTTTTACGAAAACGCCAGCCGCGAGCTTACGTTACTAGGAATTATATAGATAGTGAAGATTTGCAGGCCGGCGTTGTCACAAGCGGAACATGGAGGGATGTTGTCAATGAGACAACACCGTTTCAGCCAACTAACTTCAGAAATGCTTCAACAAGTGCTAAGGTGGTTAGAGATACCTATTGTAATTTCTTCAACAATGAAGGCCAGGTTTCATGGCAATGGAAGATAGTAGACTCAACTACCTCTACCAACAATTTAAACAAGTGAAATGAAATAGTAAAACTGTAAAGTGAAAAAGTTGTCTCACCATAATTATGTTGTAATTGCAGTAAAAATGATTTAGCATAAATGATGAAAATGAAATAATTAGTTAACGATATAGAAATAAATAAAAAAAAATTATACGATGAAAATGTAGTTATAATCTATCTATATTCGTATAATAATTGCTGTAATATGTATGTATGTATGTACATATGTGTGTATCTTGTGAATATAATAAACTACTTACTGCGCCTTCGCCGGTTTCAATTGCATTGCCACTATCCTTGTCCAGAGTCGTTGATCCAGGGTCCTCAGCTATGTTCATCGTGCTGATTGACGCGGTTGGTGTTTCTTGAGATTGAAGAAACCTCATTTCTTCAAAGTACCAAGTGAATGTTCAACGTCCTCTGCACCTGCACCACTCTTTTCAGCCTCAGGAATTCGCTTGAGTTCTTTCCGGAAGTTCGTCCGGAAAGAATTTACTTTTTTGACAACATCTTCCTTTTCGGCATCCTGGTATTTTTCGCGATATTTCTCTACCAGTACGTCATATTGCTCACCTTTTTTAACGCGATTAGTATAATCTTTGCATTTAACATCCCATAGAGCCGGAAGTTCATGGTAAACTTCGATAAATTTCAAAATGAACTGTTTATCCAATTTTTTATCCGCCACCACGACGCGTTGGCTACAACCTGTTGATACCGAATGACGGGATATTGCACAATCCTGCCCACAGACGGCACAGTATTTTCCAGGTTGCACAATATATTTCAACAAATTTTGATTTCGTACAATCTATTGCACAACCTTTCAATACTGTCTACACACGTTCAATTATATTGCACAAACCCAATTATTGCGCAATAATATTGACCGTCTACGGGCCGCTTATGCCACCGTTTGCTAATATTCCTGTGTCATCTTTTGTTCAGTTTTAGTGATTTATGCAGATTTTTTTTTTGTGAAAATTTATTGGATATATCTGTCTGTAAGTTTAGACTAGAATTTTGTGAATAAAGAAATTAAGGTTATTTGCTTCAGTTTCATGCAGGCATGTCTTGTTTAGTTAGAAATTGAAAATTTAGCTAACCCTATATCCTGGAAAAATAATTTATCAAATCAAAACAAAGCATACTGTATCATTGTTTAAGTAAAAACAAACACTACAGGTTGTAACTAACTCATCATTTAATTTTACTAACATCCATGTGACAGTAAAGTCATTGCACGATGAGAATCAAAACAACATATTAAAATGTCTCCTCGCTAAAACTGATTAGAGCGAAAAAAAAAAAAACACGTTGTTGTGTTGTTTTGACTGCATTTTAGTCGAATCGCTCGAGGTCGTCGCCCACGTAGGATATAACGTAACAGATTATTAAAAAATAAGATAATGTTGATTATTTGCCGAATTTAGGGTAATAGACATTTTAAATCATCTTGAGGCCTGTTAATACAGCAAAGAATAATATGACATGATGTTTTAAAACATTGAGATGTAAAAGTCCCAAATTTAAGTTAAGATTATGTTTTTAAAATTGACACTTTCAACAGTTGAAAGTAGTGGAACCCCCCACGTTCATTATTACTACTTATTGCGCAAGCGAAGACGCGTCCTCTTATTCCATTCTCTGGTGTATGGGCGTGAAGGACATACAAACGCTTCGATCACTGAATCGAGCGGAGTTGCTGAGGATTCGATGACAAATTTTAGGATTTCAATAATTGTCAAATCGTGACGCAGCATTGATACAGTCACAGAAATACA
This sequence comes from Pachyrhynchus sulphureomaculatus, assembly GCA_019049505.1. Lineage (NCBI taxonomy): Eukaryota > Metazoa > Arthropoda > Insecta > Coleoptera > Curculionidae > Pachyrhynchus > Pachyrhynchus sulphureomaculatus. The sequence continues at coordinate 70,800,062 of CM032449.1, read as the reverse complement.
TGTTTTATATATAAAAAGTTGCATGAATTCATTGGCCCTTAAGAATAATTTAATTCAAACATTAGAATTCAATATTTTAAATGATGGGTGTTTTAAGGTGAGATGTTAATTACAAATAGGTAAACAGCGGCAGGATTTTAAATATATTTACAATTGAAAACTGAGGTTTTCTGCACATACTATTCCTAAAAAATAACTAATATTTTTCAGATTCCTTGATTTCAAGAATCCTGTAAAGGTTTATATATATATATATATATATATATATATATATATATATATATATATATATATATATATATATATATATATATATATATATATATATATATATATATATATATATATATAATGTATATATATATATATATATATATATATATATATATATATATATATATATATATATATATATATATATATATATACTACTCAGTATATATCACCACTACACCAAACACTTTATTTTTGCACTCGACGCGCGTTTCGCTAACCATGTTAGCTTCATCAGGAGCGATGATTGACGCTCCTGATGAAGCTAACATGGTTAGCGAAACGCGCGTCGAGTGCAAAAATAAAGTGTTTGGTGTAGTGGTGATATATACTGAGTAGTATCATTGTGCCAAAGATTCCAACTTAGTATATATATATATGTATATATATATATATATATATATATATATATATATATATATATATATATATATATGTATATATATATATATATATATATATATATATATATATATATACATATATATATATATATATATATATATATATATATATATATATATATATATATATATATATATATATATATATATATATATATATATATATATATATATATATATATATATATATATATATATATGTATATATATATATATATATATATATATATATATATATATATATGTATATATATATATATATATATATATATATATATATATATATATATATATATATATATATATATACTACTCAGTATATATCACCACTACACCAAACACTTTATTTTTGCACTCGACGCGCGTTTCGCTAACCATGTTAGCTTCATCAGGAGCGATGATTGACGCTCCTGATGAAGCTAACATGGTTAGCGAAACGCGCGTCGAGTGCAAAAATAAAGTGTTTGGTGTAGTGGTGATATATACTGAGTAGTATCATTGTGCCAAAGATTCCAACTTAGTATATATATATATATTATATATATATATATATATATATATATATATATATATATATATATATATGTATATATATATATATATATATATATATATATATATATATATATATATATATATATATATATATATATATATATATATATATATATATATATATATACATATATATATATATATATATACATATATATATATATATATATATATATATATATATATATATATATACATATATATATATATATATATATATATATATATATATATATATATATATATATATATCGTGCCCATAGACAGACAGAACTGCAGAAATTAGAAACTATGTTTTTTGCTCTCTGAGAGCTCTGAAACGGTAGAAATACGAAAATCTCGTAGTGTAATTTCATGCATATTAATACAGTAATATAAAATACGCAACATGCATTTCGGTAAATAGAAGAACGACCTGTATATGCTATATTCGAACTAAGGATATTCAAACAACACATTCACATATTAGGTGTATAAATTAATTATCGGCCATATGGGCCCATTTTAGCGATTATTTAAGAAAACTAATACAAATTATATTTTCACAGTAGTTTTTTTCTTCATTTTTAGTATTCCGTACGGACTACTTATAAGATCATTTCGGTGTCTGTCCGTCTGTTTGTCCGTGTGTCACACCCGATTTTCTCCGAGACTATTTGACATAGAAAGTTGAAATTTAGCACTAATATAGGAATTGATGGCCTCATCAGAGCCGTGTAGTTCTGTAAGCAAAATTTTGAGTTAAAGAGTTAGTTCTGGAGCTTGTAAAAACACCAGTTCAAAAATATATGTAATGTAATACTTGAACATACTTTTCTTTGCAAGGTTCACAGTTTTCAGTAAAAATCCTTTAATAATTTATCGGGTATATAAAAAAAACAAAAAAAAAACAGTAAAAATCATTTGAAACGTGTTTTGTCAAGTGATCGATTATTTTATACCTCCGGAACAAAAATTTTTATTTTAAAAGCAATCAGCGTACGTAACATTAATTGTGCAAGTCCGCCTTGCACTTGGCCGTTTATTTATACATTTTTACCGATTGTCAAATTCCGGATCGCAAAAATGAGGAATTCTACGCGATGAATTTATCGAGGCCTCTTTTAATCTATATCCGTTGTAGATTGAAATAGTTGGAATATCATGTATGAATGAAAATTTTCCAGTCTAAGATTCTTTGTTTTTGCTGTTTTAGACTGGCCGTTATCATCCTGCATCGGGGCCATCGTCCCTCTCGCTGCCAGTAAACGGTATTTTTTCTTGTGTGTCACTAGCACGGATCAGCTGTTGGTTGTATAGCTCAAAAGTAATGATCTCACCAAGCCGGAGCACCTCATAGTTAGCTTCGCTCCTTTGATCCTACCAAGTGCACAACAAAACCCATATTCCAACAAAACTTCCGAGAATACATTTTTCACGTGTTTTATAATACAACGTTTTTATTCAAAGCCAAATAAACCATTTTTTCACACCAGCCGTGGTATTTTACAGATAAAATGTGAAAGAAAGGCAGTACCTCAAATATTATTTTTTAGGGTATGCTTTGACTTGTCATCAGACCACTCAGTAGTAATGTTAACAGTTCACTCTAAGATCTTGAATAAAGAGAAACAACCCACCCTGCATAATAGTAACACAGATTGGGATGCAATTAGGGAAATATTAGACTATCTAATATCAATAGATCGACCACTAAAAACCGAATTGGACATAGAAGCAGCGGTAGAATATTTAACAAAGAGTATAAAAGAGGCTGCATGGTTTGCTATACCTGCCTACGTAACAGTGAAGTGAAATATCACCAGTTATTAAAGACAAAATTGCAGAAAAAAGACACCTGCGGAAACAATGGCAGTTAGCGAGAACTAATGAAAACAAAAGAAAACTAAATAAAGTCATCAAAGAACTGAAAGACCTGATTCAAGAAGAACAGAACCAAGGCATTCAAGAATATTTAGAGCCACGGAGTACTCACTCTGGAAAGCTACAAGAAGGTAACAAAATTCTCCAATCAAAAATGAGGACAGTACCTGGGCCAGAAACGATAAAGAAAAAGCTGATACCTTCTCTAAACACCTAGAAAATGTATTTAAAACCTTCCCATCAGTGTTATCCATCGAAGAGGAAAACGAGATAACGAGTTACTTAGATGCGTTTCTAAATGGAATTGCCTCAGCTAATTCAAAACTAAAGAAATAAAACAGGTCATAATGAAAGAAATAAACATCAAAAAGGCACCAGGATTTGATCTAATTTTTGGTAAAATACTACAAGAACTGTCTGAAAAATGCTATAAACTAATAACGTGAATATTTAATGCAATACTGCAACTAAACTACCTCCCCAGCATCTGGAAAGTGCCCCGAATCATTATGATCCTTAAACCAAGAAAAAAGTCAGAAGACGTCTCCTCCCACAGGCCTATAAGCTTACTTCCAATGCTTTCCAAAGACTTTCAGAAGTGGTATGTTAAAAAACTCAACATAATAATAGCAGAAAGAAAAATAATCCCGAACCATCAATTTGGTGTCCGCAACAAACTTGGAACAATAGAGCAAGTACACAGACCAGTTAACCAAATTAATAAAGATCTAAATGCTAAAAGATACTGCTCTGCAGCTTTTCTTGACATATCTCAAGCTTTTGATAAGATATGGCACAGAGGCTTACAAGTCAAACTAAAGAAACTCCTTCCTCATCCCCACTATCAATTGCTTAAATCATACTTAACAAACAGACACTTCCTAGGGAAGCAGGGCAGTCAATACACCGGCTTATATCCCATACACTCAGACGTTCCCCATTAAAGTGTGCTTGGACCGATATTATACCTTTTATTTACTACAGACCTGCCAACAAGAAGAACCACTACGGTGGCAATATAAGCTAATGATACTGCTGTGCTGGCATCCCATACTGACCCAGCATCGGCGTCGAAAAACCTTCAAACGAACCTAAATAAATTCAGAACTGGTTGAAAACATGGCATATTAACCCTAATAATAATAATAATAATAATAATAATCTTTATTGTCTAACAGATATACCATTTACAAGACAATTAAGCATAAATAACATAATACAAAGGAGATAGAGATAAAAAAGAAAAATAAACTACTAGTATAGAACAAAAGAGACAGATAATATAAAAATCACATAGAAATTGTATAAAACTGAAATATTAAAATTAAAATGATACATTTGGAATAAATATCTATACATGCAACAATTTATTTTTTAAGCATTTGGCAAATTGCGCAAATAACAGGTTGTTCACGTCAATGTCGTTACAAGTACTGTTGAAAACGCTCATAGCTTGAAACAATGGTGTTTTGATGAGAAAATTAGTTGACGTAGTAGGTAAACAGAAAACAGAAGAGGTTCTGATCAATCTATTAGGAACGTGGAACTTCACTTGAAATAGTAAGTCAGGAGAGTCAATAAGAGATTTACATAATTTTATAAGAAAACAGACCAGATGGTAATTTCTTCGATTCGTCAATAAAGGTAGCTGAAAACGTTTAGTTATAATGACCTTATCGACACCCCTATCAGGGTACACACCATCACATTTTAATATAAGAAATTTGGCAAACTTTCTTTGAACATTCTCTACCTGTTTAATATACTTAGCGTGTATTGGACTCCAAACAATTGCACCATATTCAAGTCGTGAAAGCACATAGCTGGAATATAAAGTTTTTAATGTTATACTGTTATGAAAACCACTTGAATTATGTATTATGAAACCCAACGTCCTCATCGCAGTAGTGCATATCCAATTAATATGATGGGCAAATGAAAGTTTAGGATCAAAAATAATTCCAAGGTCCTTGAAGGTATTACAACGTGTAATATCTTCATTTTCTAACTTATACTGGAAGTCGATGGTGCTAAATTTATTCGAGTAAGTCAAAAAGAAGCACTTACCGGCATTCAATGGCAGCCTATTCAACTCACACCATTGCTGTAACGACTCTATATCATATTGCAATGAGAGGCAATCACTAGAGTCTCTTATGGTGCGGAAAAGCCTTAGGTCGTCAGCAAACAAAAGAAAATTACTAGTTATGTTATCACCAATGTTGTTAATAAAGAGTGAAAAAATTAAAGGTGCAAGGCTGCTACCCTGTGGTGCACCACTTGTGGCACTAAATGTTGAGGATTTATGTCCACAAATTTCGACGTACTGTAAGCGGTTATATAAATAGGACTCGAAAAAGTAATTAGGTTATTACTGAAACCCAGTCTATCCAGCTTATGTAGAAATATGGAATGGTCAAACCTATCAAAGGCCTTCGAGAAATCATTGTACACAGCATCAACTTGCATTTGTTCGTCCAAAGCATTGCCTGTAAATTGAGTAAAACAAGCCAAATTACTTATTGTACTACGTTTGCTAAAAAAAACCATGTTGATTTACAGAAATCAGGTTTTTAACCTGTGCAAAAATACACTAATATACTGACTTCTCAAAGACTTTGGCGAATATCGGTAATAAAGATACCGGTCTATAATTAGATATATCATTTGCGTCACCCTTTTTAAATACGGGAATGATTTTGGCCTTTTTCCATACGTCAGGAAATCTGTTCGTTTTTAGAGATAAATTGAATATATAAGATAAAGGTAACAACAAAGCATGAGCACAATCCTTCACAATAAAGCTGGGAATATTATCAGGGCAGCAAGTAAGTTTATCTTTCAATCCTTTCAATGCGGTTAATATAGTTTGCTCTGGCAAACAATCAAGCGCGATACATAAATTAGAGGTGAAGACATCGTTTTTTGGGGACGCGATCTGACGGCGCACTATATACACTCCCAAAGAAGCCGGCAAATACATCAGCAATTTTATCCGGCTCAGAGAATTGAAGATTGCCCAACTTAAGCACATTAGGCAAATAAGTTACCGATTTTTTAGCTTTAATAAACGACCAAAACGTAGTTGGATCACCAGTGATGGAATCTTCTACTTTAGAGATATAGTTTTTATACGCCAAATCGATTAATAATTTAACATTACGTCGTAGTTCATTAAACTCTCTACGATGACAATCTGAATGAGAATATTTGAACTTCCTAAAAATTATGTGTTTACGCTTTATGCCTTTAATGATATCAGCTGTGAACCAGACAGGAAATGTTCTTCTTCGAATGAACGATTTAGGTACACACACATCAAATATACCAAACAAAATCCGGTAGAGTAAACCGCACGCCGCATCAACATCCTTCAGAATATAAAGATCTAACCAGTCGATATTTAATATCATTTCATAAAGCTTCGGAAAGTTAGCCTTCCTGAAATTGTATTTAGTTTGTGATAAGTTGACAGGAACATTATGGGATTTAACTTTGAGAGATAATGAAATATCTAAGGGTGGATGATGGCTGTCCTCATCCACCAGTGGAAATTGTTCCCTATGTACCGTGCAATTGATGTTAGAAAAAAACTAAGTCCAAAACTGAATCATTTTCATTCAGTATATTATTAAACTGTTCCAGAGCTAGCAAGTTCATAAAATTTCCCAACATCTCAGCTTTCATATCCCCAACTGCACCCGTAGTGAAATTTGGATCGTAAAAATCACCTATAATAAACAGGTTATTACCATACATAAATGAGAGCGCCTCAACACACTCCAATAAGGACGAAAATTCCGCATTTATTATGTGCGGAGGTATGTACAATACTAAAACATATAATGTAATATAATTTAAAAATAGTTTTCTACATACCATGTCGACTTTCACTACACTGTCGCGAACAACCTGGAGATCAACATGTATTGGTTTCAATTCTCTCTTAATAGCCAGTATTACACCACCACCCCGTGAAACGCCCATCCCATTAAGGCTATCACACCTAATGAAACCAAGGCCATGCATGTAACATTTACATTATGAAGGGAAGCATGCCCTCCTGCGAAGATAAACAATTGTCAGCTCCCGCAAATCGAAGATGTTAAATATTTCGGAATACATTTAGACAGCCGTCTAACTTGGAGAATACATATATTTACCAAACGAAAGCAACAAATTATAATAGTGATAATGACAGGGTGTTGAGGAGGCGAACCTCTGTCGTACAAACAGCTACAGCACCATCACAACAACAACCACAGAAGATCTAAACCACCGCCTGAGCCGAAACTACTCCCGATAGTTTTACCAGATCCGACATTGTAGGTGATGGAAATTGTCTTTTTCGTGCAGTTAGCTTACACTTATATGGCCACCAAAACCATCATGAAAGACTACGAGAGGTCGCTCTAAGATATATACAACAAAACTGGTCGGAACTTCACACATTTTCATTAATTGAAGACGACATTATGAAAGACTTCAATAACTACTATAACTATATGAGGAAAAATGGCACCTATGGAACGAGCCTACAGATACTTGCCCTCTCGGAAACCCAAAATTGCAACTTTCATATCTTCTCAAAACAACGAAGAACAAGAGATACAAAAATAAATTTTAAGGACAGACCAACATTAATAAGCGCAGGAAAACACACCGAAACTATTTACCTTCTACTAACAGGCAACCCAATGTCGGGACACTTTGAGCTTCTGACACCACGAAACACTAAAAACATCCCAAACAACAGTAGACCAATAAAAGAAGCATCAATCGGGGCGAGCGACGTAACGGTCGAGGACGCAGCTCGACCAAAACGATCAAGACCAGGCAACCGAAAATGGACCTGCCGTCGAGTAAGCCGACACCCACCAAGGCGGGAAAATCGAATCAATGCACGAGTTGCACAACAGGAATCAATGAACCCACCATGCATTGCTATGATAAAATCACAAGACCTGACAGAGAAATCACTAAGAAGAGAATCACTCGCCGCCTGGACCCATCACCATCAATCCCAAGCGCAACCGACGAAATAATTAATCAAAAACTCCCGCAACGACAAAGAAACCCCAACCAAAACCAAAACTCAAATGGCAAATAAGAATAGAAAACAAAATCAACAACATCAGAAGAGATCTAGGAGACCTTACCCAGTTTATGAACGGGAACGAGTCCAAACGTGTCACACAGGGTGTAAACAAGATCAAATCCAAGTCTCCCAACAGAACAATGCCAGAAACCCTTGATATTTTAAAACAAAAACTATACGTATATGCCGCAAGATAGAAAGAATCAAGCGAGAGGAAAGATACCAACAACGACTTCCGAAGAAGCGAAAAACAGTTCTACCGGAAAACTATGTACAACAAATAGACAGCAGTGACAGAACCACCAAACAACCAAGAACTTACAGATTCTGGTCAGAACCCAAACTACACAATAATAACACCCCCTGGATCAAAGCCGAAAAAGACAAACATAAACATGTGACAGAACAGGAAAATTCCACATTAACTACCGTGGAACCAAATAGGAGGTAAAATAGCCCCCCGTTCGGATCTCCGGGTAGGGGCTGGTTCAGGGGCGTCGACATGCAGAGATTGTAATTTTAAAATAGATTTTTGCAACATACGAGGTTTAAACTCGAACATAAATTCAGTGCACCAACACCTGCAATCGAATAAACCTCATGTACTCGCTCTCTTTGAAACCAAGATCAGTTCATCGACCAGCACAGTCAACTATCTTTATCCTGGGTAGGACTTCTATTCCCGATTTAAGCGTAACTTTGGAATCTGTCTTTTTAACAAAAGCGACCTCGCTTGCCAACCAGAACAGACTCTGGAGCCCCCTAACTTTGATGTTATGTGATTAAAAATAACGACTCAACAAACCACAAGGTTCATCTGTATCCTCTATCGACCACCAAGTGTTACTAACTTTCGAACACTTTTCGCTTCTCCTGCAGACACCATCGATCATTTGCAAATTAACTATCCAAGAGACGAAATTACCATCCTAGGCGATGTTAATGTCCACAATATTAAGTGGCTTAAATATTCATATACTACCGACGAACAAGGTCGTGAAGCTGATTCATTCTCAATCAGTTGTGTCTTAACTCAGCTTATTGACGAACCAAGACGAATCTCTGATCGAGACGGGAGTTCGCCGGTCTTCTTGATCTGTTTTTAACCACCAATCCGAAGATTTACACGGTCACCGTAAATCCGCTGTTAGGTTCTTCCGACCATAACCTGCTTTCGACATCGAGTATCCTACCAATCAGTGACAGAGAGGCGCTTAAGCCGCGCAAGATTTGGCACTATAAATCTGCTAAATGGGAAGATCTCATGGAATATTTTCGATCCGACAACTCATCTGACTGCGACAGGGACGTCTCCGATGTTATTTTGGCTGGTATGGAAGCTTACATCCCTTTTTCGAAGAAAAGCCCCTCCAGCGGCAAGTCTTGGTTTGACTGAAAATGTAAAGAAGCTGTTGACGTTTTACGGTTCATAGATCACGAAAAAGATAGTTACTCGTCTCCGTCGACCTGCATGTCTGTCGATCTGTCGGTCTTTTGGCACGATAACTCTCAAACGAAATGAGATATTAATTTCAAACTTGGTACAAATACAACATATAACAAGGAGATGAAGTCCATAGTTTTTGAACGATATTGCTTCAGGTCAAGGGGGTGAAAGGGGAGGGTGTGCAACATTTTAAAAGATATTAATAGTAATATGGAAATTTTTCCTGGGTTTTCTTGAATAATAAACAAACTTTATGCATCAATATTTATAGTAAGTAAAACGAGGCAAACAATCAACGAATTAGAAACAAACTTCTCGCTTGTCCCAACAATTTCAGGTCCTTTTGAGCGGTCGCTAAGGCAGTTAGTCAAAATTTCACCAATCCACCATACCACCACTCACACGGCCAGATAATTCTATTGCAATGACACCTGCTGAGAAAGCGAACTTGTTGGCTGAACTCTTTGCTTCACATTCTACTGTCAATTTCCAAGGAAAAATACCACCTACTATTCCCACATTGCAGTCAAGGATGCCCGATGTTGTCTTGAGACAGCGTATCATAAAGCGTATTTTAATGAAGCTAGACATCAAAAAGACTTCTGGACGGAATACCTGCCATAGTTCTCAAAAACTGTGCGAGGGAACTAACACGAGTTTTCTGTAGACTTTTTAACCTATCCTACAGAAAGGGAATATTTTCTTTCTGCTGGAAATGTGCCACAGTTCAGCCCATATCCAAAAAAGGTAAGAAGACTTTGCCAAATAACTACCGAGCAGTCGCACTGCTTTCAATAATATCGAAAGTCATGGAAAAGGCTATCATTCAGCATCTTCTAAAATATCTTGAACGATTCAACATTATTAGCGATCACCATTACGGCTTTCGTAAACATAGATCAACAGGAGATCTTCTGACTTATGTAACATATGTTTTGAACAACGCAATTGAACACTTTGGAGAATCTCAAGCGATTGCTCTTGACATATCCAAGGCATTCGACCGTGTTTGGCACGAAGGACTGTTGGCTAAGCTACGCTCTTGTGGTATGTCTGAAAAGTTCTGTTTGTGGCTATCATGTTTCCTTAGAGAGTGGCAGTCGACGGATTTCTTTCTAACACCTTCACTATCAACGCCGGTGTGCCCCAAGGCTCCATACTGTCTCCTACTCTCTTTCTCATTTACATTAATGATCTGCTGGAAAAGACCGGGAATCCAATCTACAGCTTTGTAGATGACAGTACGCTTATCTCTTCATTCACTTTCAACGCTCGGACATCGGTTACTTAGGCGAATATCCGTAGACAGCAGGAGATCGTTTAACTTAACAAAGACCTGGAAGAAATTCTATCTTGGGGTGACAGTAACCAAGTGGAATTTAACGCTACGAAAACCCAGGCGGCAGTTTTTTCTAAAAAGTTAACGTTGCGTGCCCTAACATACACTGCATTTGTTAGATTCTGTTCAGAGAAGAGCTGTTCGTCTGATTGGAGACCTGGAACTAACCGGCGGCTTGATTCGCTGGAACATCGAAGAACGGTTGGCGACTTGAGTTCGTTCTACAAGTATTTTCATGGAAAGTGTTCGAAGGATGTAGCCCGCTTAATTCCTCCCAGAGCGGGGCATGTTAGAAATACAAGTCGCGCTAATACTTCACATCTGTATGAGGTTCAGCTTATTTCTCCGCGTACAACGCTTTTTAAGCAGTCTTTTATATGGAAAACATCATCCCTTTGGAATAATTCGCCCAGGGCTGTGTTTCCCACCGAGGACAATTTACAGCGATTCAATAACAACTTGAATCGCTTTTTTTTTCCGCACACATGCCGTTCCTGGAGCGCTTTAGGGATTTTCTTGCAGCACGTGTGCTAGACCCATAAAAAAAAACTAGGACTTAAACTAAGCCACATGTATTGGCTCATTGGCCGCAAATCAAAATTATCCTTGGCTAACAAGATATTGCTATACCAATCCCTCCTTAAACCAATCTGGACTTACGAAATTCAGTTGTGGGGTACCGTTAGTGACTTCAATATTGCTATCCTGCAGAAGTTTCAGAACAAGGTGTTGCGAACCATAGTCGATGCACCTTATTACGTCTCCAACGAAGTGATACTTCATGACATCCCTCTAGAATCCTTTAAGGCAGCCATACATCGATTCAGTGCGAAATACAGTGAAAGAGTGTCAGTGAACCCTAACGTGTTGGCTAATCAGTTAAACGTGCGAGAAGTCAATGAGGCGCATAGGCTAAAACTGATCTGATCAGATCTAACTACGGGACCCAGATAAGCTTAAACTTAAGACTGCATAGACAAATATATTCTAGATTTAAGATCTAAATAATAATTTTTTAGAGTGGAGTGATACTCTACATGTCACTACTTTCTAGTCAAAACATATGCTTTTTGCCCGCTGGGCAGATTGCAGATTACTCTAGGAGCTATAAAAAAAGGGTATGTTCATTTAGAATCAAGAATTAAAGATAAAATATGGATCTTTATCGTAGGGCGGATCAAAATTTTACTTTGAATAAGCACAATTGTAGATGAAAGGTAAGGGCCAAGATTTAATTATTCACATAATATTTTAAGAGTTTTTAACAACTTGAACAGGAAATTTATTTGTAATATTTTGCTCTGATAATTATTCTTATTCTAATACATAAATGTATAGAATATGCTAGGAAAGTATCTTTACTAATATGTCTCGTATATGAAATCATATTCAGTACGTCAAGCGTAATGCCATCTATATATAGGTATAATCTTTCATAATCATGAAATCAAGTAATTTATTCTCTTAGGTGTAGCTAATATATCTGGTGTATTTTGTTCATAAATACTATTACGAATAGAACAATTGGGAATATGGAATCTTGGGCACAATGACACTACTCAGTATATATCACCACTACACCAAACACTGACTCATCAATCATCACATATCACACATACATATATATATATATATATATATATATATATATATATATATATATATATATATATATATATTATATAGGTGATTTTTCTATTATTGGGTATTGAGGTTCGGAAATGAAACGATTATTTATTTTATTTTGGCTGTTTAGTCCAATTTTTTAAGCATTTTCAAAGCTTCTATTTTACATGTCTAAAAACATAGTTCTTTATTACATTTTAAAAATTTTTACTTATCACTGTACAGGGTGGTCCAAATTAGACACTTTTAAAGGCAAACCCCTTTATCTAAAGGAGATAGACGAAAACTGATGTCGGTGTCCGAGGCTCAATTTTTATGATAAACTCAATGGTGAAAACTGCATATCGCTATGTTTGTAATTCTTTTCCTATTGAAAATTTTTGATTTATGTAAAAACATTCTCAAAGCACTTTTTCACGCGGATTTCAACAGTGTAAGTTACATTTTTTTACAACTAATATTTTAATAATTATTAACGCAAAAATATATTTTTTAAATGGGATACCCTGTATATTTTTCCTTATCTGAATAGAGATTTAAATTACCATTCTAAAAATATGCACACTTTATATTTTGCTTAAATCTACTTCAAAATATAAAGGTTTTCAGTTTTTTTACGCGAATTTAAAACTCGCACATTTGTGAAGTGGGCTTTGGACGTAGCGGCAATATCAATTGTTTACCGATAGCAGTCAAATCGTAAAAAAAAATTCCCAGAAGTAACTCTAAGAGTCATAACTACAATGAAATTTACTAAATGCTATAGTACTTTAAACTATGTAGAAAATAAAACAAAACAACAATAAAACAATTTATTCCGAGTAGAGCAAACTAAAACAAAACAATTTCGAAATGTCAACCAGTTTCATTTACACATAGGCGGCACCTTTTCTGGACACTTCTTACAGTTGATTAGTTCAAGAGGAGTGAGAACTGCAAAACTTTGTATCACTGCGACTTCTAACTCTTGCCTGGTGTTTGTCGCCAAGTTATTTTTTCGTAATTTTCAAACTTTATTGCGATTTATTTGACAATTCAATAGCTGATCCTGAATTAAAATTTGACAACTACGAGTTAACAATTGAATTAAACCATATGGCCTTTCCGTCCAAAGCCTACTTCACAAAATGTGCATTTAAAACTCGCGTAAAAACTGAAAACCTTTATTTTTTGAAGTCGATTTAAGCAAAATATAATGTGCGCTATACTTTTAGAATGGTAATTTAAAGCTCTATTCAGATAATGAAAAATATACAGGGTATCCCATTTAAAAAATATATTTTTGCATTAATAACTATTAAAATATTAGTTCTAACAAAATGTAACTTACACTTTGCTTTGAGAATGTTTTTACAGAAATCAAAAATTTTCAATAGGAAAAGAATTAGAAACATTTTTTTTTCCAAAATGCAGATTTTTGAAAAACACCCTATGTATCTGAAACGGTATTAGATATCGAAATGCGGTTTTCACCACTGAGTTTATCATAAAAATTGAGCCTCAGACACCGACATCAGTTTTCGTCTATCTCCTTTAGATAAAAGGGTTTACCTTTAAAAGTGTCCAAATTGGACCACCCTGTACACGTTACTTTCTAAAAACACATAATAACAATTTAAATAAAACACATTTTTAGGATTTATGAAGTACGCACCTTGAAAATGTACACGTCAGTGTGTTACTAAATTCAGTATTTTGATGTTTTTTATCAAGATGCTTTTTATTTTCTGTTTTTGTATAAAATATTTTTATGTATACGGAGTGTTTTAAAATATTTCATTTTACTATTGTTTACTATTGTTATTTTTTTAAGAAGGATTTCAGTCATATAAACACAAATTGGTAAGAACCATCAAAATACTGATTTTAGTAACACAATGACTTATGTTACTAAAATCAGTGTGAAGTTATCGTGTCAACAGACAGAGAGAGAAAATTAGGAAAAATATATGTTAGGTGACATAGGAACCACGAAATGTGAAGAAACGTAAAAATGTCAGACGGTGAGTGTTTTACGAACACAGTACTTTACACAGTAAAGGAAGTAAAAAAAATATTATAATATATTCTAATCATGTTTATATAAAATACGACGTACATTTTGTTGAGTATAAGAATGTACAGGGTGATCATTTTTAAACGCCCGGATCTCATTTATGGAAAATTGTCGGATATTTATTTTTTTTTTAATGTAGAATGGTCTAGTGCATGTCAAGGAGTATACTGACATATTTGACACTTGGTAGTGAAAACGATGCTGGGCGCCTCGACGCCCAACAACTGTTTCTTTCCATCGACATACCTTTTGTAAAACGCCATTAAAAAGCCCTAATTTTGTCAACATTTCTTCCTTATACTATTTTTTTTTTAAATTTGTTTTACAAAAAAGTTATTCCTCAAAAACCCTCTAATATATTATTTTTTGGTCATCGCTGTTGCCATGCATCGTATGTCACGTTTGGCGGTTTTCAAACAATTTATCTAGTAGACGGCTGTCATAGTTTAATCTGACAGCTCTTGTTTGCACACCTATTCAATACAATAGAGTTAAACTAAGTAAACAGTGTGTTAATATCCTCTTATTGAAGTGGTTTCCAACGCTGAAAAAGTAGATATGATTTTTATTTATAGAGAAACAAGAAGAAATTCTGGGGAAGTCGTTAGACTGTATCGAGAAGGTTACCTTGACAGGTGTATTACAGATCATGCTACGTTTTTTTTCGATTAGAACGAAATTTGAGGAGCAATATGGATGCATTTTCTGGGCAGAAAGGTATTTATATAATAAAAGACTGTTTTTAGTCAATTTCCACTGGTTTATTTAAATTGCGATGACGCGTTTCGCTGTCGATGCAGCTTCTTCAGATCTACATTTTACACTGTCAAGTTAGGTTTAATATTCACAGTTTTATATAATTTCTTAATTATAATATTACACCTAATTAAATTACATTGATAGTATTGGAAAATCCACACAGATTTGGAGTTAAGAGAATAAATTCAATAATGGTGAATTGCTTAAATCTACCTGTTCGTTGAGTAAAGTACCTGTAGTCCTTAATCGATTTATTTGCATAGTCTCTAAAAGGTTTAGTTTTAAACCTTTTTGTTGGGTGTGTAAAATTTTGAAATTCTTGTTAAATGTGTGATTTTCTGTTAATAGATGATGAATGAATAATCATCTATTAACAGAAAATCACACATTTAACAAGAATTTCAAAATTTTACACACCCAACAAAAAGGTTTAAAACTAAACCTTTTAGAGACTATGCAAATAAATCGATTAAGGACTACAGGTACTTTACTCAACGACCAGGTAGATTTAAGCAATTCACCATTATTGAATTTATTCTCTTAACTCCAAATCTGTGTGGATTTTCCAATACTATCAATGTAATTTAATTAGGTGTAATATTATAATTAAGAAATTATATAAAACTGTGAATATTAAACCTAACTTGACAGTGTAAAATGTAGATCTGAAGAAGCTGCATCGACAGCGAAACGCGTCATCGCAATTTAAATAAACCAGTGGAAATTGACTAAGAACAGTCTTTTATTATATATTTATAATGAATTTCCATCAAGTAGAAGCTACAACAATCCAAAATTAGAAAGGTATTTGTAAACGAAAAACTATTTTAACAGATGAAAAGTAGTCGAAATTATGCAATATTTTTAAAACCATCCATATAATGCAATCAGACAAGCAAGCAGGCAATTGAATGTACCTTATGGGGCTATTCAGAAATCTCTTAAAGCTAATAAATATCTTGACTAGAAAATGCATAATCTTCCGTTATTAACACAATTTGTTTCGGAACGACCACTGAGTTTTGTAGCAGAAATGATGATTAGATACGATTAAGAACGTTATTTTCTAAATCATTTTGTCAGCAACGGCAAACCTAACAGAAAAAATTATCCTTACTGGGCTGACGAGAATTCATACAAGGTTAATCAAATTCAGAAACAAGGCCATTATGGCGTAAATGTATGGTGTGGGATAATTGGGAAACATTTAGTTGGATCGTACTTTTTTAAGGAAACACCAACTGGGAATAGATGCCTTAAATAACCGAAAATGGACCTGCCAAAAGTGTTGTGCCGACGAGTAAGCCGACACCCACCAAGGCGGGAAAATCAAAGCAACGCATAAATTGCTCCGCACACGTGCCGCTCCTGAAGCGCTTTAGGGACTTCCCTGTAGCACGTGTGCTAGACCCATAAAAAAAAAATTCTTGGTTAATACTCTACCAATTTTATTTAAAAATGTTCCCCTTATTTTAAGAAGGCATATGTAGTATCAACACGACGCAGCACCACCTCATACAACTGCTGCTCTAAGAAAGTAACTGAATGAACGGTTTCAACGAAGTTGGATAGGGGCTCGCAGCTCAGTCCTTCACCAGACCTCACGTCGTTAAATTTTCTCTTGTGGGGGGACTCTAAAGATATTGTATACAAAACTGCGACAAATGATAATAACTTAAAGGCAAACATATACGATGCGTGCATTAGTATATCTGGAGAAATTATTTACAAAGCCACTCATCAAGCGTTCATGAAAAGAATAGAAAAATGCACGATAGAAGAAGGAAGACATACAGAAAATTTCTTTTGATTGTTTTTTTTGTATTTATTAAGTTTCAGATATTTAATTTTATAAATATATAAGTTATGTAATGTTAAAAGTTATATAGTTTTTTGTGGTTTTAATAAAAATAATATATTCTTGTTTTTTATTCTTCAAAAATATTTTATTAAAGGAAAAACCTCAACAGAATAGTAACTAATATTATTATAATTACTGTCAAATTAAAGTCTGACGGGCCGCCTACTAGATAAATTGTTTGAAAACCGCCAAACGTGGCATACGATCCATGGCACCCGCGTTGACCAAAAATAATATTTTAGAGTGTTTTTTGCTGCATAATTTATTTGCAAAACAAATTAGAAATCAACAGTTTAAGGAAAAAATGTTGAAAAATTGGGGCTTTCCAGCGCCGTTTTAGTCGTTGGAAAAAAATGTTTGGCGTCGCGGCGCCCAGCGTCATTTTCACTTCCAAATGTCAAATACGTCAGTATACTCCTTGACATGCACTATACCATTCTACATTTAAAAGAAAATAAATATTCAACAATTTTCCATAAATCAGGGCCGGGCGTCTAAAAATGATCACCCTGTACATAACCATGCTATATCTCAAAATAATAGATGTTTTAGACTAATCTAAACCGATATGCAAAGCTGGCATTATTGCTTGGAACAATAACCGCCAGTAAATACCAAATACGTGAAAATAAAGGTACATAATCTTTCTGGCCCATGTGTTATATCCCTGCTTTTGCGAATACATCTAACGTAAAGATAAATAGATACACATATCAATAAAATCTAGCAGTATCGAGCCGAACAATTAACAATTCCGATCCAAACAGTGAGCTAGGAGGTAATAAAGTTTGTTCAATAGATCTAATGCTTTAATTACTATTGTGTATAAGAATTTATTTAATTTATGTAGAGAAATATATTCTTAATATATTATCATTCTGTCTAAAAATTGAAGTCTAACCTTTGTTAGAAAATATAAGTGATAAAATGTTTCGAGAAACATGGTGCTTTCTCTCTGTTAATAATATCTTCAAACCCGGAAAAAATATAGAACTCATAAAAATTATAAGGCATGCAAACCTCAAAGTTTCCGAGTACATTTGCCGAAAATTAGACTTTCATAATGTTATAAGAATAACATTCTACTCTTAAACCGTGATAATAAACAAAATAAGTTTCCAAGCCATTTTCTCGTATAGCATAGGAAAATTGGAAAAATAAAAGAAGAAGAAAATTGTCCATATATCGCTGTGATATACGAATACTACCGATGAACAAAGTCATGAAGCTAAATCATTCTAAATGAATTGTGGTTTAATTCAGCTTATTGACGAACTAACACGGATCCCTGATCGAGATGGGGAGTTCGCCAGTCTTCTTGATCTGTTTTTTTAATCACCGATCCAGAGATTTACACAGTCACCGTAAATCTGCCCTTAGGTTTTTCCGACCATAAACTGCTTTCGACATCGAGGATTCTACCAATCAGCGACAGAGGGGTGCCTAAACCGCGCAAGATTTGGCATTAAAAATCTGCTAGATAATGGTGAACTTCTTAAGGATTTAGGTGTAGCCGTGAGTACTGTTTCAGAGTGGAGAAAAAATCGCGAAAACTTGAAAAATGGTGTAGTGTCTTGCCATCGCCCGCACGAAAAAGTATGAAAAGCGGTGAATACCAAAAAGTGGATGATTCTTTATTTTTATGCTTTACACAGAATCGAGAACGTGGAATACCAATTTCAGGAACAATTTTAAAACATAAGGAAGTGAGCTTAAGCGAAGTCTTGCCGGTTATTGAATCGCCTGTAAATTTTTCTGCAAGTGTTGGATGGCTACACAGGTGGAAAAAAGACATGGTGTACGTCAACTGAAAGTTGTGGAGAAAGATTGTCCGTTGATGTATCCGCTACAAAAAAATTTCCAGAGCAGCTTATGAAAGAACATGGTTTACAACCAGACCAAATCTATAATTGTAATGAAACAGGCTTGAACTACAAAATGTTGCCGTCAAATACCTTAGCTTCTAAAACGGAAGCTGGAGCACCTGGTTACAAACGTAGCAAAGAACGTATTACTGTTCTTGCATGCAGTAATGCTTCTTGAAGACACAAACTCCCAATATTATGTATTGGTAAGTCAGCAAATCTACGAACCTTTAAGAATATTCGTTGCAATGCTTCTCCTGTTTTGTATAAAAATCAAAACAATGCCTGGATAAACGCGACTCTATTTAAAGACTGGTTTTTGGGAGATTTTGTTCCCAAAGTGGAACTTTTTTTAAAAGAACATGGATATCCTAGAAAATGTATTCTGTTACTAGATAACGCCCCCACTCACCCAAGTGCGCAGCAACTTGAAAGTGGGGAAATAAAAGCAATGTTTTTGCCTCCTACTGTAACTTCTCTCATTCAGCCTATAGATCAGGGTGTACTGGAAAATTTAAAACGCAATTACAGGCGTTTTTTATTGGAGCATATTTTAGAAGAAGTAGACGAAGGTGGCAGTCTCACTGATTGTCTAAAAAAGATAAATTTGAAAAATGTTTTATATTGGATAGCTTCAGCCTGAAATCAAGTAAAGAGTAGTACTTTGGAAAAATCTTGGTCACAATTGATTCCACAAGAGGAGAGACATTACTCAGAGGCAGAAACAGAAGATAATGAAAGTTTACATCAAATTATTACAAACCGATGTTTGTGAATGGTTAAACAGTGATAGTGTGGAAGATGAAATGACTGACCAAGAATTAATTAAAAGGGTACGCAAAAATGCTAATAAAATAGACAGTGATGACGATGATGATAACAAAGTAGAAGCCACTGACAATATTCCAGTAAAAATGTCACATTCAGAAGGACTAAAGGCCCTAGAAAATGCGTTAACTTATATAGAACAACAAGAAAATGCAACCGCCGTGGACGTTTTGCTTATTAAACGTTGGAGAGACATTGCAGCCAAAAGCAAAACTAACGCAAAACGAGTGCAGTTAAAAATTACCTTATTCTTAAGACATTAAAGTTGAGAATGAAACAGTTTTATTTTCGATTTTCCGTACATTTACATAAAATAAGTAAACTAATTGTTCTATTCTTTGTTTTATTAAATACCTATGTACGTAATAGCATATCGTATAAATGCTTTTAAGACAATTTGCAATGTTGTATTCATTCTAAACTTCTATTTTTTTTAAAAATTCGGATTAACCGAAATTTCGATTATCTGAAATCACTTTGGTCGATATTATTTCGAATAATCGAGATTCTACTCTATATACATCCGTTACATTTTCATAGTTGTAAAGAAACGCTTGAAGGTGTTTGTTTTCCTTTATCCGACTAAAAAGTTGAGAAACATATAGAAAAAAAAAAGATAATGGTTTCTTCTAAACCCTTTTCGTACTATCTTAGTTTAAGGTTCTGATTTAGACTTTTCATCCAATAGTATATAAATTTCGCACTAATTTTAAAATAAACGAAGAATATTTCTGTAAAAGATAAATATATCTAATTTAGTACTTCTAAAGAACAAAAATTTAGGAAGTAGGAGGAAACAACCAAACAAGAGGGGTTGGTTTAATAATGAAACTCGTATCGCCATTGGCTGAAAGATAGTTTTGTATATGGTTAAAAACTAAGAAATGAGAAAATCAGTGGTTCCGAAGGAGATGTTAGCCATTTGAAAATCTTAAAAATTTAGTCTCGTTTAACTCCCGTTTAGTTCAGTGGATTTTCGTTTATGTTTTTAAAGGTTTTTGCTAATTAATTTTTTTTTCTGTTTTTAACCTAAATTTTACTTAATTTCATTTGGAATCACGGAGATAATCCTATACTAAAGAATTTCTCACTATTAAAATTTAAAGAGGTTTGAATTTTAATTTTCTTTCTTTTCATTTTAAATTTCTTTTCGATTATTTTGGTTTGTTCGAAGTTACGATATATAATTTAGCTTTAAGTTTTAATTCTTATATTTGTAAATATTAGGTCATCTCTTCCTTTCGTTCCTAAGTTGTTAAACTTTCTTTTCTTTTGATTAACCTTTGTAATAAATAGTTTAAGCGTTGTTTAAAAAATTGGTTGTGTTATTTCTCTGGCAAGAACGCTTTTACGTGAATTTCGTATTTATACCGCTCCGCGTCTCAGCAATAAACAACCACAACAACCATAAAAAGGCTCCAGACAGCCGGCAAAAATCCATTATTTTGAATAAAGTCCAGGTTGGATAAGAAAGAGACTATAGAATAAAATTTACAAACTTATTTCACATTCTACAGGTATATTCAACGTATAGTACTTCCGTCTGCAATGTTACTTAGTTTTTATAGAAAAGAGAAATATACAAATGTGGCAATATTTCTAGAGTCATACACACTACCAATGTTAAAGATTAGAATTTTTACAACACTGCTTTTCTACTCAAGATATAATCTGTCACATGTGGTAGATGGTGTAGCTCCATACATAATTCTAAGATTCCGCATATGCCTTCGCAAATATCTTTCCTTGTTTGGCCTTGTTTTAAATATCTAATATATTGTTAGACCCTGCATAAACGCATACGTTACTAAACTCATTTTTCGATTGTATCAAAATAATTCATTCACTCTTATATCTTCTTAAACGACTTTTATCATATTTCAATCATATATCATAGTCAGTTTAGAGCTTTAGTATCGCATGGATGCTAATTTAACTAATTCAGGAAACCTCTTGTCTCTTAACATGTGAACCCGATTAGATACCTGTTGATTTATTTAACTGCTTTGTTTTCCTGTTTATTAAGTATAAAAGCGGCCAGATACAGTTGTTTCGGGGACCCAAAAAAAAAACAGTTACTCTTGAATTTGCTCGTGACTTTAAAGAATAAACAGTTTTGAACATTTAAAGCATCAACAGTTCTGAATACTCAAAGTAGAACGCTCAAAGCATAATCAGTAATCGCGAACACTAATAAGAATATTTACACGAGAAACTAGTCACGTTACCAACTCTCTATTTCCCATTTTCTATTTATTATTGTTTGTTTTATCAAGTATAGTTAAATCATTTTAAATATATCAGTATCAATAGTTAACAGTGTTTAAATTCAAGGTCAACGAATCCGAACTGCTCGAAATTTCAACATTCATTTCAAATCAACGAATCCAAACCGCTCGGGACTCTAACAATATTATCAAATATTTACAACGGTCCATCTCTTATCTATTCCACTTAACTAAACGCAGGTGTTGATCACCATCGTACAAGTGTACAACAAACACAATTGAAACTGAGTCTGCAATAATTGCTGGAATGTGCCGACAACAAACAAAAACACGAGATTTGTGAAATTGGTCCAAGCAGTGAAGTATGACAGGGAATTGCTTGAAGATATGCCACGAGTATTTTTACAGAATACTTGTCGAAAATTGGAGGTCATGACTTGGCAAGATGGTTGCGACAAAGTTGGTGTGGTGGTGCTTGAAGAAAACTCAAATAACTTCTATTTTAGAATTGCTTTCATTTTTTCTTATCATCATTATAATGATATTTTTATTTATCTGAGATTACCAATATTTAAAATGGTGAACGTCACAAGTTATCTCTTCATAAACATTTTTTGTGTCTTTTTTAAAATGTTGAAACATTGGTTTCACATAAAGTTACAGGTTTCTTTCATCACCGGCAGAGTCTTGTTTAATATTACTCAATACATTAAACCTGGTCCTGGAAAAGATTCGCATTCTTCCCGACCTTTGGGCAAACTTTGGAGATATATAATAGGAGCTGCACAACTGGTGTCCTTCCTCTTTACGTAACTGTCCACAATGTTAACAATAAACGATTGGCAGCCGTACTAGAGGCAGTCTAACTACAGGCCGACGTTTCCCATTGTACCCTACGGGAATTATATTTATTAATAGCATGTCTAGAGATTGAACCTTATACAAAATGGTAGGCTGACAATATTAGTATAGTAGCTACTGTTCCTGGGTGGGTTGTCTAGGAGGCTGTGTGTAAAGTATATTAAAAGACTAGAGACTTAGTATTATTCAACACTACAAATTGCAACACAAATGCTTTTGACTATATACTTTCACAGTAATAACCCTAACACCCTAACACTAACTTCAGGGAAGATGCCCATGTCGATCAGAATCCGAAATATAGAGACTGAGTTCAAATGGTTATTTAGGTCTTTTTTTTTGTTTTTTTTTTATGGGTCTAGCACACGTGCTGTAGGGAAGTCCCTAAAGCGCAACAGGAGCGACCCGTGTGCGGAAAAAGCGATTCACGTTGTTCTTGAATCGCTGTAAATTGTACTCGGTGGGAAACACAGTCCTGGGTAAGCCATTTCAAAGGGATGATGTTCTCCATATAAAAGACTGCTTGAAAAGCGTTGTATGTGGAGTAACAAGCTGAACCTCATACGGATGTGAAGTATCAGCGTGACGTGTACTTCTAACATGCACCGCGGTGGGAGGAATTAAGCGGGCTACATCTGTAAAGCTGTAGATTGGATTCCCGGTCTTTTCCAGCAGATCGTTAACGTAAATAAGAAAAGAGAGTAGGAGATAGTATGGAGCCTTGGGGCACACCGACGTTAACAGTAAAGGTGTTAGAAAGAAATCCGTCGACTGCGACTCGTAAAGAACGCTCTCTGAGGAAACATGAAAGCCACAAACAGAACTTTTCAGACATACCATAAGAACGTAACTTAGCCAACAGCCCATCGTGCCAAACACGGTCGAATGCCTTGGATATGTCAAGTGCAACCACTCGAGATTCTCCGAAGTGTTCAATTGCGTTGTTCCAAACATGTGTTACATAAGTCAGAAGATCTCTTGTTGATCTATGTTTACGAAAGCCATAATGGTGATCGCTAATAATGTTGAATCCTTCAAGGTATTTTAGAAGATGCTGATTGACAGCCTTTTCCATGATTTTCGATATTATTGAAAGCAGTGCGACTGGTCGGTAGTTGTTTGGCAAGGTCTTCTTGCCTTTTTTAGGTATCGGCTGAACTGTGGCACATTTCCAGCAGGAAGGAAATATTCCCTTTCTGTAGGATAGGTTGAAAAGTCTACAGAAAAACTGGTGTTAGTTCCCTTGCACAGTTTTTGAGAACTATGGCAGGTATTCCGTCAGCGCCAGAAGCTTTTTTGGTGTCTAGCTTCATTAAAATACGTTTTATGATACGCTGTCTGAAGACAACATCGGGCATCCTTGACTGCACTATAGGAATAGTAGGTGGTGTTTTTCCTTGGAAATCGGCAGTAGAATGTGAAGCAAACAGTTCGGCCAACAAGTTTGATTTCTCAACAAGTGTCGTTGCAATAGAACTGTATAGCCGTGTGAGTGGTGTATGGTGGATTTGGTGATACTTTGACCAACTGCCTTAGCGACTGACCAAAAAGACCTGGAATTGTTGGGACAAGCGAGAAGTTTGTTTCTAATTCGCTGATTGTGTGCCTCCTTGGTTTCGTCGATAATTTCTTTGCATCTGTTCCGGGCACGAGCAAAGGTGTTACGATTTATGGTGTTAGGATTTTCACGCCATTGTCGGTAGGCAAGATGTTTAGAAGCAACAGCTTCTTTGCATTTTCGATCAAACCAAGGCTTACCGTTAGAAGGACATTTCTTCGAAAATGGAATGTAAGCTTCCATACCAGTTAAGATAATATCGGAAACCTCCCTGGCGCAATCAGATGGGTCGTCGGATCGAAAACAAACGTCTAACCAAGAGAAAGTTCGAAAATATTCCGTGAGATCTTCCCATTTAGCAGATTTGTAGTGCCAAATCTTGCGTGGTTTAGGCGCCTCTCTGTCACTGACTGGTAGGACACTCGATGTCGAAAGCAGTTTATGGTCGGAAGAACCCAACGGCGAATTTACGGTGACTTTGTAAATCTCCGGATTGGTGGTTAAAAACAGATCAAGAAGACTGGCGAACTCCCCGTCTCTATCAGGGATCCGTGTTGGTTCGTCAATAGCTGAGTTAAGCCACAACTGATTGAGAATGATTCAGCTTTACGACCTTGTCCGCCTGTAGTATTTGGATAGTTAATTTGTAAATGATCGATGGTGTCTGCAAGAGAAGCGAAAAGTGTTCTAAAGTTAGTATCGCTTGGCGGTCGATAGAGGATGCAGATGAACCTTTTGGTTTGTTGAGTCGTTATTTTTGACCACATAACATCAAAGTTAGGGGGCTCCCGAGCCTTTTCTCGTTGGCAAGAGAGGTCGCTTCTGACAAAAAGACAGATTCCAAAGTTACGCCTAAATCGGGAATAGAAGTCGTACCCAGGATAAAGATAGTTTACTGTGCTGGTCGATGAACTGACCTTGGTTTGACAGAGAGCGAGTATATGAGGTTTATTGTGCTTATCCAAACACATGCATCTTAGCGTCTTTAGAAGAATCTATTATGACAATGAGTATCCTATTTTAAAATAAGGTGTAATTTTTTTGAGGCTGGTCAGATATACTCGGTAAGTTTTTTTAATCGTTTACCCTCTCCGCCTCGATAGGTATTTTTACCCTTTTTACTATATTTCTAAAAAGATATACCGACAGGAATATCACAAAATTCGTCAACGTTGTCCAGGTTTCGAAACACACATTTGTATTTCACGGCACTGTTTAAGACAACGCTGTAGTGCTGCCACAAGCATTATCGCATTCCTGTATTATCAGGCAAAAACAAAGAATAAGAAACATATTGTGGGTGAACTATTGTAACTCTTGCAGAAGTCTCTTCAGGAAACTTCACTTTTAACAGTTACAGGGATATATAGGATTGGAATGGATCCCATTCTGTCACCAGTAATGGTCTTTTTTGGGGAGGTTTAAGTCTGTATCACCAGAGAGAATTGGCAGATTTTTTTTTATGGGTCCAGCACACGTGCTGCAGGGAAGTCCCTAAAGCGCTACAGGAGCGACACGTGTGCGGGAAAAGCGATTCACGTTGTTCTTGAATCGGCGTTTTGTTTTTAACATTTTGCAAGATGAGAATTTGCACAATCAACTGTTTACGAAGCTGTTCGCGATGATTTTAAAAAATAACCTTTTAATAATAAAATCCTAATCCAAGAATGTTCATAGCGATATAGTGCAGCTAGCAAGAGCCTCTACGTTCCTACGATTAAAGTCGCAGTAGAATTAGTCACTAGCATCTTAACTAATAGAACTATACGATCCTAAAACAGGATTATTTCTTTATCTATAAATAAATTGATAAAAATGAACATATTGTTAATATTTTGACCATTGTTAATTTTCATAGCTACTCCAATTTTACGAAAAAGATAACCGGTTAAGTGCATGTTGAATTTGCGCAATAAGGGTACCGTACGTTGATTGCTTTTAAAATAAAAATTTTTGTTACGGAGGTATAAAATGATCAGTGACTACACAAAACTACTCCAAATGAGTTTTCAACAAAGTTTGTTCCGATCTTTACTGAAAACTGATGACCTTGAATTTTTTGTTTTTTATATACCAGACAAATTACATAGGCCAACGATGAAAAAAGTTTTTTAATAATTTTATCTGATTCCTATGTTTTCTTGATGTACTGAGTCCGAAAATAATAATAAAAAAGTCGTATCACCCACCAATTTTTCACATTTTAATACTCAAAATGTGAAAAGTTTATTTTTTATCATTCGAAAGTTATTAGCTCGTTGGCAGTAAAATCCAATATTATTAGGTTGGCAGTTCCGATAAAATAACAGCTGTTTGTTTTCTTCCAGTTGATATAACTTCGCATTGCAGTGTTTAACTTATGTGCTTTAATTCACACTCAAAGTAATCGTGGTTGTAAAAACTCTCCTAACACTTTTTGTTATATATGTGGTGAGTTTGTAGTTAAACATCAAAGAAACATTACTGACTTTGTAAAAAAAGTATACTTTGCATATTTTGCTGTAGAAATCTGTAATCAAGAAAAATGTTAGGCTCTTCACAAAGTATGTTATGTTTGTGTCGAGGATCTTAGGAAATGGTATAAAAAAGAAAAGAAAGCTTTTAGATTTGCAGTACCCATGGGATGAAGAGAGTTATGCAAATGATTGTTATTTTTGCAGCGTTGGTGTTTCTGGATATATCTCCAAAAATAAGAAAGTAATTGTCTATCCTAACTTTACTTCAGCTAATCGGCCGGTAGGACATGGACCGGGACTTCCTGTCCCTGAGCCACTTCAGTCTATTGATGACAGTTCAGTCCCGAATTTACCGAAAGTCGACCGGATGATGAATAGTTTCAGTGTTCTCTAGAAAATTTAAAACCACAGTTGTTTACAGAAGCTAAGTTAAATGATTTAGTGACAGATTTGGATTTGACTAAGGAAAAAGCAGAAATGCTTGGTTCTAGGCTGAAAGAAAAACATTTATTGAAATCTGGAACATCTATTTACCATTATAGAACAAGTTTGCTCAGTTTTTCAAGCAGGAAGTGGATTTGGTTTACTGCCGTGATATTGGTAGTCTAATGAACAAATTTGGCATTGAGTACAAGAAAGAAGATTGGAGGCTTTTTATAGACTCATCAAAAACTAGTTTAAAAGGTGTTCTGTTACAAAACGGAAATACTTATGCTTCACTGTCTGTTGCTGATTCAGTCCATTTGAAGGAAACTTACGAAAATCTTAACATGATTTTACAGAAAATTAACTATCCAGCTCACGATTGAATGCTATGTGGAGATTTAAAAGTTGTCTCCATGATCCTTGGTCAACAAAAGGGATTTACAAAGTTTTCACGTTTTATATGTGAGTGGGACAGCAGAGCAAGGGATCAACATTGGTCCAAAAAACGTAAGAAAAACTTTAACATCTGGCGAGAAGAACATTTTGCATAAAACTTTAGTTGACCCAAAAAAGATTCTTCTACCACCACTACACATCAAGTTAGACTTAATGAAACAATTTGTAAAAGCCTTACCTAAAGATGGTGAATGTTTTAAATATTTGTGTAAA
>CM032449.1:70696890-70769390 GCA_019049505.1 Pachyrhynchus sulphureomaculatus | reverse complement strand
ACAGTGGTTTTAGTGACGCTACTTTTGATATTTTCAAAACAATGGAAGAAATCGATTTTCGTTTTTTTTTTTTTGTTTTTTTTTTTATCGTTCACCTCCCCGCCTGAGTAGGTATTTTTACCCTTTTTTATATTCTAAGGATATCGACGAGGATGTCGTAATACCCGTCAACGTTGTCCAAGTGCCGAAACATACATTTCTGTATTTCACAGCACCTTTTATACAACGCGGTAGTGCTGCCTCGGACGTTATTACATTTCTGCGAACAACTACGAGCTATGTACGTGGCCAGGCCAAATACATTTAAATAATTTAATAAATAAAGTGTACCGACCGGGGATTGAACCCTCGACCTTCTGTACTGTAAGCAAGATACTACATTGCGGAGCCACGGTCCACCGTGTGTTGATTAAACACTGTTTTTTGATGGGAAAAAATACCATTCAAGCAAAACAATAGCTTGATAAGTGTTACGGGGAATCTGCCCCTGGAAAATCACTCATCATTTACTGGTATGCTGAATTTAAATGCGGTCGTACAGATACAAATGATACTGAACGCTCTGGACACCCAAATGAGGTGGTTACACCAGAAAACATCAAAAAAAATCCACAAAAATTGTTTTGGATGACCGTAAAGTGAAATTTCGTAAGATAGCTGACACCTTAAAGATATCAAAAAAAACTATTGGTCATATTTGCATGAACATTTGGGCATGAGAAAGCCCTGTTCGAAATGGGTACCGCGTTTGCTCACAGTGGACCAAAAACAACAACGTGTTGATGATTCTGAGAGCTGTTTGGACCTGTCTAAGAGCAAAAAAAAGGATTTTTTCATGCGATATGTGACAATGGATGGATTCACCACTACACACCGGAATCAAATCGGCAGTCAGCTGAGTGGACAGCAGCCGGTGAAAGCTGCCCGAAGGGACCAAAGGCACAACACTCGGCTGGGAAGGTTTTGGCCTCTGTATTTTGAGATGTGCATGGAATAATTTTCATCGACTATGTTGAGAAGGGAAAAACTATCAATAGCAAATATTATATAAAGTTATTAGCGCGTTTGAAGGCAGAAATCTCAAAGAAACAGCAGCAAATGAACAAGGAAAAAGTGCTCTTTTCTCAAGACCATGCACCGTGTCATAAGTTAATGGTTACGATGGCAAAATTGCATGAATTGAAGTTCGATTTGCTTCCTCTTCTACCGTATTCTCCAGATTTGGCCCCCCACTGACTATTATCTATTTGCAAACCTCAAAAAAATGCTCGCAGAAAAGCGTTCAATCCCAGTTTATTATATTGTATTTTTCAATTTACCGTTTTTTTTTGAAATTACTGAGTATGTGGTCTGTAGGAAATGTGTAGGTGAATTAAAATATTTAAAACCAAGCATCCGAGCTCACGACGTCGAAAACTCGTAAACAAATATAAAAAGTCTGAGTCATTAGAAGGTGAACCAGGAACATCAAAAGCACGTAAGCAGCAAAATCTTGGCGTCAAAGGCAAATTAATTTATAAACCAACAGTTTATTACGGATTGACTATTAGGAATATTACTAATTCTTTGGAAAATATTAAGAAAGCTGTCTGGGCCACTTTCTATCATAAAATATCTACTGACGAGAAACCTCAGTACTTCTGTTGTCCGGCAGGTAGTGACAGTTGGTGTGATTGACAAAAAACTAATGCCGAAGATCTCTTGATGCATATCGACATAAACTTGCCTTACCTGAAATCGTGCAGACAGCAATAAAACCATGCCATGAAGCGAAGAAAATTTATTAAAAAGATGTTTCGGCGAATTTACTCAGAATACTAATGGAAGTCTGAATGCAAAAATTTGGAAAACTGAGCCTAAATCAACACCTAGCAGACGTTAAATTGTTGAAATAGCGTCCAATATAGCAACAGCTACATTCAATGACAGGGTTCAGAGTTACCTACGAATATTACAATTACTTGGAGTGACCATTAGATCCGAGGCATATAATTGTACTGAAGAAGATTACGCTCACCAATTAAAACATGCCTGGATTTGCTCGACTTAGACGAAGCTCAAACAGCCCGATGACTACAAAAAAAAACATAAAAAATAAAAAAAATCAAGCAAAAGGAAGGCATAGAGTATGAACTCGGAATGGCAGATTAAACGTAAGTTAACCACAAAAATTTAACATACAAAATTCACTATAATTTGTAATATTTTTCGTTCAAAACTTTAAACGTGTTTTTCTCAAAACGATCTATTTCTGTACGATCTGCACGATAACTCGAAAAGTTTTCAATATTTTTGAATGCTTTTTTTAGATTTTCCTAAATACGTTCTCTGTAGTCTGTCGAGCTATTTTTTTTTATACTTCATCTAATACATCCTTTTAAAAACCATAAAAGAACTAGATTTAAAAAAAAAAATCTTTAATGTTCAAAATATCAGAAAGTACTTAGTTTTTCTCTTTCTATTGTTTTTAAAAAAGTGCGAAAAATCGCGGTCCCCCCACCTTATCTCGAAAAGTACTGACCAAAAAATTTTGACAAAATTCTGGAATATTATCTACAGGGTGTAGATTGAAGGAAAATTATCACAAGTGCATTACCTTTAATAATTTATCTGGTATATAAAAAAAACAAAAATTTCAAGCTCATCAGTTTTCACTAAAGATCGGAAAAAAACTTTGTTGAAAATTCGTTTGGGATGTGTTTAGTGCTCTGATGATAGACAACTGATCATTTTATACCTCCGTAACCAAAATTTTTATTTTAAAAGCAATACGGAACACTAATTGCGCAAGTCCAACTTGCACTTGACCGGTTATTTTTTTAATATGCATTTGATTCGAATTTAAAACACTAACTGTTTGAAAGCTCGTTCAAGCTACTGCCAATTTTCTGTACTTACTTTTTTTTTGAGGCAAACCACTTTGGGTTTTATGACTTGGAACACAACGGTAAATCATTATTTTATTGATTCAAATTAAAATGAAAAATAAGGAATAGTTTTTAAGCAAACCAATTTCTTGTCGTAATAGAAAAGGATCCTGGAAATCGCAGCCACCCGTAGAAAAAATCGTAAATGTTATAAATAATTGAAGTTCACGATTTGTCTTTATTTGTTTCATTCTACCATCATTAAAGCAGAAGCAAATAGATAAAATCGCTTAAGTCGGTAAATAAAGATAATCTTTTCTTTTGTTGCCAATCTTAAAAACGAGAAAGCATTTTAAATAAAATACCGCGACGGTGGTACTGAAGTTTAAAAACTTAATTATTAAGGACTAACTTTGCTATTAAAATTACAGGAGTCTGTCCATAGCAAAACATAATTCACAGATTAATTTTAGAAAATGGAGTTTTTTAAAGGCTAACCATACACCTTATAATGCAAGCCTGACTATCAGTAACTACTTTGTGTGACGATTTTCCGATCATATACACTGGTGAGCAAAAAAAATCGACTCAAGAAACTTTGCTTCATTTAACACCGAACCTTGAATTTAATTTTCAAAGAGTAGTATTATTTTTGGTATTATTAGAATGCTGATTTTCTACTCTTTCCAATAATACCAAAAGCATTTTGATTTCCAACAAGTTTTACTGATTAAAACGGGTTTACTTAATAGAACCGTTTTTGCTCGCTCAGCAACGTACTCGTTGCGTACTCTTCAACCCTATAAAAATACATGCAAGTGCATTTTCCTATTATTCCTTTATGGGAACTTGAACCGTCAACATCTTTGCTATACCTACTCACTAATTACGTCATCGGAAAATAGATACCACTCCGAAAGAAATGCCACAAGTCATTGCCCTATTGCAAAAAGGGCACAGGCAACGTGTAGGCCTGAGCCAACCAGCTGTCTCTAGAGTCTACGGACGTTACCAAGAGACTGACGCCTGTACACGGAGACCAGGATCAGGAAGAAGAAGGTGTACCTCGGAGCGAGACGACCGCTTCATTGTCAACACGACTCTAAGAAATCGTCACTTGACCGGCGTTGAGGTTCAGCGGGAGCTCCGACAAGTTCATGGACGGGCTCTCACTCATTGCACATACAGAAGAAGACATAAAGAAGCTAACCTAATTCCGAAGAGACCAGCGGACGGACCCAAATTGGCAGCAGCCCATCAACAAGCGCGACCCAAATTTCCCCGAGAACATGTCTACTGGACCTTACAGCAAGCAACACTCCATTTTATTCTCCGACGAGTCCCGAATGTGCTTACATGACAATGATGAAAGAAGACAAGTCTATAGGAGGCCTAGGTAGCGCCATGCGCAATGCTGCATTACTGAAACGGTCGCCTACGAAGGAGGTTCTGTCATGGTGTGGAGAGGAATCTCGCTGGATGCGAAGACCGATTGGGTTTTCGTGACTGATGAGACTCGTAGCGGTGGATTAATTGCTTACCGGTACGACGAGGAGATCCTGCAGGAACATGTCTTTCCTTACGCTGGGGGTCGGTTGGCCATAGCTTCGTGCTAAAGTACGACAATGCGAGACCACATGCTGCTGCATCGGTTTGGCAATACCTACATTAGACTGGCCTGCGTATAGTTTTGACCTCAATCTAATCGAGCACATGTAGGATGAGCTCAAAAAAGGGTTCGAGAAAGAAATCCAGCTCCTGCATCGCTGCTGTACTTAAAGGTTGCGATGGCAGAGTGTGGAAGAATCCCACAGGTAGTGGTCAAAACGTTCAGCTGCCCCATAAAAAACAGGTTAGAAGCAGTGATAAGGACTAGGGGGGTTAAAATTTGTTTAATTTTTCTTTCTCTTACCCCTATTTTCAATCCTTGTTCCTCCTTTCAATCATTTTAATCAGTAAAAAGCAAGAGGTATGCTAGGGAATTTGGTATCATTAGAAAGAGATCAGAATTGGCTTTCAAATGATACTAAAATCCGTAAAAAATATATGAACAATAAATTCTAGGAATCATGTTAAATGAAGCCAAATAGTTTGAGTCGATTTTTTTGCTCACAGAGGGTTGTAACATGGTTTCTTTTCCTTTTTTTTCCTCTTTTTTTTTTTTTTTTTTTTCCCCTCCCCCCTTTTTCTTTCCCTCTTCCTTTTCTTTTTTTTTTTCCTTTTTTTTTCTTTTCTGGACATCTAAAATACTTTATGCTTTTCCAATGATATCAAGGTGAACTACACTGAAAACTAACGAGGGAAGGTTTTATCTATACGCTTACGTAGCCAAATTATAAATATGTCTCGTATAGGAAGGCAGGTAGTTCGGCAAGTACTCGTATTAAGACAATATGTATATGCAAATTTCTGAAAAGAGTAATTTATCGTCAAGAGCGTTTCAGACTTTGCTGTCAGTTTTTTGAACTTTAAATAATATTTAATTTAAAAATAATTTTAGGCTGTGTACTGTATACAGTAATCATTAATTAGTCAGTGAACAATTTTCCATTTTTTTTGTAGTCAGTACATCAATAAAGAAGGTATTTGTTTAATTTATATTGTCAATAAATTACAAAATATTATGTTGTTTTAATCTTCCCATCTAACTAGTATTTTAGTTGTTGATGATTAATAATCTGAAAAGATAAAATACTTTAAAATTGAGATTGATAATATCCCTAATAACAAAGAAGGTTAAAGTTCAAGTTTTTGTATTAATTAGACACTTGATTGATAAAATATTTTTAGCTAACTAATGATATTATCTGTCTTGAATTTGGGTATATATGATTCTATATTCCGCTAAAAAATTTTTCATTATTAGGTACTTGAAAAAAGACTGAGATCAAACCCTTTATTTTTGCACTCGATGCGGGTTTCGCTAACCATGTTAGCTTCATCAAGAGCGTTGATTGACTAGAGCTAAACTACAAATCTACCCTATTTATACTCAGCCTAACACCGGAATTACTCAGGCGGAATTAATGGCATAGACAAGGCCATCAGTTCTGGTCAAGTAACCAGTAGAGAGGACTATAAGGAATAGACCCTCTATCTTTATTTAAACTACTTATACATTTTTTAATTTCTATACTTTCATTCATGCATGTATTCAACAATCTCCTATCAGATACATTTTTAATTAATATTAGATTATCTAATGTTACAGTATGATCAGCTTCAAGGGCATGTTCGGCAATGCTAAACTTTTTTGTTTTACTGTATTTTAAATGTGTTAAATGTTCTTTAAATCGTGTTTTGATTGGCATTTGAGTTTTCCCAACATACTTTTTGTCGCAATCATGACAACTAATTTCGTAAATTCCACTTTTCTCACAATTAGGATCTTTTTTTTTTGGGATTTCCTAAGATATTCCTCAAATTGTCTGATGACTTATAGACTAAGTGAGGCCTACTTTATAAAATACCTTATTGAGTTCCCTGCTTATTTGCTTCGCGTGTAAAAAAGGCGGAATTCTGAATATTTAACCTGAACTTATGTCTATTTATCAACTTATTTATTAAGTCATCGTCATAACTATTACTTAATAAACAAGTTAATAAATACATAAAGACATAATAAATACATAAAGACATAATAAATACATAAAGACATAAGTTCAGGTTAAATATTCATAATTCCACCTTCTTGGACGCGAAGTAAATAAATCCAAGTAGATCTCCATACCATATAATCTGAAATATATCCAAGGACTCAATAAGGTATTTAATAAGGTAGGCCTCACCTTAGTCTATAAGTCATCAGACAGTTTAACGAATACCTTAGGAAATCCCAAAGTCAAGATTCCTAATTGTGAGAAAAATGGAATTTATGAAATTAGTTGCAATGATTGCGACAAAAAGTGTATTGGGCAAACTAAAAGGTCAATTAAAACACGATTTAAAGAACATTTAGCATATTTAAAATACAGTAGAATAGAAAAATCTACCATTTCCCTTGAAGCTGATCATACTATAATATTAGATAATATAAGATTAATTAAAAATGTATCTGATAGGAGATTGTTGAATGCATACGAAAGTATGAAAATTATGAAATGTAAATGTAGTTTAAATGAAGACAGAGGGCCTATTCCTTATAGTCCCCTCTACTGGTTACTTGACTGGAACTGATGGCCTCGCCTATGACATTCGTTCTGCCTGATAATTTAGGTATTAGGCTAAGCATAAATAGGGTAGACTTGTAGTTTAGTTTTAATCAATCATCGCTCCTGATGAAGCTAACATGGTTAGCAAAACGCACATCGACTGCAAAAATAAAGTGTTTGGTGTAGTGGTGATATATACTGAGTAGTGTCATTGTGCCAAAGATTCCACATTCCCAACATCGTTAAATAGCTTTATGTCATATATCTCAGCTAATATAATAATCGGGTCATGTTTAGCGTCAGTTGAAAGCTAACATTTGTCAGCAGTAGACTTGAAAAAATTGTTGGAATTCGTTTTTTTAGATTTAGTTTCCAATTGCGAATATCTACAGAAACGTAGCAAAATCGAGCCATTTTTAAAGCGGTCGATCACGGACGATGAAAAGTGGATCACGTGCGACAATAATGTACGAAAAAGATGGTGATCAAAAGAGGATGAAGCTTCACAACCCATAGCAATGACCGTATTGACGCCAAAAAAGATGATGCTATGTATTTGGTGGACTTGGTAGGGAATCATGTATCATGAGCTACTGCAGCCTGCCCACACGATTAATTCTGAACACTGTCGGAAATTGCGAAGATAAAAGCAAATGATTAAAAAACATCGGCCGGAACTAGTCAACAGGAAGGGTGTCGTCTTCCACCTTGACAACACTAAACCACACACATTTTTTATGACTCCGCAAAAGTTGGAGTCGAATAGCCCGGACCTTGCACCGTTCGACTATGTAGGAATCTATAAATGATCAATATTAAGCTCGGGAAAGATAATCAGATAGCGGAAATCATCAGAAGGCAATGGAGCGGGCTATGCTCGGGGTAAGCCTGAGAGACGGAATCCG
Source organism: Pachyrhynchus sulphureomaculatus (assembly GCA_019049505.1). Classification (NCBI taxonomy): domain Eukaryota; kingdom Metazoa; phylum Arthropoda; class Insecta; order Coleoptera; family Curculionidae; genus Pachyrhynchus; species Pachyrhynchus sulphureomaculatus. The sequence goes on along the minus strand of CM032449.1, from coordinate 70,761,467 downwards.
GAATGATGAGATAAGGAGAAGAACGGGAGTCTGCGACGTTATCGAGCGTGTGGCCAGACTGAAATGACTCTGGGCGGGACACGTGGCCAGAAGTGATTCCAAATAGACCAAAGCCCTAATGCAGGAGAGACCAAGAGAGACAAAAGAAGTGTTAGAAAACTTCAGGCGCCATGGAGAGACGACATCCAACGACATGTGGGTAAGAACTGGATTCAGACCGCCCAACAAACACCGGCATGGAAATCTCTGGAAAAGGCTTATGTCCCGAAGTGGATTTCTGCGGGCTAAAAAGACGAAGAAGAAGAAATTATTAGTTATTTACTGCTGTTTTCTTTCTTCTCTTCCTCTTTTTTTAAATTCAAACAAAATAAAAAGACAATTTTAAAATCGGACTGTCATTTAATTCGTATCAAAAGTATTGTATTGAAAACATCTAACATTAAAAAATATATAATAAAAAAAACGAAAGTCGTTCACCCAATACTGTATCTGCAAGTAGTTCTAAAATAGATAATGAATTTTGGTCAACTAGTTAAAGTATTTTTGCACAAGTTAACATTATCTCATGATTGTGGATCGCGCTCCAGGAGCGGCATGTGTGCGGACCACCTTTACAACCAGACCTATTAATGGTCTAGTAATTAATGAATTTAGGAAGATCTTTACAGATCTAAATTTTAGCATTGCCTCCGAGGACTCGGATGTGGAATTTGAGAGGTTCTGTGAATGTCTTTTATGGTGATATAATGCATGTTCATACCTTAGAACTACAACAAAGAAAAATACCATTAAATTCGGTTCTCTAGCGAACTACAAAGGTTATAAGAGGAATTTCAAAATCTTATATGGGCTAGAAATAAATCCCATGTTGAAAGAATAATCAAGAAAAAAGCACTGCATCTTAAAATCTTAAAAGAGTAGAAAAAAATTTATATTAATGTAATAAAATCTCACAATATAAAAACAGATCAAAAGTAACTTAGGGTATTATTAACAAACTTCAGAATAAACCATACTCAAAGAACCAAATTAGTTCTATTATCAACGATAAAAGATTTAAAAAATTCTATCCATATAGTAAATACCTACCTACAGTTGTTGAGCAGAAGATACGCACACACTTTCAATCCAATTTATCATTATCCTACACTATAAGTAAACAGACAATTCATCATTCAATCTATATTAGTGAAGTATCTCAAGAGGATATATTATTAGTAATTCAAAAACTCCCTAACAAAAAGTCAATAGGACTTGATGAAATCCCCGTGAAATTAATTAAAGCGGTCGCTATTGAGATTGCTCCTGCATTGGTAACTCTGCTAAACATGTCACTCGTAGAGGGCAAGTTTCCTGGCTGTTTGAAATAGCGATGGTGCCTATTTTCAAAAAAACCGATGCTGATAGAGTGGACAATTATAGGCCAATTTCTATTTTAAGTGTCTTATTCGAGAAAATTGTCTCCGATAAGTTGATAGATTTCCTCAATAAATGTAAAATTTTTAATAATAGTCAACACGGATTTAGAAACAGTCTCTCTACAGAATCGACGGCTGCAAGTCTGGTGCAGTTTGTTGCCTCTAAAGTTGACAATGGGTAAAAAGTTGTAATCTTTTTTTTTATCTTTCTCGTGCGTTTGATGTCGTCGATAAGAGATTTGTTGCCAAAAAACTGGAAAGTATCGGTATCAGAAGAAACATAAATAAATGGATAGAATCATTTTTATCTGATCAAAAGATATGCGTCAAGGTTAACAAAACCTTGTCTAAAGATTATGATCTGAATTTAGGTACACCACAAGGTAGTTCGTTGGCCCCCTTTTTCTTTCTTTTATTTGTTAACCCCACATGTCTGTGGGGAAAGTATTCATGTATGCCGACGATACCACTATAGTAGTAAGTGACCGTGCTGCCATAAAATATCTAGTAATGTATCTACCATGTTTCGAGAGTTTTCTGGTTGATGTGACGCCAAAAGACTTATTATTAACCATTCAAAGACGGTATGTTTGGAGGTCGCAACAATAAGAGCTGCCACTTCCGATTTAATTTTCCAGTTCGAGCGACATTTGCTTTGTCCTCAAGATACTATCAATTTCCTGGGTCTGAACATCGATTCTTGTCTTAAGAGGAGTGAACATGTTGATGGAGTGTGCTCTAGGCTCAACAAGGCGTTTTATATTATTAACTCCTTAAAAAGTTCTTTAAAGGATAAAAACATTCAAATTAATGTTTACTATGCGTTCGTACATTCAGCACTATCCTATAATGTAATAATATGGGGACAAGATGTGGACATTCATAGGGTATTCGACATTTTCCGGAGGTATCATATTTTGACCGTGGTCTCCATATATATTTTAAAACTACTTGTATATATTCAACAAAAAACACCTTCATTAAAACATAATGGGTTTTTCCATGTGTATAATACTTGGTCAAGGAATGATATTTGCCTTATGTGACATTCACGTGAAGCTTTCAAGAGGACACCGACTTATTGTGGGAGCAAGTTGTTTAATATGCTTCCTCGGGGTGTGAAGGACATTTCTTGTGCACTGACCTTTAAAAAGAAAATCGAGGGAATGTTGTTGGGAGGCGTCTTTTACGCTCTCGAAGAGTTTATTTCTTTTTTATCCAGCGAGGGCAGTTGTAACTTGTGATGAATCTAAAATTTGAATTTAATGTAATACACAGCTGAGCAGGCGCGTAAATCAGCCAGACGGTGCAGATACGTGTATGAATCGGATAGTGGGATACATACATACACACTTCTGTGTGAGATATTTTGTTTATTTATTTTATTAAATTCTTATACCTATTTACTGGTATATGTGTATGCGACTATCTACTTATTTGTACTTATTTCTGTGTTTTGACTTGGATATTTTGTTTTAGTATATTTTTATACTTATTTACTTAGGTATGTGTGTATGCGACTATCTATTTATTTGTAGTTATAGTGTTTTAATGGTAATTATAGGTATATTTTTATTTATACATTGTTTCTATTTTAATTTATTCTCTGACGAAAGCAATGTTACCAGATGTAATCAACTTGGTTAATAAAAGAATTTGAATTTGAGCTTGACCTTCTCACAGTAGAAAATGCGATCCAAGTACTACAAGTTATTATTTTGAGTGATAGGTACTTTATGCTAGGATAGAGCTCCGGAGATGTTTACAATTGATACTCAATATCTCCATCAACATACGAGTACTACGCCTGTTAAAATTGAAAATAATGAAAAATTGGCCCAATTTCCAAAGTCCTGTAGAATAAACCCTAAAAAGAACTTATAATGCGATATATACGGGGCAACCCCACTGACACTCTCTTACATTGCATTAACCTCTTGTACGTTTGACTATAAATAATTATGCTTAAAAATTATTAACTATCTCATTAAGGAACAAAGTAAAATTTTCATAATTATATTAATTGCATAGACAAAACTTATCAGTTGCTATCATCTTCGTCTAAAGTAATATCGTTCAAATATTATAGGTTTGGTCCCTACATTAAATATTATATGTGTACTAGATTTAAGGCTTATAACGAGCAGGCAATTTTTATTGAAGTTAAAAGAAAGAGTACAATAATCCTTATAAAAAATATTTTTACGGTGATCGCTTCCTCTTTTCATTCCCAAAGTTGTGGAGTTTTGGCTTTCTGCCATATTCTTTTTTACATTTTTATAAGAACTAACTATTCAGAAATACTTTTATTGAAAAGTCTTTTTTAAAAATATATAATATAATAATAAATACAACTAAAAACTTTACATACAATGACAATGCAGTATATTTCAAAGCGAATAAGAACTCTCAGCTTTCACAAAGTCCTAATATTCTCTGTAAATTCTATTACTCTAAAGATTACGTGTCTAATAACTTTCCGGACTCCATTACCGAAAATGTATAAACAACAACAAACATGAAAATGTTAATAAATATATTAAATCTCCGATTACAATAAAAAAAAATCACAAAATTTGTAGTAGCCTATTTCTTTTTAAAATAAAAAATATTTTATCAACAATTCTTAAACTTAATCTTTTGTTAAGTAAAATATCAATAGCATGACGTTAATACCGGTTAATTACTAAAATAAACACAAGTTGACAAAAACACTTCTATTGTAAATAAATACTTTTGTTTTATGGGCTTAGAACACGTGCTATAGGATCGGCGTGTCTGCCGAAAAAGCGATTTACGTTGGACTTGAAACGCTGTAAATTGTAGCCGGTGGGAAACACAGTCCTGGGCAAATCTTTTCAAAGGAATGAGATTTTCCATATAAAAGACTTCTTTATAAGGGTTGTACTAAGAGTGACAAACTAAACTTCATATGGATGTAAGGTATTAGCGCGACTTGTTCCTAACAAGTCCCGCTTTAGGACGAATTAAACGGACTACATCCATGTTTCAAGGAATCAAGGTTGCTATGAGTTCTGGGTCGCCAATTAGATGAACATATTTCTTCTCAATATAATCCAACAAATGCAGTGTATGTTTGGGAGCATAATCTTCATCATCATCATCATCAGCTATGCAGTCCAGCGTCGGACATAAGGCTCCCCTAAGTACGTCCATTTTCTTCGGTTTTGGACCTTGTTTATCCGGATATATCTCACTAGTCTTTTGATGTCGTCAAACCATCGGGTTTGCGGGTGTCGTCTACTTCTTTTCTCATTCCAGGACCTCCAGTTGATTACCTTACCTTACCATCGATTATCAGAGAGTTTTGCGATATGACCCGCGCATCTCCCCTTCAACCTGCTTGCTCTCTCAGCTACATCAGTTATCTCAGTCCTTCCTTGAATTTTTTCATTAGTCAGCCTATCCCTCAACGATATTCCCAACATCGTTCTTTCCATCGCTAGTTGAGCTACTTATAGGCGACTTATAATGTCTTGATTAAAAGCCCACGTTTCCGTTCCGTTTGTCAATACTGGCAAAACGCATTGATCAAATGTGTTTGCTTTTAGTGTATTTGGGATATTGGAAAGAAAGATGTTCCTCAATCCGCCAAATGCCGACCAAGCCAATGATATTCTCTTCGATAGATCCGCTTTCAAATTTTTCTTGAGGTCCTTGCGTTTTCAATGTTCAGTTCAGCTTCTTTATCACAGTTATTTGTCATGAACATGGTTTTGGCGATGTGTATTTTCAGATCAGCTCTCTGGACTTATTGTTAAGTTCGTTCAGCATTTTTTCCAATTCTTCTTTGTTGTTAGATATAAGCACAATATTATCTGCGAATCGCAAATTATTGAGTTGCTCTTCTCCTATATTTACACCCTTACTTGTCCATAAAAGTTGTTTGAAAAGATCTTCTAGCACCAACGTAAACAATTTCGGCGAGATGGTGTCCCCTTGACGTATCCCTCTTTTCATTTCTATTTTATTGGTGTTTTCTTTCAATACTACCTGAAATGTTGCATTTTTATATATATTTTGAATAATCTGCGAGTATCTGCTGTGAATTCTTCAGTTACTTAGACTATTTAATGTTGCCCAGATTTCAAAGGAGTCAAACGCTTTCTCGTAATCCACAAAAGCCACCCAAATCTTAAAATTATACTCGTTTTGCTTTTCTATTAAGGTTCTTAATACTTGAAGGTGGTCCAGTGTACTAAAGCCTTTTCTAAATCCGGCTTGTTCTCTAGGTTGGGAAGCGTCTAATTTCTTTGTTTGTTTGAGAGCAGAGCCTCAAATATAGGAGCAGTATTCGCAGCATCGTTTGTTGAATTTGAGCTTTGTACATAATTAAAAGGAGTTGTGAAGTATAAAGCTTTCTAGTTCGAAATAATATTCCCAGCTTTTGAGAAGCCCTCTTTGCTATGCATGTAACATGTTAACGTCCTACAAAATGACGATGCTAGAGGAGCCGAGTGACCCGACATACCTATGTCGGGTTCAGCAAAGTTAATTGTTAACGTTATATTCTACTTGGTTACTGACAACCCAAAATAAAATTTCTTCCAGGTTTTTGTTAAGTTGACCGATTTCTGCTGTCTGCGGATATTTGCATGAGTAGTCTATGTTCGAATGTTCAAGGTGAATAAAGAAATAAGCTTACTGTCATTTGCAAAGCTGTAGATTCGATTCATGGTTCTTTCCAACATCGTTAGTGTAAATGAGAAAGAATGTAGGAGATAGTGTGGAGCTTTGGGGCACACTAGCGTTAATAGCGAAGCTGTCAGAAAGAAATCAGTCGACTGCCACTCGTAAAAACGCTTTTTGAGGAAACCTGAGAGCCATAAACAAAACTTGTCAGACATATCATAAGAGCGTAGCTTAGTCTTCAATCCATCATGCCAAACACGGTTGAATGCCTTGGATATATCAGGTGCAACCACTCGAAATTCTCCAGAGTGCTCAATTTTGTTGTTCCAAACATGTGTTAAATAAATCAGAAGATCTCCTGTTGATCTTTGCTGTTGCTTGTGCAACGCATTCAATCTAAGTTAGACGCTACAAAAGACAAATTATTTATTTATTGGTCGCAAAGTTATGGTAAAACTTCGTTACACGAGCTTTTCAGAAAAAGGTTTTTTTTACAATAGGCTTAAAATAGTCTAATTTTGAAAAACTTACGAGAAAATATCGGGGGGAGGCCGTTTTTGCACATTTTTTTTGGATATAAACATTCATACGTAAGCGTATGAAAGTGTGCTTTTGACAACCACTGATCAAAACTGCTCAGGAGAACTCGGTTCGTTTATGCGCATGCGCCGAGATGATCAGTCATAGTGAAATTCAAACCAATAAGGAACTTTGTTGTGAAATTTTCTTTGCGGAAAACAACACGAAAAAAACAAATCACAAGGTTTTTTTTTGAATAGGCGTAAAATGGTCTAATTTTGAAAAATTGACGAGAAAAAATCGAGGAAAGGTTGTTTTTGCTAACCTGAACTAACTTTGATCTCCATTTACTAATATAGCACGTATATCATTTTGTCACATTAAGGTAGGACATTTTTTTTCATTATTTAATATATTTTGTAATTGCTGATTATTTAATTCAGGTTAGCTTCAGTTAGTTCAGGTTAACAAAAACGGTTACCTCCTGATTTTTTGTCATAAATTTTTCAAATTTAAGCCATTTTAAGCCTATTTAAAAAAAATCGTCCTTTTCTTATCGAAATTTTATCAAAAAAAAAATGACAATAAACAATTTTGTGATAAGATTTTTTTCAGTTATAATCTGAACTGAAAAAAATTTAATAATTTTTTGGAAAGATTAGGCTGTCCTCTACATTTTACCCATTAGTGTGAACAGAGCCTATTCTTCCGGAAACAACTGACAGTTTCGATCAGTGGTTATCAACAGTTGTCAGTGATATACGTTCATTTTTATTTACCCAAAAAAAGTGCAAAAACGGCTTCCTCCCGATGTTTTCTCGTAACTCTTTCAAAATTAGGCCATTTTAAGTCTTTTCTGAAAAGCCTGCCTAACGAAGTTTTACCATTTAAGTATTTCGTAACAAAATTGTTTATCTTCGAATTTCTTCTAACTTCAGTTTAATAATTTTTTCAAATTTTCCTTCTCGTGTCATAAAATTTGAATTCAATAGCACATACGTGCAAAGAGGTGCTTGGTGTAGTAAAGAGAATTGGAAAAAATTTTGATAAAGAAAATATCCTTATTTTTCGTAGACTGACGTAGGTTTTGACATTCAATTGCCAAAAAAGACACCATTTCATTTTAACTGTTAGGGTTAACAGTAACCCATATCTCAAAAACTGATAAAGATATAATAAATATATCCGATTTGTCACTAGCTCTTTTCGTTATTCATTATACATATTCATATCGCATTTCAAGGCATTTATAACTTCGAATAACAAAATGTATGTAAGACGAATAAAGTTCGGTAATAATTCTGCTATAAAAATATTATAGCTCAACTTATAATATCTACCTCCAAGAGTATAAAAACTAACGCGACTCTGTTAAGATCTTTTCCATTTTAATTGTAGTAAACTTTGCTTGGGAATAATTGACGACTTCTCAGTTTTTATTTGGGGTGTGATTTTGATACACAAAGAATAATCTGTAAGGAGAAAAAAATTGAAGAAAAATTGGCTGCATTAGAACTTTAAACGATAGATGCTATTTTCATTCAGACGAAAAGTTTTACCTTAATTTAATGTAAAATACATAGAGATATTAGAATAAAGGAGAGAAAGGATATAGCCTGGTGTAAGTGAAAGCGTATAGTCGTTAAAAAGAGAAGGAAATAATATAAGTCATTCTGTCTTTCTTACTCGGCGTACGCCACAACACTCTCGCACGGGTACGTACGTCCACAACACTAAGTTAGAGTGCGTACCCGTGTGAGAGTGTTGTGGGCGTGTGCCGAGTAAGAGAGACAGAATGACTCATATTATTTCTTTCTCTTTCTACGAGTGCCACGCTTCTCGCGAGAACTTACCTCCTCTATTCTAATATTTCTATGGTAAAATAAACATATACGAGGCTGGTTTGAAAAGTCCGTGCAAAAATAAAAACTACTTATGTGTTTGGGGTAAACCTTTTTTATTTTTCGACATAGTCTCCTTTTAGGCTTATACACTTCATCCAACGATGTTCTAGTTTGTTGATCCCTTCCGAATAATAGGATTTGTCCAAGTCTGCAAAATATCCATTAATGTCTGCAACCACCTCCTCGTTTGAATAAAATCTTTGTCGCGCCAGCCATTTCTTCAAATTGGGGAACAAATAGTAGTCCGAGGGAGCCAAGTCTGGAGAATAGGGGGGATGTGAAACGAGTTGGAATCCTATTTCCATTAATTTTGCGACCACAACTGCTGAGGTGTGTGCTGGTGCGTTGTCGTGATGGAAAAGGACTTTCTTGTGGGCCAATCGCGGGCGTTTTTCTTGCAGCTCGGTTTTCAAACGGTCCAATAACGATGAATAATATTCACCTGTAATAGTTTTACCCTTTTCCAGATAGTCGATGAGGATTATCCCTTGCGAATCCCAAAAGACAGTCGCCATAACCTTTCCGGCCGAAGGAACGGTTTTTCGCCTTTTTTGGTGCAGATTCCCCCTTGGTAACCCATTGTTTAGATTATTGTTTGGTCTCAGGAGTATAGTAATGTATCCATGTTTCATCCACAGTGACGAAACGACGCTTAAAGTCCTGGAACAGCTGCAAACCATCCTTGCAACACTTCACACGATTCCGTTTTTGGTCAAGCGTGAGCAATCGCGGCACCCGTCTTGCGGATAGCTTTCTCATGTCCAAATGTTTATGCAAAATATTAGGTACCCGTTCAGTCCAGATGCCCACAGCACTAGCAATCTCACGCACGTTAACTCTTCTGTCATCCATCACCATATCATGGATTTGATCAATGATTTCTGGAGTCGTAACCTCCACAGGCCGTCCAGAACGTTCAGCGTCACTTGTGCCCATATGGCCAGTCCGAAAATTTTGAAACCACTTATATAAACTGTTCTAATCGAAGGTGCAGAGTCACCATTATGTTTATCAAGCTTCTCTTTAGTCTCCTGAGGCGTTTTGCCTTTCATAAAGTAATGTTTAATCACCACACGAAATTCTTTTTCGTCCATTTCTTGAAAATCACTCGCCTTCCTTGATTCACATGAATGCCAAACACAAAAAAATAGACCAATATGGCTGAAACTTAGTGTGCGTTCATTCAAGAGATGCTACTAACTAAACATGACCTCGATACGTGCCGGTGGTGCCATCTCTCGTACTTTGCACGGACTTTTCAAACCAGCCTCGTAATTTATTCATTTACGTCATTTTACTATTGCTACTTAGGTTAGACAACCTATTTTACATTTACAATGTTGCTGACGTTTAAAATGTGGACTGTACATTGGCCAAAATTTTCGCTAACTGATTGATTCCTTGATTCCTTATTGCTGCTGAAAATCAATCTCTCAGATCAGAGGTAAATGAAATCTAGGAATCGTGTTTTTTTTTTCACAAATACAATACTACCGGTAGCTGGGGGAATAAAAGGCCAGCATCAAAGCATCAGTCGCAAATTGCCATGTTCAGTGATGTGCAGTCTGTTTCTTTTCTTAGACAGTAAAATAGCTACTGCACTGAACCCACACTCAGCCAAATACGATGAAGGAAAAGCAATTAAAAACTTCTGTTATCTTTCCCACAATCCAGGATAGAGAGCTGGTATTAATTTTTGAAGCCAGAACTCTTGGAATCCATTTCTCAATTTTACTTTTAGTTCTTCGTTAGTTGTGAGTTCTACGAGTTCCTCTTCTAAATTTGATGATTCTGCTCTATCTACGAAAGAATCTAGAACCCAACTAGGTATATTCATATTTAAAATATTCTGGAATTGCTCCGTAAAATCAGCTAATGAGGGAAAGTGGCTGTATTCATCTCTACCTAGATTTCATTTGAACAGAAGAAGTTTTCCCACCAAAGGAGCTATGACGTTGATTGAATTGATTTAACTAAATTCGGCTCATCATCTTGGCATTGCAAATTCTCTTGATTAAATATTGTAAACAGGTCTGTCAAATAAGCGATGTCATTTTTGTATGTAATCAGTTTTTCGTCTTTGTTTTCAAGGAAGTTCGGTACTGAGTCACATAAATTGAAAAAAAAGATTCAGACAAATACTTTTACTTTTGAGAGCCAAGGAACTTCTGTGTGCAGCAGCAAGCGATTATAATCTTATTAACTGCTCTAATAACGTTATGAAGCGACGTATGCAGGCGTTCATTCGGATTTTTTACAACCAAATGCTAACGATGAATAATACAATGTACAACGAGTACTTTTGGTACTGCTTATTTCAAATGCGCTCTGAAACCCTTATGACGCCCCGTCATTGCTGGAGCATCATCGGTAACAGTTGACAAAATATTACGAATAGGAATCTCTTTCTCTTGAAAAAAACTTGTTCATAGTATTAAATATCGATTCTCCTTTTGTATCGGTTTTCAAATTTTTAGCGAACAAAAACTCTTGACAAATGTTTCCTGCTTTTATAGATTGAAAGTATGCTAAAAGTAGCTTCCTTATTTGGTAGAGTTGATTCATCGAGTTGAATGTAATCGTATCATGATATTGAGCAATTTCATCCATTCTTCTTTGCACCGGATTATTCCTCAGAGGAATTTTTCTGATAAAGAACAGTTTTTATTACCTCTTTGGCTGCAGACAAGATTGACAATGAAATATTATATGAGGCTCGTAGTCCATCATCATCTTGTTTAGAAGACGGCGCAAAAAGGTTTGATATAGTTGGCTGTTTAAAATATTTCTTTTCCAGTCCTTAAAAATAGGGTAAATCTCTGTCCTTTTTATTAGCACGCATTTTATTCAAATGCTCTTGTAGCCTAGAAGGCTTCATGGCTGCATGGCGGTTTAAATAAATTAACTTTTCAATAGATTTATAAATAGTTATAAAAATAATGGCTATAATGACTTCTATCACTTTCACTCACGAATATGGATTATTGGTGAAGCACACAAAAATAATAAGACATTCCTAGAGCTATCCTTGTCTTTTATAGATTTGATTTCATGCAAGCATCAACTTGTATACCTTTGCTTGTTTGCGATGCCGGTGCACTTGTTCTGTAAACAAGTCATTAGAAGCTCCCACATTTCTGTCGAAACATGCTTGTATGCATTGCTCGGTCTTTGCTTACCAACTTGCAAAGACTTATCACCGACAATACAAAACCGAATTAGGTATACGTATACCTAACGCTAATCTAAATTTTTTAATGCTTATTTACGCTATAACAATAAGATAAACAATTTAGATAGCTAGATAAAATATTTATTCATGAGAACTAGGGTGACCGCAAAAAATCGATGTCGGAATTTTGTTCGTCTGGATCCCACAAAACGATTCCCCTTTCCAGATTTGAGCTCGATTAAACGACGTTAACCCGTGCCGTTCGTCGCTCAAAGTCTGAAAAAATCCAAATTTTTGGCCAAAAAGCTGACATATGGAGCCATAACTCCAGAACGGTAAATAATAGAAACACGCTTAATATCTCAAAAGAAAGCTAATGTTGTTCTTCAAAATTTATATTCTATACATAATTGTTGTTATTTTAAGTCAAACCGAGTTATAACAGCCTTTAGCCCCAAAAACGTGACCTGGTACCAGTAGGAGCCAGTTTGGGAGTATTCTAAGAATTTTACGGGTTTTTACATGATGTGTCTCGGAACTAACATTTTTTTGTTAAAAAGTATTTTGGAACTCAATTTTCAAACATAAAAAGCCTTTTGTTCAAATTTAATCTTTTATTATATGGGGATTACCTGACTAGTTTACCAAAGAAAGACCCGTTTGACAGGTAAAAAGGAGGGTGAATCTAATTTCTATTTTAGGGATGGTGATTTTACTTCAGCGTACAACCGACCTTTTATTTATTCAGTTTAGTTTCTAAAGTGCCTTTGAGCTGGTTAGATCGAACAATTATCTAGTGAAGATATTTTAAGACACTGAAGAGGACAGCATCTACAAGGAACTTGAGAGATTGGAGGAATGGACATCCCTGAAGAAGCTGCAGAAGATCCAGGATCATCTGAGAGCAAGAGGATGAAAGTTTTATTTGCAAGGGGCGTTAAAGAGATTTTAAACATGAAATTGTCCATTTTATTAGATCGATGTAAGGTATCCGACAGAAATGCCACGAGAATTTTAATAGCTACTCTAGAAGCACTAAACCTTGACCCTCTTGAGTACAAAGTCTCGAAAACTTTATTACATGATAGAAGGCAAATGTTCAGAGAACAATATAATAAAAAAATTTTTGATAAAGTAAACATTCCTGAAAAAGAGCCCGTGGTTGTCCATTGGGACGGTAAACTTTTACCGGGTGTTTTAAAAAATGGACAATGTGAGCGAATAGCTATAGCTATTTCATATGGCGAAAAGGAACAGCTGCTGGGAGTTCCTGTAACAGCAAACAGCTCTGGAGAGGAGCAAGCCGTAGCCGTATATGAATGCCTACATGAATGGGGTCTTCTCAATACCGTCAAGGCGATGTGCTTCGACACTACAGCATCCAACACGGGAAGACTCAAAGGAGCATGCGTCATATTGGAGCAAATGTTAGGAAGAGAATTGTTATACCTAGCTTGCCGTCACCATATCTTGGAAATTCTGTTAAGAGGCGTATTCGACACAAAAATGGGATCAACCACTGGACCTCATCCAGACATTTTCAAGAGATTCCTCACTGCGTGGCCCAAGATAGACAAAGGAAAATGCGACACAAGTATCAATACAAAAGCAGCTAACTCCAGAAGTAATTGCAAATGTTACTCCTGAATTCGAGACCAAATTAACTGAGAGCCACCCCAGAGATGACTACAAGGAGCTATTGCAGTTGGTTCTCGTATTTGTTGGATTACTAGACGGCAATGTTGTGGGTTCTAGAACTCCAGGAGCCATTCATCACGCTAGGTGGATGGCAAAGGCTATTTACTGCTTAAAAATGTTCATTTTTCGTCGCCAATTTAAGATGTCTAAAGAAGAAGAAAGTTCTGTGCGTGCCATTTCTGTTTTCCTAGTTAAAATTTATTGTAAAGCTTGGTTCAATGCTCCAAAAGCTCATCTTGCACCAAAGCAAGATTTAGGTATTTTGCATAGTCTGTTAGACTATAAAGAATGTGACAACGACATTGCAGAAATAGCCCTGACCAAATTTTCGAACCATTTGTGGTATTTGAATGCAAAGTTGGTGGGATTATCGTTTTTTGATCCCACCATTACAGACGATGAAAAGTTGTTAATGGCTAATAAATTGCTCAGTAGCACAGATGAACCATCACAGCACGCTAGGGTTGTAAATCCAAAAGTTAGGAAAGAAAACTTAAAAGAGGTAGCTGATGGAGGATTGGTAAATTTACTTACCAAAGAAACGTTTACATTGTTTGACCAATTTAATATAAAAACAGATTTCCTAAGACAACATCCAAACACCTGGCCTCAAAATAATGACTTCCAAGAAGGATTGAAAATTGTCAAAACATTAAAAGTAGTTAATGATATGGCTGAGCGTGGTGTTAAATTAATAACCGACTTTAACGACCTTCTGACAAAAGATGAAGACCAAAAGCAATATGTCCTGCAAGTTGTAAGTAAATGCCGAGCATTATATCCTGACGTTTCAAAAACTACTTTAACAAAAGCTCTAGAATAGATTAAGAACTATGTAAAATTATCAACTCATGTAGGTACTACGTCTGTATCTTTTCTGTGTCTGTTTTGTATGTATTATATACCTAATTTTTATATTTTAAAATAAAAAATGTCAATAGACTTATCAGTATTACTTGTTTTTTTATTATATTTCTACTTTAAACTCAAAAATATACCAAAAAAAAGCAAAATTTATCACTTAATAACAAAATATGCGAAGTATGCTCCTAGTGGTACCAGGTCACGTTTTTGGGGCTAAAGGCTGTTGTAACTCGGTTTGACTTAAAATAACAACAATTATGTACAGAATATAAATTTTAAAGAACAACATTAGCTTTCTTTTGAGATATTAAGCGTGTTTCTATTATTTACCGTTCTGGAGTTATGGCTCCATATGTCAGCTTTTTGGCCAAAAATTTGGATTTTTTTCAAACTTCGAGCGACGAGCGGCACGGGTTAACGTCGTTTAATCGAGCTCAAATTTCGGCTATCTCAATATCTGGAAAGGGGAATCGTTTTGTGGGGTCCAGACGAACAAGTTTCCGACATTTTTTTCCCCCTCTATGAGATCCGGTCACTCTAATGAGAACAGTCGGTATTTTTAAAATATTTTATTATATTAAATTCCTATATAGGTAGGTACGTCACGGCCGCCCACCTTGGCAGTCTTAACGTCCCCCCCATTTGCCTCTAGACCCGCTACCACCCCCATAGAAGGCTCAAGCGCCCACTGGAGAGGCGGTACCGCTCCCATTGGGAACCTCTAGATGATGAAAATTATTTTCGTCTAATACAACATGGAGGTAGGGATATATACGATGTGTGCTTCATTCTACTGATAATATCGATTTTTAAATAAATATAGTAATGTAGATACAAATTTAACTAATGTTGCCAATTTTAAAAACTTCTTAAACTTATATAACTTTATGAAACTATAATAAGCAGTTAGTGGTATTTTTGGAAGTAAAGAGACTTAAAAAAGGAAAAAACTATGCCAGTTCTCATATTCAAACTTCTATAGGAGATTTATGAAAGGTCTCTCAGATACAAACAAGAATCTAAATATGTTTCTTGGGTGTTTACCTGGTAAGTCGACTGTATTGCCTATTGACAGTGTTGTTGACCTTGCTGACTGTCGGATCCCCGATGAGTGATGAGTGTCACTAGTATCCCGCTGACTCCGAAGAAAAAAAGCTGGAAATTTGAAATACCATCAAAGTAGATGCTAGTAAAGTTACTTTAATATTAAATTTATTTTCATTTGTTATTATACACAATTGTTATACGAACTGAATTGTAATTAAGAATATTATAATTATTATATGTAGTAAATGAGTGACATACTTTATTAATAGTAATCAGTTATATTTTTAATGAAAGTTAGATTTTCACTTGATGGGGCGTTATCTGGCGATTTAAAACAGGTGGCGTAAAGAAATATGTATTATCGGGATCAATAAGATGTAACGATTTTGAAGTGTTTTGTTCTAAAGATAAAACATTAATAATTATTATTTATAGGAATAACGGTAACATAAGGAACACTGTCTAACTAGTGGCCTTTAACAAACATGAAGTTTTATAAATTTCTCGCTTGTTTTTGTTTTTGTGTAAATTACATAACTTTTACAGTGTGTGAAAATTCAACGAAAAATGTTTTTAGTATTGAACATATTTCCAAGGAAGGCATCAATTTTCTAGATATTGCTAACAGAATTCAAGAAGATAATGCAAATATCAGTCCAGACTGTAAAAACCAATTCAATATCCTATTAAAGAACCCAGAGGCCCTAGCACGAAGTAAGTATTAATTTACTTTTTATAAAAATATTAATAGACGGGCACAAATCACTTTTATTTTTAATTATTTCGTTGTAGCGATCAATTATATACCTCAATCAAGGTCACTTTTTGACGTTTTTGAATATCGATTTGTATCGGTCGTGAATGTATCCGGCGCTAGAATAAGTTTATTATTTGAATTAAGAGTACTCCTTAACAGCCTAATCCAATTATATGACAAAAGCAATGGTACTATGGGTTCAGAATAGTAAAACATTTAAAAAAAAGCGGTAGTGTTAAAACTATATAGAGATTAGTAAGGCAATATAGGTAAAAGCTATGGTAATATAAAAATGCTGAGGGAAACCGAGGGCCAACATAAGCAATCAACGCCTGAAAACTCTAGATGCGTTCAATTTGCGCTAAACAGGGATCCAACGTTACCACTGCGTAATTTAGCAAACAAGGTGGACATGCTGAATGGCCAAATCTATTTGCATTTCTACCTGAAGAAAGCTCTAATCCCATAGATCAATCATGACTTGAAAAATGAAGAGATAATATCTGATAAAGCTAGCTGTCACTATAAGAAAGAAGTTATCCCTTACTTCGGAAAACATAACATCGATTTTATGGGTGCCCAAAAAATTGCCACTAAAATCCCCCAGGGTTTATTAAGAAGTTTTAAGCTAGTCAATTAAATCAAGAAAGAGTAGTTCAAATCAACCCTACTGAGTTCAAGAAGAAATAGCGAAAAATCAACCACGAAATTTGGAGAAAGAATGGGTACAATCTAATGAAAGATCTTAGACAAGAAGTTTAAACTCTTGGTTCTAACGATCTCATTGACAACTAAAATCAGTTATTAACGTAAAATTAGTTAATTGTGTAGTGAACTCTAATGGATTGTGATAATTAATTAGTAAAGTTGGGGAAGAATATACAGCCGTCTCCCAACTTTCTAGATATATTTTAAAACTATATAAAAAATTATATTAGTCTTTATTTAAGAGCACTGTTCATGATTTAATAATATTACAAACCAATAAAAGCATTGTATTTAAAGCAAACAATTGCTAGCAAATTTGCCATGTAAAATATTCTCGTTGTCTTGTTGTCCTCTTTATCACCCACTTATTTTGACCTTAATTACTTTGGACATTTAGCCAAATTCTTTTTGACAAAAAAATAATTTGAGGCAATTTTAAATATGTAATAGGTTAATTAATTTTTGTTAGCTGCCTTCAAAGCAATTTGTAATTTACAATTTCGAAACTAAAAACTTTAAAAGTTAGGAAAATATTATTGATTTTTATTTCCCTTGCTAAAGAGAAATATTCCATTAGAGAGAATATCATATTGCGAGATATTTTAAATTTATTCACGTTTCAGGGTTCCTAGATTATGAAAAACATAGTCTTTCATTTTCATTTATGACACGATAACTCTCGAATGAAATAAGAAATATACTTTAGAGCTGATACATATATAATAATTGGAATTAAACTTACAAATATATATATATATATATATATATATATATATATATATATATATATATATATATATATATAGCATTGTTATATTTAGTTTTATGATTCTTTCATTGATGGGTTCCCATTTCCGATTTCACCTCCCAAAATTAACTCTTTAAGTCAAAATTTAACTTTCAACACTACATGGCTCTGATGAGGCTATCGATTACTAGATTAGTACCAAATTTCAACTTCTGTGTCAAATAGTCTCGGAGAAAATCGCGTATAACTGATGGACGGACGGACAGACACCTAAGTGATCTTATAAGTGTTCCATACGGAACAATTTATTGAGATGTAACCATTTACTTCCCAGTGAATAATGTGTTGAAAAAATACTGATATACAGTAGCGAACAAAAGTATGGAGACATTTAAATTCCCATCTCTAGTCTTAACATTTAAACGGTTTATAGTTACAATATTTATTTATTAATCGTGTACATGCTAACAAACATTTTGAAGACTAAAACAGTTATTGTTTATTAGAAATGTGCTTAGTTTTTAACGTAACAAAATTATACACAAATAAAAGTATTGAAACATTTTTGTTATAAAATAAAAATTCCACTAAGACGACTAAAATGTCGAAAATATTTAAGATTTAGTGGGATATCCTTTTGCGTCAATCACTGCTTGACATCTTCTGCCCATAGAGTCAATAAGACTAGTAGTATTTTTTCCCATTGTTTTAATGCTATCCAAAGTTCGTCTCGGTTTTTCATATTCCTTTTCCTAATTTGTTTATCCAGATAGTGCCAAAGATTCTCTATCGGGTTCAAATCAGATGATAGTGAAGGCCAGCGCATCACCCGAATCCTTTGTTCAGAAAATCAACTGCTGTTAATAAAGAACTAAGGCAGGAATATCAGGGTGTATCGGTGTCAGACATGACTATTAGGCGTCATACAGTAAAACGTGTCAAAAGCGGCCACAAAAAAGTTTAAAAATATTGGCGGTTTAAGATATGTGGCCGTATTCCCAGGTTTTGCACCCTATAAATAAAAAACATATATTTTTCTATTTTTAAACATTTTCTTTATTTTCCTAAATAGAGTTAGCATACACACAGATTGAAAATGATTTAATAATATAAAAAAATATTTTGAATGTACGGTATATCCACTATAGTAATATATACATAATCTGGATTTTTTAAAAACGTATAAATGTTATTAAGCTTTTTTGAAGTATGTTTCAATTGTTTGTTTGCAATTTTTTAGCTTTGACTTCAAAACCTCAGATTCACATGAAAGTAACACTCGAGAAATATCTATAGCCATTTCACCATTGTTATTATACAAAAAATAGTTTTATATGTCTCTGAAATTTGGACAAATTTTACTCCTACTAGACAAAGTAGATTTTGGAGCTTCACGCTTGAACGTCCACATCGCTGTCTGAATCAGAGTTAAACTTTTGGTCTGTATCGCGCAGTTCCTCAACAATTTCCGAAATACTGAAGTTTGAAATTTCTGTAGGCACATCACTATCAATGGAAACAAACTTATCCAAGTTTACAGTTTTATCATGGACTAAAGGAAAGAGCTGACAAGAGGTATTTCGTCTTCTTCGTCAAAAATAGCATCTTCTGGAACAACATCGAAGAATCCGGCCTTACAAAAAATAATTTTAATTGTAGCTGGAGAAAGATTTTTCCACGCAGTCGTAATCCATATTAGTGCATTCGTTAAATTTATGCTCTTTTCAGATTTTTCAAAATTGCAATAACTGCCAACAAACGTAAGTAGCCATTTGATCGAAAATTTTCTATATATCTCTTAAAATTTTGAATTATTCCTTTTCTAAAGGCTAACAATATAAGGTGGTATTTGGTGGCAAAAAAACCAGTTTAACATTTTCTAGTGGCACTTTAGAATGGGGTGTAGCATTGTCCAAGAAAAACAGCACTTTTCTATTTTGTTTCTTCATTTTATTATCAAATTTATGGAGCCATCTGGTCATAATTTCTGACGTCAACCAGACCTTTTTGTTAGATTCCCATTCTAAGGATAACTTGTCAACATGACTACCTTTAAAACAACGAGGATTTTTAGTTGTTCCAATTATTAACGGATTTTCTTTTTCTCCTTCCATACCTGCACACAGTAAAATAGTTAATCGCCGTTTTACTACCTTTTTTCCTGCATATTTATCGTTTTTTAAAGCAAATGTCTTATTTGGCATGGCTCGGTAATAAAGACCTGTTTCATCAGCATTGTATAAATCTCGTGGAGAATAATCTTTTTAAAATTAGCGGTAATGTAGTTTTCCAGGCCTCTACATCTTTTAAATTTACATCTGCGGACTCACCAGAAACTGACTTAAAGGTAATATTGTGCCGTTTAGAGAAACTTTCCAACCACCCATTTAATGGAGCGAAATTTTCCACTATCAAGTTGCTTAACGCTTCCAGTGAATAAATTGACCAGTTGCAGTAGTAGTAAAAGTAAACGGTTGAAGGCCCATAAAAATAATTAGCATGTCATAAAACCCTTCGGCCAGCCAGGTCGTTATTACCAGGTAAATTTCCAAGGAAATATGCCACAAAAATTTCGATTTAACTGGCCGTGGCCGTTTAAAACAAGTGGCCGTAATTAACAGGTTTTTGTATACGGGAATTTATATACAATAGGTTTCGGGAAGCTTAATACAGTCCATTACTACAGACGGCTACTTATGACAGGTAGTCGTTAACACAGGTTTCACTGTATATATATATATATATATATATATATATATATATATATATATATATATATATATATATATATATATATATATATATATATATATGTATATATATATATATATATATATATATATATATATATATATATATATATATATATATATATATATAATATATATATATATATATATATATAAGTTTAATTCCTACTTCAATTATTATATGTGTACCAGCTCGAAACTATATTTCTTATTTCATTCGAGAGTATCGTATCATTAATGAAAATGAATGGAATATTTTTCTTTAGCATAGACACAATGTAACTAGAGACAATATAACATAACTCCAGTGTTTTTTGTTTGAGTAATGGTCCAGATATTGAAACTGCTTTATTCCTGGCCTTGCAAAACCAATTGTAGACAACTTGATCCACTGCTAACCCTGCTGACTTGGGAAATTTTCGTTTTTGCTCCAGGGGGTGGGGGGGGGGGGGGGGGGTGGGGGGGTGGGGGTTTGGTTATGGGATTTGGTGGTGGGTGGGGGGGTGGGTGTGTGTGGTTGGGTTTTGTGGGGGGGGTGGGGGGGGGGGTGTTTAGGGTGTGGGTTGGTTGGGGGGGGTGGGGGGGGGGGGGGGGGGGGGTGGTGAGGTGGGGAAAAGTTAACACACCCTCTTCAAACATCTTTTTTAGTTCATTCTTATTTTTTAATATATGGAGAATTTGCGTTTTTCCAACCTCGAACTTTTCACTTTCAGCGATGATAATAATTTTGTCTTTTAGTGACAAACGTTTTCGTTTCAGCGACATTATTAAGAACGTATTCAGTACGAAGACAACTTTAAAATAATGGAATAAACAGAATACTTCAAATTTAAACGAGATAATTTTATCAACAATTATGGGTATTTCCTTGAATAAATTGCACAGTTACAGTAGTAGTAAAAGTAAAAGGTTGAAGGCCCATAAAAATAATTAGTATGTCATAAAACCCTTCGGCCAGCCCGGTCGTTATTACCAGGTAAATTTCCAAGGAAATATGCCATAAAAATTTCGTTTAACTGGCCGTGGTCGTTCAATACAAGTGGCCGTAATTAACAGGTTTTTGTATACGGGAATTTATATGCAATAGGTTTCGGGAAGCTTAATATTGTCCGTTACCACAGGTTTCACTATATATATATATATATATATATATATATATATATATATATATATATATAAATGTATATACATATATGTATATATATATATATATATATATATATATATATATATATATATATATATATATATATATATATATATATATATATATATATATATATATATATATATACATATTTATAAGTTTAATTCCTACTTCAATTATTATATGTGTACCAGCTTGAAAGTATATTTCTTGTTTCATTCGAGAGTTATCGTGTCATTAATTCATTTTTCATAATCTAGGAACCCTGGAACGTGAATAAACTTAAAATATCTAGCAATATGATCTTCTGTCTAATAGAATATTTCTCTTTAGCATAGACACAATGTAACATAGCTAAGAAAGGAAAATAAAAGTTAAAAAATGGGTTTATTGTAGAGTAAAAAAACTAATGAAGATCATAGTACATGGTTGAAACATCTTGACAGAAATATATACTATGATATAAAAGTCTTTCAATTTGCAAACATTAATACCCAAGAAAATTGTAAAAAGAATATAGTTGATACATGTTCAAGAAATCAAAAAGAAAGGACAAAAAGTTATATATATATATATATGTATATATATATATATATATATATATATATATATATATATATATATATATATATGTATATATATATATATATATATATATATATATATATATATATATATATATATATATATATATATATATATGTATATATATATATATATATATATATATATATATATATATATATATATATATATATATGTATATATATATATATATATATATATATATATATATATATGTACATATTTTAACTTACTGAGTTATAAAGTTGAAATAATATTTAATTTTATTTTCTGCCAGAAAAATAATCACAGCACCTAAATGTGTTTTGTTCCAGTACATATTTTCCTGCTTATTTTGCCAATATATGTATATTTTACAACAGCTACTTGGAATAGAGAAGACTTCTGTATTTTTAAGGAGAATCTTTTCTTTGTCAGATCTGAGATGTCGTGAGAGTTATTATTTTATCTTTCCCTAAGGTTTTTAAAATGCGGTCGGAGACCTTCTTAACATATGAAAACTGGTCTGCTTGACTTCAAGTCTTCAAAGACACCTGGAGAGGTGTATATTTTTGAATAGGGCGTTTTATATCACGTTACTGAAAATTATTGGATTGAGGACAATAAGGTGTTTTAATTCTGATACAGGAGATTGTAGCTGAGAAACTGATACAGCTCTATGAACAAGGAACCTGATGACTGAATGTTTTTGAACGAAAAGGTGATCTGACTTTCGACTAATAAGAGTATCCAGAAAAGGGAAAGATTATTATTTTTAATTTCAAAGGTGAAGTACATATATATATATATATATATATATATATATATATATATATATATATATATATATATATATATATATATATATATATATATGTAGTAATGGTTTTTCGGGTATCCCGTGTTAGCTTGAAGTCTCTTGATGGACGGTTTCGCTGGCACGGCATCACAGACAAAATAGGAAGACTTCTAGGAAAACACCAAATTGAGACCATTTACACAACCAACCAAAAAATTAAAGATATTCTACCTACACCAAAAGACATTATAGCCTTAGAAGACCAAGGCGTATATGAAATCCCGTGTCAGGACTGCGGTCTTTCATACATAGGCCAAACAAACAGGAAAATCAGTGCCAGAAGAGACGAGCACAAAAAAACGCCGTAAAAACAAAAATCCACCACTTCTTCTCTAGCACAACATGCCCACAATACCGGCCACAAAATCGATTTTGACAAAACCAGAACCCTACAAAAAAGTAATAACCTATCCACTAGGGTAATCAAAGAAGCCATAGAAATAGAAAAGAGGCCCAACAACTTAAATAATCGGAATGATAGCCAACGTTTACCGAACTCTTGGAAACATATTCTATCCCAGTACCAAGTCCAACCAAGAGAAACAATAACTCAACCATATGTTACTTCACCAACACAAACATTACAAAGAACCACAGGACCGACAACGCGCAGCCAAAGCCGAGCCTCTATTGGCCAGATCCGTCCGACCAATAGAAACACCCCCGAGTACATAAAACTGGCGCACTCAGGGCCAGTCTCGACATTCAACGCCAAGACACCGACCAGTGATCAACGCTTTGAAAAAGATGGATGAGATTCCATCGAAACGTCAGCGAAACCGTCCATCAAGAGACTTCATGCTAACACGGGATACCCGAAAAACCATTACTACATTTCACACCCGTGAGAACATTCGTCAAAACATATATAATATATATATATATATATATATATATATATATATATATATATATATATATATATATATATATATATATATATATATATATATATATTTAGATTTAGATGTACTGAATTAAGATGATTGAGAAAACTGTGAACAATATGTTATAATCGGAAATTATATCCTGAGGATGAAAACAAGAGTAAATACGCAAAATAGTCATGATATGACTATGATAAAATTATATGTGTACAAAGTGCTTTCAGTGCTGTTTACCTATGTTACACATTTTCCGTTCATAAAAATTACACAAAATTACAAAAAAGCGGTGCTAATTAGATTTTTTACATATATAGATTAATATCCACTCAAAACGGCGACTAACCTAATTTATTTCTAATCGGTTACTACGCACAAGTGTAAAAATGGGCTTTTCAGACGTCATTATCTGACTTTTGGCATCCCGTGGCACATTCTAACATTAAAAACTAATTTTTTTACGGTACCACGATAAATATAGCAAGTCACTTTTTCCAATGTTTTAATCGTTTTGTCGTACCAATAATTTTCAAGTTTTGTTAACATTGTGTCAACAACGATATATTCTAATTTTAAATTTTTTTAGTGGCTGATTCCTGGTCAAAATTTCCTTACAGTGGAGCTTTGTATACAGCATCAAGAAGAGACTACGGTAATTATGACGAATGTGTAAAACTGGATATTAAAGAAGGCGACATTCAAGTTCTTGGAAAATATTGTGCGTGGGGTTTTGTTATTCCAACGACTGTAAGTAAGATTAATAAAAAATCAACTTTTTATTGTTTAAGGTCTGTTTACAAGTTAAAATTTAACACATTGTAAAAAGAAGTTCCCGAGTGTGTTGCTTATACGTTAACTGTCTTATCGTCATGAAAGTTGTCTAGGTCTGTATTATTCTGATTTGTATTTCCTCAGTGTAGTAGTTCTTTTGTTTATAGTTTTGTCAACGTTAATGTCTAATCTCTATTGAGCAAAATAATTTATTTTAGAGTGGAGTAAAATCTGGGAAAATAGAGGTAGAGAATAGAATGTATATTATTTAATATCTGATCTTATAGATCAATAGAAATAAAGTCTGCTGGACCAACATCATTTTGTGTCCATACATCCACCACGTCTTTTTTTAATAATCTGATCCAGCGGAATTTAGATTTCAGTCATTTAACATTATATTTCGTGTTTCATAGAAAGGCCAGAATAAATACTAAAAGACGAAATACTATTTTTGATCATCAAATGTAAGATGTTAACATAGACGAAACAATTATTCTTGTCAGACTATGTAACTCCGTATAAATTTTAGACAACCAAAGGAGATAAAGCATTACCTCCTCTTCACAATAAAAGAGGCGAAGCTTATACGGGATGGGACTTCGTATTTTAATAATATGTAGAATTCACCACAAAATAAGCTAAGAAAACAGTCACATTTAAACTTTTTACATCTTCTAGAGGTTTTTTTATTTCCCGTTCAGTAGCAGCCAGTTGAATGTTCAGTCTATACCATTCGTAGATGATATTACATAGCTAAAAAACTTGGCAGTCCCAAATGCATTCCTTTTAACCCTACATCCCATGGGGATGCAGGACGAAATATCACACCTGGTATGTTCTGCCTGTCCTAGAAGGCGACTAAAAGAACAATTTAGATGATAGATGCCCAGATCCCACAGACATCGCCCGGTGTGACATACGAGATTTACACTCGAACATAAATTCAGTGCACCAATACCTGCAATCAAATAAACCTTATGTACTTGCTCTTTATGAAACCAAGGTTAGTTTATCGACCAGCACTGACAACTTTCTCTATATCGAGGACGAATTCTATTCCCGGTTTAGGCGATCTCTCTTGCCAACGAGAGGAGGCTCTGGAGCCCCGAAACTTTGTTGTTATGTGGTTAAAAATAACGATCCAACAAACCACAAGGTTTATCTGCAGCCTCTATCGACCACCAAGTGATGTTAATTTTAGGACACTTTCCCTTTCTCTTGCAGACACCGCCGATCATTTACAGATTAACTATCCAAATGCCGAAATTGCCGTCCTGGGAGAATGTCCACCACATCAACCGGCGACGGAGAGTTCGCCAGTCTTCTGTTTTTACCCACCAATCACGAGATTTACACTATCACCGTAAATCCGCCGTTAGATTTTTCTGACCATAAACTGCTTTCGACATAGAGTATCCAACCGCTCAGTGACAGAGAAGCACCTAAGCAGCGCAACTACAAATTTGTTAAATGGGAAGAACTCATGGAATATTTTCGAAGTTCCCCTTGACTAGACGTTTGTTTTAGATCCGACAACTCATCTGATTGCGCTAGAGAGGTTTCCGATGTCACTTAAGTGGCCTAAAAGCTTACATTCCTCTTTTAAAGAAACATCCTTCCAACGGCAAAGAAGTTATCGACAAAACAAAGGAGTTACACAATCAAAGAATTTTTAATTAATATTAATAATTAACCTGAACAAACTTCTTGCCTGCCCCAACAATTCTAGGTCCTTTTGGTCAGGCGCTAAGCCCATTAGTCAAAATTTCACTAAATCTACTATACCACCACTCACACGGTCGGATAATACTACTGCAACAATACCAGTTGAAAAAGCCAACTTGTTAGCTGAACTTTTTGCTTCACATTTTACCGTCAATTTCCAAGAAAAGACATCACCAACTATTCCCATAGCGCAGAGGATGTCCGATGTCATCTTAAAACAGGGCATCATAAAATGTAGCTAGCTAGACACCAAAAAGCTTCCGACACTAACGATATAACTGCCAAAACTCAAAAAATGCTCAAGAGAACTAACACCAGTTTTATATAAACTTTTCAACCTATTCTAGAGAAAGCAAATATTTTCTTTTTGCCAGAAGACCTTGCCAAACAACTACCGACCAGTCGCACTGCTTTCAATAATATCAAAAGTTATGGAAAAAGTGATCAATCACCATGTGCTAAAATATCTTGAAGAAATGAATATTATTATCGACCATCAATATGGTTTTCGTAAGCAAAGATCAACAGATCTTCTAACTTATGTAACATATGTTTGGAAGAACGTATAACGAACACTTTGAAGAATCTGGAGCGGTTGCACTTGATATATCCACGGCATTCGACCGTATTTGGCCCGATGGATTGTTGGCTAAGCTACGCTCTTATAATATGTCTGTTTATGGCTCTTGTGTTTCCTCAGAGAGCGTTTTTTCCAAGTTGCAGCCGACGGATTTCAACCATGATAGTACGCTTATTTTGTCGTTAACTTTTAACGCTCGAACATGGGCTACTCATGCCAATAACCGTATGTAGCAAGTAGTCGTTCAACTTAACAAAGATCTAAAAGAAAATTCTATCTTGGAGTGATAGTAAGCAAGTAGAATTTAATGCTACAAGAACCCAGGCGGCAGTTTTTTCTAATAAAAACTAACGTTGCTGAACCCGACTAGTTATGTCGGGTTACTCGATTCCTCTAGCAATGTCACTCCATCTGCTGGGTGTTAATTTGGGAGCAAATATGTCTTGACATGAACATGTTGCAAGCATAGCAATGAGAGCTTCGTAGAAGCTAGAAATATTATTTCGAACTAGAAAGCTTTACACTTCACAACAACTGTTAATTCTGTATACAGCTCAAATTAGACTAACGATGGAATACTGCTCCCATGTTTGGGGCTCTGCTTCCAAACATAAGCTGCAATTGCTGGATTATATTCAGAAGAGAACTGTTTGGCTGATTGAAGACCCTAAACTGACCTTTATTCCTTGAAGCATCGAAGAACGGTGGCCGACTTGAATCTACTCTACAAGTATTTTCACCGATAGTGAACTATATATTCAGCCCGCTTAATTCCTCTCAAAAAGGTACATGCTAGAAATATACGATGCACTAACACTTCAGAGCCGTATGAAATTCAGCTTGTCACTCCTCGTATAATCCTTTTCAAGCAGTCTTTTATATAGAGAACCTTCCAACTATCCTTTTAGAATGATTTGCCCAGGACTGTAAATCCTACCGAGTACAATTTACAGAAGTTCAAAACCAACGTGAATCGCTTTTGGCGTACACGCGTCGTTCCTGTAGCTCTTTAGGGATTTTTCTGCAACATATATTCTATGTTCATAAATAAAAGAAAATAAGTAAATATTCTGGACCCCCTTTGAAACATAAGAATCATATGGCGTTGGTGAAGCAACTAAAGGCGAATCGAAAGATCCGCAACTTCAGAAGTTCTAAAAATGTTCCTTATATTTGCCGGACCATCCTAAGACGCGTTTCGCCGTATTACAGCTCATCAGTTGGGCTAGTTTCAGCATAAATAAGAACACCATTTTCAGTCCTTATCCAGGTACGGAAAACAATGACAAAATAGATGCTTAAACTGCACCTCTGTCGATGTCTTATTTAAAGTCTTTCCAAACGAAGCGGCCAGCACGGCTGACACTTACCAGGTGTACAAGTATGAAATGTGGATTTCAGACAACAGATGGTGCACCAATGCAGTTTGTGCTATAAATATTTGACGCTGCGCCATTTTGTTGTGTCATCAACAAGTATCAGACGCGCACGAGTGATAAATTGGAAAAATGTGTGCATAGTGTTGTGTTGTTGTGTTCAATATGTCGAAATTTATACGAACAAAGAGCATTCGCGGACAGCATTAATTTTTTTGTTTTCATTTGAAGAAAACTGCTGTTAAATCATACCGACTACTTCAAGAAGCTTATGGTGAACATGCTCCATCGCAAGATACGTGTGAACGATGGTTTCGGCGTTTCAAAAGTGATGACTTCGATGTTGCAGACAAGGAACTTGGAGAACCGCCAAAAAAATACGAAGATGTGGAATTGCAAGCATTGTTGGACGAAGATGAGTCGTAAACACAAAAACAACTCGCCAAGTAATTAGTCAACAAGCTGTTTCCAGTCGGCTACGAGAGATGGGAGAGATTCAGAAGACCGGTAGATGGGTACCAGATGAGTTGAACGACAGGCAAATGGAAAAAAAAAGCGCAAAAACACGTGTGACATTTTGCTCGCTCGGTACAAAAGGAAGTCGTTTTTGCATCGTATAGTTACAGGGGATGAAAAGTGGATTTATTTTGAGAATCCCAAGCGCAAACAATCATGGGTAGACCCAGGTGCGCCATCCACATCGACTGCAAGACCGAATAGCTTTGGGAGAAAGACGATGCTCTGTGTTTCGTGGGACCGGAGGGTCTGGTCTATTATAAGCTGTTAAAACCTGGGGAAACGGTTAATACTAAACCTTATCAACAACAATTGACCGATTTGAACCGTTCGCTGCTTGAAAAAAGGCCAGAATATCGTTAAAGGCAACACAAAGTCATTTTTCTTCATGACAATGCTCCATCACATACGGCAAAACTAGTTCGCCACACGTTGGAAGCACTCAGCTGGAAAGTTCTACCCCATGCGGCTTGCTCACCAGACTTGGCTCCTTCCGATTACCACTTGTTTGCATCGATGGGTCACGCACTTGCTGAGCAGCTCTTTGGTTCGTACGAAGATGTGAAAAAAATGGCTCGATAAATGGTTCGCAGCAAAAGGGGAAGATTTTTACTGGTGTGGTATTCACAAATTGCCTGAAAGATGGGTAAAAATGTATAACAAGCGGTGGAGCATAGTTTGAATAAAGCACTTTTTATCATTCTTCCGAATTTAACATGTTTTTTAGAAAAAAAAAATCCGCATTTCATACTTGTACATCTGGTAATTGCAGAAGCGCACCTTCTCGAGCTTCCCGCTCGAAGTCATAGATGGCTTTGGTGAAGCAACTAAAGGCTAAATGCGTCTTAGGATGGTCGGGCAAATACAAAGAACACTTTGGGAACTTCTGAAGTGCGAATCTTTCGTTGGAAATAAGTCATCGATAGAGTGCAGTATAAGCATCCATTTTGTCATAAGAATCATATGTTTGGTTAGAATATAACTATTATAATTTATGAAAATATAATAGTTATATTCTAACTCTAATAATTAATCAACAAAAAAAGAATAAAACAAATTAAAGCTTAACCAGTAGCGTTTAGTTTGAAAGTATGGGTTCTTCCTCCAATTATTTATACAAATCTTAAGACGGATTTGCAAATAACACACTTTCGTCTACTATTCGTTGATCTGTTTTTTTAACCTTTGGGTAAAATAACCAACTTGTCATATGCTTGGTGGTCTTAGGACTCTCTCCCCTCTATTGAAATTATACCAACTCGCAAGTTGATAAGTTCTTCGATTTGTTTTTTTTCATTAGCAATACAAATTAATATTATTTTTTCAAAAATTCGCTTACTATTTACAGTTCAACTACCGAAATATTGTCAAAAAATATTTCTTAAATTCTAACTATTTTGTACACAATTTAAAGAAAACCACGAATTTTAAACAAAATATAACTTGGTTATAAAATCATATGCGCCCTCGTAGTTCCATTAAAAATCACAGTAACTGTTATGTTATAGTTGTATTTTTTCAATGCTACTTGATTCGATTAGTGTTTTAATCATCGGCAAAACCTTATGGGAAGTCCTGGAATTATTTTTATTTTTGAAAATTATTGTAGTAATCTCTAATTGATAGTGTTATTGTTGACACTAACACGTAGCTGAAAAGTTCTTGGTCTGATACTTAGATGTTGCCCTTTTCAAAAATTCCATATGATTTTTAGGAAGTACCAACCTTCAAACGATACGTGTCAAAATTTCATGACTTTTCGATGATTAGTTTACAATTTACAGTGGTTTTAGTGACGCTACTTTTGGTATTTTCAAAACAATTTGAACTGTTGTTTTTCGTGTGTTGATTGAACACAATTTTTAATGGGAAAAAATACTGTTCAAGCAAAGCAATGGCTTGATAAGTGGTACGAGGACTCTGCCCCTGGAAAATCACTCATCATTTACTGGTATGCTGAATTTAAGCGCGGTTGTATAGACACAAATGATGCTGAACGCTCTGGACGCCCAAATGAGGTGATTACACCGGAAATTATAAAAATATCCACAAAATCGTTATGGATGACAGTAAAGTGAAATTGCATGGGATAGCTGACATCCTAAAGACATCAAAAGAACGTGTTGGTCATATTTTGCATGAACTGTTGGGCATGAGAAAGCTCTGTTCGAAATGGGTACAGCTGCCACTACCGTGCTCACAGTGGACCAAAAAAAACATGTCGATGATTCTGAGCGATGTTTGGACCTGTTTACGCGAAATAAAAAGGATTTTTTCATGCGATATGTCACAATGGATGTAACATGGATCCACCACTACACAGCGGAATTAAATCGGCAGTCAGCTGAGTGGACAGCAGCCAATGAAAGCCGTCTGAAGCGACCAAAGGCACAACAGTTGGCTGGGAAGGTTTTAGCCTTTGTATTTTGGAGTACACATGGAATAATTTTTATCGACTTATATAAAGTTATTGGTGCGTTTGATGGTAGAAATCGCAAAGAAACGACCCCAAATGAACAAGAAAAAGTCTACTTTCATCAAGACAATGCACCGTGCCATAAGCCACTGGTTACGAAGTTCGAATTGCTTCCTTATCCATCGTATTCTCCAGATTTGGCCCCCAGCGACTATTATTTGGCTCCAATGAAAAAGTTATCGCCGCAACTGAGGCCTATTTTGAAGGCAAAGACAAATCCTCCTACAATAAAGGTATAGAAATGTTAGAAAAGTGTTGGACGGATTGTATCGCTCTTGAAGGAGACTGTGTTGATGAATAATGTCGAATTTTGCAAAAAAAATGTATTTCAAGTAGCTAAATCAAAAACTTTTCGGCCTACGTGTTATTAACTTCAATTAAATCGAAAAAAGAACCCATTATCAATTAATTTAAATACAATGAAACTAAACACTTTTTACAATTTTAGAATCCTTTTCTACTCGCATCTTGCACTCCTGACAAATGTACTGCCAACGACCTTTTATATGCCATTGGTTTATCACCAGCTTTACCAATTTTTAATAATAATTATTGTTCAACTAAAAAGACTGATTCTGAGCTAGACGCTGGAGCTATTATTGTACTGTAAGTAAAACCATATTTAATAATCAATTTCACTAGTTGCAAGTCCTGATTTGGATACAACGGTCATTAAATCTGAAAGCTATTAATAAAAAGCGAAGAATATTTATTTAATTGACTTAATTGTTACTTGATGACTTGTAAATAAATAATAGATATTCAACTCTAATAGTGGAAATAAAAAGTTTTCAAATTTTTACTTAAAAAGATTTTCTTTTATTATTATATTGACGAATCAGACATGATCTGTTTCATATCACTGCTACTTTATCAAATATAGCCTCCTAAACTAATACTATAATAGTATTTATAATTTCTTAACTAAAGACTAACGATTAACAACAGATTAGAAAATTAAGTTTAACAAAGGATATTTCCAATTGATCATTCAGTATATTCCCTGATCTCTTGTATTTCTTAACTTCTAATAAGTCCAAAAATCAGAGATTATTTTCTCTGTATAAAATCACCATAAAAATTATGACTTTGTTCGATAAGGTTGTATGAATTAGCGGAATTTAATTTTTATGAATGAAATTTTTATTGAGTTCTTGAATTTTAATTTTAAAATTGCAACCTGTTTGTCCTGTGTAACTATATGTGGCTATATATGATACTACTATCCAAAGCTCTTTTCTACATCCTTAATCTCATAAATTAGCAGCATACCATAACATGTTACACAAATTAATTAGTGTTCCAATGGATATAGAAAATTACCACAAACTGAAACTGAACTAACTGACTAACCTGAACTAAACATTATAAAAGAAATAGCTATAAATAACAGATATTATATGCTTAAAAATAAATTGAGGATACAAGCCTTTCCTTAATTTATCCCAGAAATGCTCCTAATAGAACAAAGTTCAATTCTTTAACGTATTTAGGCAAACCTACTGAACATGTTGCTAAGGCTACCAAAAAACGTAATATCAATATGGCTTTTAAAACCAACAACTCTTCGGGAAGGTAGGGCCGGTGGATGATCATCTAAGTAATTCTTATTGTAAAAGATTTAAAGATTTTGCCGTTGCACATTTAAATGTGAGGTCGATGAACACCGGCTTTGATGAGTTTTTGTATTATATGAATACGTATCAATTTAACATAATAGGCCTATCTCCACTTGATGATTACGACTCGTGTTCGATTCCCGGGTATACCTTTGTTCGAAAGGATAGAAATGGTAGAGGTGGTGGGATTGGCTTCTATATTAAAAACTATATTAAATTTAAACAAATGACATTAGACATTAGATGCCTCGATCTCGAATATATTAGTATTAAATATTACTCAATCATAAAAAAATATTGCTTACAAATATATATATAGGTCTGGATTGGGATTCAATTTTTTATATTGATAATATTGAAACCAAATTGGAAGTACTTAACTCTTTCATATTATACTTAATAAATAGGCATGTGCCCTACAGGCATACAAAGGTCAAAGAAAGGAATAGTGCCCCTTGGCTTACGGATAATATAAAGCTTTTAATGCGGTTAAGAGATAAAGCTCATTCCAAATATCTAAAGAATAGGTCACTAGAGCGTCTCCAATATTACCGGGAGCTTAGAAATTTTGCCAAGCACGATATTATAAGGGAAAAAATTTCATATTTTAATCACTTTTCTCGAAAAAATGGTCAAGCCTTCTGGACAGAAGCAGCTCAGTTAAACTTGACACGTAACAAGTTCCGGATCCGGATGATTTGTGCGATCCTGTCTTATTAAATAATTATTTTTCTTCCTGTACTGGAGGATTGAACAACGTATCAGCAAATGAAATGATTTATTATAATGAAATGAAATTTAGTTTTAATCTAATTACCGAGAGAGAGTTGTTAGCCATCATAAAGAAAATCTCTATTAATGCCATAGGAGAGGATGGTATTTCAGTTAAAGATCTTAGACTCTGTCTTCAATACAGCACGCGTCCGCTAATAAATATAATCAATTGTTGTATATTGGAAGGGTGCTTTCCGAATATCTGGAAAAAGGCTATTATTAAGCCATGTGCCAAAGTGACAAACCCCATGGAACCAAAGGACCTACAACCAATTAGTATACTCACAACTTTATCAAAAATTCTGGAGCGACATGTATATCAGCAAATATTTTTATATGTAAATAGTAAACAAATAATACCCAATTGTCAATCGGGATTTCGACCATATTTTAGTACTACTACCAGCTTGGTTAATTTACTGAACGATATTCGTTTCAATGAAGATAAGAATGAAACCACCTGCTTAGCTCTTTTGGATTTTAGTAAGGCGTTTGACACCCTAAATCATGATCTGCTCTTGGCAAAGCTTTACTATTTTGGCTTCTCAGACCAGTCAGTTATTTTTATGGAACATTTTCGAAAAAAAAATCGATCACACTGTGTAGAAATTAGAAAAGATTTTAAATCCATTAAATCTAATTACATACCGCTTACTAAAGGAGTGCCCCAGGGCTCCATCTTGGGTTCACTATTGTTTTCTCTTTATGTGGCAGATATTGATAAGGCGATAGAATATTAAAAAAATGCAACAGTATGAAGATGACTCTCAAATATATATGCCATTTCCTTTAAATAAGTTACGCACTTCTTTAGTATATTTTAATAGGGACCTAAATAACATATATAATTTTTGTAATGATCATAGCCTCAAGCTTAATGCTCAGAAGTCTTGTTTTATGCTGTTTGACGGTGATAAAAATACAGAAGGTATACTTTTTGATACCTTTATACCTTCCATTGACAATACTTTTTTGCCTTTAGTTCATGGGGCCAAAGTATTAGGAGTAATTTTTGACAAATATCTTTCATTTCAATCACATCTTGATATTAAATTAAAGGGTGCTTATATTCGTTTAAAAAAACTGTATAATCTAAGGAATCTTCTGCCATCAAAAACCAAATATTATTTGTGCAACAGCTTGATCTTATCTTTATTTGATTATGCTGATGTTGTATATGGCGACTCTTTGTCAGCCCCAGTATGTTAGATTAATCCAGAAAATACAAAACTGTTGTATGCGCTTTTCTTTTAACATTCCATTCAGAAATCGAATCATACCCTATTTAAATAACAGCTACATTTTAAATATGGAAAAATCGTAGAAGGTGTCACTTGTATAATTTTGTCTATCGAATTTTTAAATTTGGACAACCCCAATACCTCAGCGAACAATTTAGTGTTTTTCTGCATCCGCACGATACAGGGAACATTAATTCTTTTAGAGTTCCTCAACACAGGAAGCCTGCCTTTCAAAAGTCCTTCATTTTTGTTGCTGTGCATTTGTGGAATTCTTTGTCACAAGAGGTTAAACAATTATCACCAGGCAAGTTTTCTTCCTGTGTAAAACACCAACTAATTAATCAGCAAAGAATTCTAATTTAACGTAATATTTACCTACTTCTTTGTATATAATTTGAGATCCTTTTAGAGGTGGTACCACTTGCCTACCATGTCATATTATGTAAAATTTGCTCTGTTTATTCATAATCTCCCCGCGTCTCCGCCGCCAGTTTCACTGCGTGCTCGCCGATCCCTCTTTGCGCTCTGCTATTTTTAGAATTTTTTATTCTTAGAATTTTTACAATTAGTTTTTTATTTATTTTTAATGTATATGTTCGTCACAGGGTGGCACTACACATGCCCAAATAGTGAAGGGCTTGTGGTATCGGCTATTATAGTCGCTGTGCCATCCTTTTTGTCATATTTCGAGCAAATTTAATTTCTGTCACTTTATGAATTTGTAGATATTGGCAAATAAACTGAATTTGAATTAAAGAAAAATGCGGCGTGTATAGATTAGATTGTGGTTCTTGCCTAAAAAGTGTACATAGTTCAAACAGGTGGCAATTTACAATTGGAATTCATAAACACAATAAGGATTTCGTTCATAAAAGATTCAATTCTGCGTAGTCTCTCATCTTTTCGTATATAGTCATAATTTTAATGTTGATTTTCGATTTTATACAAAGAAAATAAAGGTCA
Organism: Pachyrhynchus sulphureomaculatus; assembly: GCA_019049505.1. Lineage (NCBI taxonomy): Eukaryota > Metazoa > Arthropoda > Insecta > Coleoptera > Curculionidae > Pachyrhynchus > Pachyrhynchus sulphureomaculatus. The sequence goes on along the minus strand of CM032449.1, from coordinate 70,725,731 downwards.
TAAACTCTCATTAACGGAATCATTACAAATTAATAAATACAAAATATCAGATAATATAGTGAATGATCAATTGGAAATAAGTAATAATCCTTTGTTAAACTTAATCTTCTAATCTGTTGTTAATCGTTAGTCTTTAGTGAAGAAATTATTGTAAATACCTGACTATTAGTTTAGGAGATCACTTTGATAAAGTAGCACTGCTATAAAACATGTCATGCCCGATTTGTCAATCTATATAAATAAAAATTAAATGCTATTCGTTGGCAAGCGCATCACTTGAGAACGGCTGGACCGATTTCGCTAATTAAAAAAAAAAATGTTCGTAATAGTCCGAATAAGGTTTTTAGGGAAAAAACATTGGAAAAGTTGCCCGGAAAGTTGAAAAATTCGGGAAAAACTGAAAGTGCTTTTTTCTATGAGATTTTTGTATGAACTCAAGACCATAACTCACGATTCGAACGATGGATATGCGTAATTCTTTTTTTGTTTTATTCGTTATCGTCCTGGAAAATTCAGGACAATTACACCGGAAAGTCGGAAAAATTCGGACAAACTACAAAAATCATAATTTTTATATTCACTCTCGGTCATAACTGACGATAGGAACAACATATTTGGTTGATTATTTTTTTTGTTTTGTTCGTTATGCTCCCGGGATGGAAATAACTCAATTGAATGTTTTCAATTGAAAACAAAATCTGGAAAATCTGGAGAAAAATCTGGAAAAACGCATTCCAGCCTAAATTAAAATAAAATTACATTTGTTTTTACTTTTGTGTTGTTTCGCGATCTGTCCAACAAGTGTAGTTATTTTATTTCTATTCCAATTTATTTCGCTACGTGCGCAAATGTCGTTTGACAGCTGATTGTCAAATTGTGAATCAAGCGAATCGGTTACATAGTGATGAAAAATTGATTTAGTTGTTTACTTTCAGTTGAATTGTGATTTTGTTGTAAGTTCATCGCAATTAAGTTTCATCGTTTTATCTCAAACAAATTTACACATTTACTTACAAATACGGTGAGTTTTGAACTGACAAAAAGGTTATACAGTAACAACAAAGTGAATCAATTGTACATTTTCAGTTGAATTGTGATTCTTCGCATCGCACATTGTGTCGCAATCGACACAATTGGATTGATACAATTTTATCGCATTGCAATGCCGCCAATAAGACGGCCGCAGAACTCGCAATGCTACAAACCAAACGAATTTTCCATCCAATCGAACTGCAGAGCAACGCCAAGAGCGAAATTAAATTGAACGGAATCGATTATCACAAACACATTCAGCACGTACAGAAGAAGAAATGCAAACGAAGATGATATGCATCGAATGAGACATCATCGGTCAGTAGAAACCAATCGCGCGACAATAAATTTGAATAGTCGTGCAAGAAGACAAACTAATGTTGGGTTGAATACTCATCGAGCTGCATTCCGTTACAACAGTGCAGACCAATCTATTCCTATTGGATCGATGAGCGTTGTGTACCCACATTGTAAAACATTGAAATACAGAAATGAAACCTCTGGATTGTGTTGCGCACGTGGCAAAGTCAAATTGACACCATTGGTCCCGCCACCAGAGCCATTGCGCTCATTGGTTTTTGGAACAGGGACAGATTCCACACATTTCCTGACACAAATCCAGAAATACAACAGTTGCTTCCCAATGACACAGCAAACCAATTGAAACAAAGCATTTCTTTGTTTTGATTGTTTACTTGAACATCGATCTTGAAATCGTAATCGAAATGTAAATAAAACACCTTGAGTTTCATTGTGATTTCAAATTTAATGGAAGAAAATAAATCATTTGGTTGACATGAAATTATGACTTAATTCAATTGTGATTTAAATTTTGGAACAAAACTGCATGGTTTCAAGTCGAACACATTTCAGGCACATCACACATATCCAGCATTTTAACGGTGTACTGCCGATAGAATTCATCTCGCATGTAAAATTTCCCATTGCCATACTTCTGAATGTACTCCTCCTCAAATTGAATATCCAATCGTTGATAGATACAATGATCAGTCAGATCAGTCAGAAATACGTCTTTTTCTCATTTTTACTTTGTTTACACATTTCCAATAGCTTTTCACAAATTCACAAAACGATCACACAAATTTATTGAAATTTGGACAGGACAACGTCTATCGGGTCAGCTAGTATAATAATAAATGAATATCTTCTCAAGTGAAAATGTGAAAAATTTTTATTTCTAGTATCAGAGTTGAAAAATATTTATTCATTTTTGTTTCTAGACTAGCAGATGTTGGATATCCGTCATAAAATAGTCATTTTATTACAAAACAACCACTTGAACATATAGATTACGGATGTCCCTAAAATCGTGGTTTTTAAAATCTCTACCACGTTCTTAATTTTGTTTTTTCTGAGAATGATCACGTCACAATCATAATTTACTTCAATCTGAAAGAAAAAAAAAAAAGATAGACCTTTTTATTTAGGTATTTGATAATTAACGTAACAGAAAAGCATTATTAGTGTTCCGTAAGGAAGACTTATAAGATCACTTCGGTGTCTGTCCGTCCGTCCGTCTGTCACACCCGATTTTCTCCGAAACTATTTGGGAGAGAAAGTTGAAATTTGTTATTAATATAGGAATTGATGGTCTCATCAGAGCCGTGCAGTTTTGAAAGTTAAATTTTGACTTAAGGGGTTAGTTTTTGTGGGTGAAATAGGGAAGCGAAAATTTTTTTTACTAGGTCATCGAGTGGGGTGTCAAATTGAGTGGAGTGTCAAATGAAAGCTTGTAAAAATACGAGTTCGAAAAGTACTGATCAAAAAATTTTGAAATAACTCTGGAATACTCTCCACAATGTGTAAATTGAACGAAAATGATCACGAGTGCATTACCTTTAATAATTTATCTGGAATATAAAAAAAACAAAAATTTCAAGGTTATCAGTTTTCAAGATTGGAAACAAACTTTGTTGAAAACTCATTTGGGGTGTGTTTTGTGAAGTCACTGATCATTTTATATCTTAGGAACAAAAATTTACATGTTTAAATTTAAAAGCAATCAACTTACGGAACACTAATTGCTGAAGTTCAACTTGCTCTTCACCGGTTATTTTTCCTTTGACAATTCATGCCATACAATGTGGATCGCTAACTCCGAGCATTTTAAACAACTACAGCGAATATTGCTAGTTTAATCCTAAATAATAATAAAAATCATGAACTGACGATTAATTGACAGAGTAAAATTTAGGTTGCAACAAGATTACAAAAATATATATAGGAAATCGTGATTGAATGTTAACATACTAATATAACTGGGTCATGGGCATACTTTTGCCACTTACATCTTAGAGCCTGATGAAATTTTATGAGCCGGTGTGGTATCAGGAAAACACCTGACAAAAAAGTTTTGATTTTTAGTCCTTTCATAGCGATTTTTCAAAATGAACCATCTTAGGCGGCTTAAAAACTATTTTGGTACATATCTTGCTTAAAAGTGGTAGCACACATCTCACACTTTAGTCGTTGAAAAGACCTTGTAGATGTCGATTTTTCTTAAAATTTGTTATCTTGAAGATACTTATATATGAAAATTGGGAGGGGGGGATTTGCGAGGAAGGGTATTTTGCGAGGTAAAACGGCATCAAATATTGACCTACAAACCACCATTTTCCTTAAAATGTACGCACTTCAACCCCGTGCTCATGTGATATTCATTCGCCATTTCGTTAACTCTTAATGTGTCGGAGCCAATTCCCCTTCCCTCGTCTTTTCCCTCCTTCCCTTTTACAGCTATCCCGCGTGTCCTTTTTTTCTTGAAAATCCCCAAATTTAGGAGTTTTGTCACAGAGTGAGCTTGGCGCTCGGTAACCTCCTCCGTTACAAGAGAGGAGTCTGTAGTGGTATACTGGACTGTCAGTGTTATTGACTTCAAAACTCATTGAGGTTAAATTTGAGTGACTTTACCATATAAAATAGTTACATACATCATCTTTAATGTCTTAATTATCTTAAACCTTCAAATTATACAGTTCTAACTGGAGTACTATGATGAAAATCAGTTCTACGAATTAAGCTTCTTAAGTAAAAAGGGATGAGATAAAAAGGTAATGATAAAGGAGCCGAAGGGTAAGGGGAGGAGGTGACAGGAAAAGCAAGGGAACGAGTTGTGGAACATAAGGAGCTAATGTAATGGAGTCACGTCATGCCGGTGTGCAGTAAGGCGCATTCCAATGAAAATGATGGTTTGCGGTTCAATACTTCAGGCCATTTATAACCCTGTTTCAGAAAACAACTGCTTCATTTTCATATACAAGTTAGGTTATAGTATAATCTTCCAAAATTGAAAACTTATCAGATAGGTTCAGATACAATGTCTTTCATTTTCTCTCAATCAATTTATACCCCATGGAGAGGTCTTAAAAAGCAATTTTTTCTAAACTGAAATAACACATAGTTGATTATCTGGGTATCTCAGAAAATTTCTCTAGATTTATTCAAAAGAATCTTCTCTAATTCAAAATGATTATCTCTCGTTCAAAGTTAGTTCAGATGGGAGGATTGGAGAGATCTCTCTTCATTTCTGAAATACTAGACAAAGATTGAATATTAATTTTTATATCTTGATTTTATAGATTTCAATAATGCATACTAAATTTCGGTTTAAAAATTGTAGGTGAAATAAACGAGCTTTAATTTCATCTTGACAATCAATTCTTCGTCTTCTTCTTCTTCTTCTTCTTCTTCCACGTACTGTAGGCCTCAGGCCTGTAGTTTCCAACTCATCAGTTTTCTTGAGATGTTGATGTCCAAGATTCCATCTCTTTGGAGGTCTTCCCAGGGGTCGTCGTGTCCGTGGTTTACCATCTCGCGCGATTCTCGCTAGTCTCTCCTCAGTCATTCTCTCCACGTGATCTCTCCAATCCCCCCATCTGATTATGTCTTCCACTTCGCATTCATGTCTTATGTCTGTGTTTCTTTTCCTATGTCTTAGTGTGTATCCTGAAATATGTCTAAGTATTTTCATCTCTGTTGTTCGAAGAATGCTTTTTGTTCTTTTATTGTCTGCTCTTGTTTCCATAGCGTATGTTAGTGTGAGTCTGACACATGTCATATACTTTTGCTTTTTTATTCATAAAGGCATTGTTCCAGATGATGTCCCGAAGTGCGCCTGATATTCGGCAGGCTTTGTTTGCTTGGTCCTTCACTTCATTTGTTCTATTTTGGCATGAGGTGATTTGTATGCCTAGGTAGATAAATGATTTGACTTGTTCTATTGTTTTGTTTTCCAGAGCAAGTTTGCATCTTATTGGCTCTTTAGATGTAACGAAGGTTTTGGTTTTCGTGTTGGATACCTGCATGTTGAGGGCTTTAGCTTTTGTGTAGAATAAGTGCAGAAGCCGCTGTAAGTCGTCTTCGTTCTCTGCCACGATCACAGCGTCGTCTGCATAACAGACAATATTAATTTTACCCGTCGTAAGTGAATATCCTTCCTCCATGTCTCTGATATGGGTTATTATCTCGTCCATTATTAAGTTGAACAGTTGCGGGCTTAAAGAGTTCCCCTGTCGGATTCCGGTTGGCGTTTGTATTTTCTCTGTCAGTCTTTGATTAACTAAGATGCGAGTACCTGTATTGTGGTTTAGTTGTTTTATGATGTCTATTATGTTTTTTGGCACATGTTTTCTTTTTAGGATATCAACTACGTGTTTTAGTCTTACTCTGTCAAATGCTTTAGTGAGGTCTATAAAGCACATAAATGCACAACAATCAGCCTCGGAATAGGACGGTCCAAACAATCAATTCGTGATTCTAAAAACGAGTTCTCGTGATTAATGAAAATGAATTCTAGGTGATCGAAGTAAAATAAACCTATTTTGACTCGACATTTCCACTTTATTTGATTAAAATGCCCATTGCATGTTTTACTACACTGTAGTTTTTTTCAGATGGCGAACATCAAATATTTCTATACTTACACTTATAACTTGTAACTTAATACTATCTAAAGAATATAATAAAATTACAGTTTGGATTTTACAGTTTTGTGTAACAAAACGATTTTTTTCTTTATATTCTATATAGTTGGTACACAGTAATACTTGCAATTATGAAACATCTGAGACTATTTGGAAATTAGTAAAACAAATTTACTAATGGCGACTTACATCTGGCCATTAAGTAATATATCAGAGTATTTAAGTTTAATAATTTCAAGAGATTCAAGCATATTTAATTTCACATCTTTTATCTCATAATGTAAGATTTTAAAATTGTTTTAATTAATTAGAATTCTTTTTTTTTAGCAAAGGAATTCCTTTTCTACAGTCTCCACTAATTTACGAACTCCATATATGTTATTTTTATTTGTTGTTGTCTTATTGTTTTGTTTTATGAATTTAGCTATTGACTTATTAATTCTAAATGCTAATTTGATATTAAGTATGTTTAAATAATGGATCTCCACAGTATTAAATGAGTTTGAAACTTTTTGACATATTCTTGGTAATAGATATGTTCACAACTCTTAGTGTATTAAACATTTTTTTTTTATTTAAAATATTAGCAAGCAAATTGTGTTTATATCCGTTATTAACAAAGGTTTGTTTAATAAAGTTCTGTTCTCTTTCAAAATTAACTTTACTAAATGGGAGAACAATCAATCTATGAACCTTGCCATGTAATATTTCTTGTGTATTTTGTATTGGGTGACATAAATTTTTATGGATGGTCACATCAGTATATGATGCTTTATAGAAAACTGAAGGCGTTCACCCTTTTTCTTGGTAACAATTAAATCGAGGAAGTTTGTACTATTGTTTTCTTTGTCAACAGTAAATTTTATATTTTTGTATATGTTGTTACGTATAATATACTCTAGAAATATGCCAGAGATATTTTAACGAAATATAGTGGAAATTTCGGTTAAAAATAGTTTTATTTTACTTCACTCGCCTAAAATTAGTTATAAATTTCCATAAAGTATCGGCTCATTCAGTCAAAACACAAATAGTTTATTTACATAGTTTGCGGGTAAAAATGATTCGAACATTAATTATTAATAATTTCCTTAGAAAATTGGAAAATATCATAGTATTTGTTTATGCTTTCGTAATCAATATCAAAGTCACTTTTATAATATTACGAGTATATTTATATTTTAACCCATTCGGATTTATCATAAGAACCCGCTTCAGGTTATAATAATATAATAAAAACAAAACCGCAAAAGTAATAAAGATTGTTCTTTGATTTAATATATATAGCTAGTTATTACCAAATGTTCTCACTCTCATAATATCTTATGTTCAGATATAAAAAAAATATGGATATTAACACTTCGAAGTTAAAAGTTTTTTAAAACATTTGAAATCATCACATATGTGAATGTGAACATTAATTTTCTTTTTTAGTGTGTTATTTGTTTGTATCGCATTCACGATGATAGTTTCAACTGCCTACGACATCCACTTACACTACAGCGGAAAAAGTAAGTATCGCAGATTAGAAATTTTATACAATTTTTCAAATTCCTTTAATATTGAATTTTGAGGTCATAATTAAACAAATTAGTTTTTGGCAATGTCTTGGCTGGAAATATCTAGTGTGCATCTTTGTTTTTGGTCACATTAAATGATTTTTCCTTTAACTTAAATTAAATATGCCTTTCTCCATTACGAGTAAAAATGAGTACTATTCTGCAAAGATAAAGAAAAATAAATATTTTGGTGTTTGTTGATCATGTTATAGTTATTTATATTTGTTTGCGCTAAATATAATCTTCTATAAACACAATTTGCAAAAGTTGTTGAGATTGTTTTAAAATATCGTCAAATACGATTGAAATAAGTTTACTACTACTACTACTACTACTACTTCTAATATTTTAAGACATTATCAAGATAAAATTTGCTATAGATATACATTCAACTTTTCAAAATAATGTTTTTTGTCTTTCACCACGAAAGAAATTTAAAGGACGTCAAAATTAATGTCTCCCCCTTCCAAGAAATTCTCCAAGGAGCAACCTTGTTTCTTAAACAATTTTAATTTCTTAGTTAAATTTATTGAACACAAAAAAAATCCAAGTAAAATTTGACGATTTAATATTGTATTAAATTTTTTCAGGACTCGCGTTACATATTTCATTTTTCAAATTTGCCCCTTCTACAGAATGCAGCACTGTTTTAGATTTCAAGTCTTTTGATGGCTGTGAAACTAGTAAAAGAGAACTTGGCTTGTGTTTTTATATTTACCTTTTCGTTGTATTTTTGATAAAATTATATTGACTCAACAAAAACCCACGTAAAAATCAATTGCTAATATTGCTGCCTCCTATTATTTTGTAATTGTTTAGAACATAAATAATAATGAATATTCCTGTAGAATTTGCACAGCCTGCGCGCATGCTTCTGCATAACAAATATAATTGCCTATATTTTATTTGACGACGTTTATATTTACTAAACCATCTTTCATTTTCATTAAAATTGATAAATTTTTAATAAAATTTACATGTATTATTAAAATTTGTTCAAAATTGGTCTATGAGAAAAGGATTATAATATTTATTCTTACTAATATCGATTTTCGACGATCTGTCTTTCAAAGTCAGTCAGAAATTAAGAAAATATTAATTTATATAAATTTTTAATTTAGTTTAAATTGTTAATTAATATTATTTTAAAATATTTCTGTCTATACAGAGTATCTTAAAGATTTTGGAAAACTACCATGGTTTTTTTTTTTTTAATTAGAACGTATTATTTTCTACTTAAATGTCTGAAAAAGTCTGTTCATGATACTATATATAAAAATTGTAATTTTTCTGATTATAGTAATAAAACGTTAAAAGTTAAAGAAAGAGCAATGACTGATTCCTCTTGTAGTTTTTAATAGTGTGTTGTGTTTAAAAAAATAGGAAGGAAAATAATACATTTTGGATATTCCGATACTATATCTTTTCATTTATTTTTTAGAAACATCTCATATACTTTTTACTGCATTTTCTGCTTATTCAAATGGAAAAAAAGTTATTAGCAGTAACAAAAAAGTCGAAAGAGCAAGTCCTATGTTTTAATGGTATGAAATTTATTAGTATGGGATGGATAATTTGTGGACACGGAATACTTACGTGGTATTTATCACCATTAGAAGTAGATGATAATCGAGCACTAGTAAGTATTTATTTGCATATGTGTTTGCTTTTAAAACTCTCTTCATCACCTTTTCTTTATTTACAAAAAAAAAATACTTTGTTAATCAAATTTTCAAAAGAGAGAAAAATCAGCATTCCGATGAAAATGCAATGTTCTTTAGTTTAGGACTCATGTGTTGTAAGTAGTTTTTAATTAGTTAAGTATTTTAGCTTAATTTTTCATAATGTAATTATATGGCATAATTTTAACGTTAATATTTAATATGCATTTTGTACTGAAAATGAGTTTTCTAACACACACCATTGCTTCCAGAAACGTGTCTTTGAAGAAGATAATAAACATTATCGAAAGCTTGACAGTGAACACTAAGAGTTTAATTTCTACCTTCATTTAGACCGCATCCCCAATAAAGTTTGATAATTTTTATTCTACAAATCGGTCAAGATTTATCTCCTGTATATATATATATATATATATATATATATATATATATATATATATATATATATATATATATATATATATATATATATATATATATATATATACATATATATACATATATATATATATATATATATATATATATATATATATATATATTATATATATATATATATATATATATATATATATATATATATTAAATATATATAATATATATATATATATATATATATATATATATATATATACATACATATATATATATATATATATATATATATATATATATATATATATATATATATATATATATATATATATATATATATATATATATATATATATATATATATATATATATATATATATATATATATATATATATATATATATATATCGAGAAGGGTCAACCATTACAAATATCTGGTAACATGGTTGACATACGGTACGGATCAGACAATAGAATTTAAAGGGCGAATAGGAGTAGTCTTTAACAAAATGAGAAAATTCTTTTATAACCGAGATCTAAATTTGCGACTGTGTTTAGGTATGTTACGCTGTTATGTTTTCTCAACACTACTTTATGGCGTGAAAGCGTGGACGTTGAAACACAATAAATTTAAGAATACTGAGGTCCTTGAAATGTGGTGTTATCGTCATATTCTGAAGATATCGTGGATGGACAGAGTGACTAATATCTAGATTTTCCAATGACTGAACAAAAACCCAGAGCTGATGAACACCATAAAATATATATATATATATATATATATATATATATATATATATATATATATATATATATATATATATATATATATATATAGAGAGAGAGAGAGAGTGTTTATTTTTCTCATTCATAATAATGATCATGAGGTGAACAGTATCTGGATAGCGGTCTATGTAATAATATTCCTTTGTTGTCGCCGACGTCTGCATCGGATATGCACTTCAAGCAGAAGAAGAAGCTATGGGAAGCGAATTAAAATCTGTGAAATTGTATGATCTCTTAATAATCAGCGTTCAGAATTAAGAGAGGCCACCATTTTGCAACACTGTGTAAAATAGTGCAGTCTGCTTTGAATGATATTGATAATACCAACCCATTCTGCTAGTTACAAACATATTCCTTCTTTTGTTTACGGTGTTTCTTCTTTTTCGGTTACCATGATCGTTCAAGGATCGTGGTCATGTTGATGATGATCGTTTTATTGACAGCCGCTCGGAAGAGTTGAACCGTAGACTTTCCGTACCAGTGCCTCAAATTTTTCAACCACGATGCTCTCCTTCTCTCTGGACCACGTCTGCCTGGAATCTTTCCCTCCATAGTCAGATGCAAGATTTAGTATTTTTCTGGATGTCTCATAATGTGGTCAAAATATTCTAATTTGCGTCGCTTGGTGGTCATGACGAAGTCCTTTTCAATGCGAGTGAGAACGTTGTTGTTACTAATCCTGCCCATCCAACTGATTTTCAGCAGTCGTCGATTCACCCACATCTCGAATGGCTCCAGACGTTTAAACATTGCTTCAGTTAACGTTCGTGCTTCCATGCCGTACAAGAGAACCGGAAAGACATAGCAGCATATCATTCTCTATTCGAATTTTAACTTCCACAGTCGGGTCCCAGTAGTCGTTGATATTGCTACCAAGATCAATTTATCAACTCTCTCTATCTTTGTACCACTGGCTGTAATACCACCATCTTCAATGTTAGATTCTTTGCTCATAATAAAATATTTTGTTTTATTTGCATTGAGTCTTAAACCAAACTATGTATAGGGTGAGTCAACGATAGAGTAATGTTCATTATCTCATTTGTTTCGGGAATCACGAAAAAATGTTAAGGTGCACAGTTTAAAATTATTTTTGAGTATACAGGGTACTTCAAAAAAGTGTGGCCGATATAACATATATTTTTTAAAATAGAATATCCTATTTTCTAATTTATTTCTTAATTCTGCGTAAAATTTTATAACTTTTTTATTAATAATGTTATATACCTATACCTAGTAGTTTTTCTAATATTTCAATTTTTCTTAAAATACTAGTTTTCAGTTTTATAAAAAATTGCTAGTAGCGCCATTGTTTCTGAAGGTAGAATACTCATAATTGACACGAGCGTTCTATAGAGATGAAAAAAAAGATATATGAAAAGAAATTTGAGTTAGAGGCTATAGGGTGTTCAAAATAAATTTATGCATTTCGACTATTTTAAATTTAAAAATCTCAAATTTTTTAAATATCTCACCCTGTATATTATTATTTTTTCTGATAGATTTTACAAAAATCTCCAACTTTTATTAAGTATGTTATATACCTATTTCTAATAGTTTTTGATTTATTTAGAATTTTTCAATTATTACCCTTTTTTTGAACACACACTATAACATCATAATAGTTTAATTTGTTGTAGTGACATATAAAGGTAATAGTTATGGATTTTCCTAAAAAATTATTTAATTGATATGATTTATATACCGGGCGAGGCGGGAAAAAATTGTCTTTTGGCAGTAAGGCTTTACGGAGTGAAGTACCCTAACAGACGTATATCATCTAGAAAACCTTTTCAGTGTTTAATGGAACAATTTGATGGTAGTGGTAGCGTTGAATATACGAAACGAAAAGTAGTAAACCAAAATGCTGCCAATGAGGAAAAAGAAATGGAGATTTTACTTCATGTTAAAGATAATCCCCAGGCAGCAGCCGTCAACTAGCTGACTTATCTGACACATTCCAATCTACGGCTAATCGCACCACGAGAAAATACAAGTATCATCCCTTTCATATGGAACTATACCAAGAACTTCAAGACCGTGATTTTGAGCGACGAGTAAACTTTTTACCACCATGAATGAAGCATTAGAGGCCGATCCAAATTTTTTATCCAAAACAATATTTTCTGATGAAGTTACTTTTCGCAGTAATGGAGCAGTTAACAGCCATAACATGCATTATTATTCAACAATTAATCCATTTTGGGTCCCGGAAGTTCAAAACCAAAACCATTGGCCGCTTACTGTATGGTGTGGAATATTAAATTTTCGAATTATTAGTCCATTTTTACGCGAATCGCTTAACAGACCTAGATATCTAAATTTTTGGCAAAACCGAATTACCCCAGCTTCTTGAAGAAGTTGATAACTTTGAAAGAGAACAAATGTGGATTCAACAAGATGGAACTCCTGCTCATGACCACCGGGAAGTTCGGGAATTTTTAAACTATTTTTACCCACAAAAATGGATCGGTAGGGATGGAATCATTCAGTGGCCCCCTCGATCATGTGACTTAACACCTTTAGACTTCTTTTTGTGGGGTTACATTAAAGATCGTGTTTATGTGAATCCCCCTACAACACCAGTAAGTATGGAAAATAGGATACGGGATGCGTGCATGACAATAACGCCCTTTATGCTAAGGAAAGTGAAGAAAAATATAGTAAAACGACTAAACATGTGTATTCAAGTAGACGGGCATATTTTTGAACATTTCATAATAATTAATCATTAGATAAGTTAAACTATATTAAAATTATTATTAAGTATTTGTATATGTTTTCACAATAGAGTAAGTGTATTAAGAATTGAAAAATTCAAAATAAATCGAAAACTATTGGAAATAGGTATATAACATACTTAATAAAAGTTGGAGGTTTTTATAAGATCTATCAGAAAAAAAGTAATAATATACAGGCTGTGCCATTTAAAAAAATTTGAAATTTTTCAGTTTAAAATAGTCGAAATGCATAAATTTATTTTGAACACCCTATAGCATCTAAGTCAAATTTCTTAACATATATATTTTTTTTCATCTGTATAGAACGCAACAATTATGAGTATTTCACCTTCAGAAACAATGGCAATTTTTTATAAAACTGAAAATTAATATTTAAAAAAAAAAATATTAGAAAAACTACTAGGTTTAGGTATATAACATTATTAATAAAAAAGTTATAAAGTTTTACGCAAAATTTAAAAATAAATTAGAAAATAGAATGTTCCATTTAAAAAAACATATATTGGTCACACTTTTTTGAAGTACCCTGTATACCAAAAATAATTTTAAACTGTGCACCTTAACATTCCCTAAAACTATTGTATTTAACATTTTTTCGCCATTCCCGAAATAGATGAGATAATGAACTTTAATCTATCGTTGACTCACCCTGTACAAGTGTCAGTTATTTTATCCATAAGTTGTTGTAGATCTTTTCCATTATTAGTGATAATTAATATATTGTCGGCGTATCTGATGTTATTTATGTTAACGCCGTTGATGTTGATTCCTTCAGTGGTACCAGTGCGTGCTTCATTGAATATTACCTCCGAATAGAGGTTGAACAACAAGTGTGATAGAATACAACCCTGACGCACTCCCCGTTTGATTTTAATTTCATCCCCTAGTTGATGCACCAACCGTCTTTGTTGTCTATATCGGCCGTTTTTAAAATCTCTAGAAGTTTTTCGTGGCGGGCCATGTCTTAAAAATATTTTTAAGACATGGCTCATGAGACTAACTGTTTGATGATCACTACAATTGGTTGCTCTATTCTTTTTTGGAATCATGACAAATGTTGATTTCAGCCATTCAGTCGATAGTACTCCGGTCTCATAAATGTTAACAAGTTTTGCCAGAGCTGTTATTCCTATAGTACCCAATAGTTTTAAAATTTTAGTGCACACTTGGTGGTCCAGCTGGTTCTTCATTTTTTACTAGCGTTATTGCTAGTGTCACTTCGTCTTTAGTAATTGGAGGACCTGGCGTAGCATCAGTCATGCCACATTCAGATCTCTCATCGTCGAACCGTTCTACGATATAATCCTTCCATACCTCGAGCTGTTGTGTTATATCTGTTATTTTGTGCCCATTTCGATCTTTCAGATAGTGGACGGTACTCAGGCTTTTATTACCGTTAACTTCCTTCAGTTTTTTATGTAAATTAATATTCTGTTAGGTTTCCTGATTTTTTTAAGCTGCAGTCTTGTTTTTCCTGCTAGGAGACTATGGTCTGTTGGAACATCTGCTCCAGGATATGTTTTCGCAGACAATAAAAAGTTTTGTATACCTCTCCTTGATACAGATAATGTCGATCTGGTTTCTGACGATTTTCTCGGGTGAATCTGCAGATGATATCCATGTATATAAGCGACGTATTGGAAACTTATAGAATGTATTTGTGATTACTAGTTGTTTTTCTAAGCAAAACGTCTCAAGCCTATCACCTCTGTCAGTACGGTTACCCAGGCTGTAAGCTCCTATAATGTTTTCTTCCTTCCCTTCACTAATTTTGACGTTAAAATCGTTCTTTGTAGATGCTGGAACCTGATCTAGATCTTTATAGAAGTTTTCTATTAGTCCGTGGTCGGTACATTTACTTATAGGATATTTAGATTTGTTGTAGTAGTTTGAATGTGTACCATTATTATTCTGTCGGAAAACTGAATTACATTCTTATGGATTTTGCTATTTCATTTGACACTATTATGAGCACTCTATTTTTGTGTTGTGGGCTGTCTTCTAACGGATTTCGCTCACTCAAAGGATACTGATTTGTAATCTTTTCATCTCTCTTATGGTGTAGTATATCTTTCCAGGCTCGCATGTACTCCTCATGTTCCATCTACCTATTCTATATATTTCCGATGGGTCCAACTTGATTCTAGCTGATCAGGAGATTCTTAGCACCCCTGCCCCATTGAAGGGGCGCCTACTCGGGGCCGTTTAATTTATCATCCATTACCATGAATTCCTGGGAAATGTGTATCTACTAGGTGGTTTTCCGTTGCCGCTTAATTTATCAGCCATTATCATGATTTCCTGGGAAATGTGTACCTACTAGGTAGTTTTCCATTGCCTTCCTAGTATTTCTTTTTCAACGCCGGGTTGCCACTTGCGCCAGATCTGCCGTACTAAAGCTTTTCTTCTCCATCTTCACCACCGCCGCCGGCCGGTGTGGTCTTCATCCGTATCCCTGGACAAGGGGGATGCTTTATACCCAGCTCCTAATTTATTGTATTCCTTATTTCTGTACCCTCGAAGTAGAATGTCGCAACTGCATGTGTGTAATCTTACAGGAATTTTCAAAACTGTTATTACACTACTTTTTCTTATATAATGTAAACCAATGGGCAAGATTCAGGAGTTCTATATTCAATGTTTTGACTTTTCCGAGCTTCTTCTTCTCAATGTGTGTCATCCTTCCAGAAAGTGGCGATTACCATGGCGATTTTCACTTTATTTGCGACTATGCGGAAGAGTTCAATTGAGCTGAGTACGAACCAGTCACGTAAGTTCTTCATCCAAGAGTGACGTTGTCTACTTGGACCTCTCTTCACCTCAAGTTTACCCTGGAGTATGAGCTGCAACAGTCGATATTCTTCAGGCCTTTTATGATATAACCCGGGTATCCTAGAATGCACTTTTTTCAAGGTATGAACCAATCCAGATATCTACGCATTCTTCTGGGGATATCTTCATCTATTATATGTTGCGTCCAGAGAATTTTCAGTATGCGACGCCTTTCAAAAACTTTAAGTCTTTCCAGTATAGTTTCACTGACTGACGAGAAACCAGGCTTCCTCGCACAATCTCTGTACAAAACATGTTTAAAGGATGTCTTTTTGTATAACCCTGTTCAAACTGCATGTCAGGAATTTTATTTTTTCGCAATACACATGAAATCCCCGAAATTTTAAAATAAATTAAAAATTAAAATATTTTTATACAGTCGCACAATCTCTGCTAAACCCTGGTTCAAACTGCATGTCGCACTGCTAAGGAATTTTATTTTTGTTCTTTAACTTCGCAATTACACATGAAATCACCGAAAAATTTTAAAATAAATTAAAAAATTTAAAACATTCGGATTTTTAGCCATGAAAAATTCTCTCAGCTGAAGAAATGCGACTCTGGCCTTTTCAATTCGGCATTTAATTTCCGCCCCGTAATCCCATGTATCGTAGATTGTCGTACCCAAATAATTAAACGTCGGTACCCTCTCAACTCTCTTGCCTTCCACTGTCAGGGGTCTTGGTTCGATGTGTGCTTTCTTGGACACTACTATGTATTTGGTTTTGGAAACATTTCGACTAAGGCCATATTGTTGTGAATATTGATGGATTCTTGCAACTAAGTCTTTGAAAGTACCAGCCACAATAGCAGTGTCATCTACATATATGATATTATTGATATATTCGCCATTGACTCTTACTCCACTCTGTCCGGTTAACGCCTCCTGAATTATTTGTTCAGAGTATATATTAAATAAGGTTGAAGAGAGAACGCATCCCTGACGTACTCCCTGACAAATCTGGATCTCACTGGATGTACTACCGTCCACTTTTAACCCAGCTCGGTGTTTCCAGTAAAGGTTACCAATTTTTCTTATGTCTTTTTTAACTATTTCAGTGGATCTGATTATTTCAATGAGCTTATCGTGATGGATGTTATCAAAGGCTCTGGAAAAGTCGATAAAACAGATAAAAATGTCAAGGCTCATATCCCTACATCTCTGAACGAGCATTTGTAGAGAAAATAGTGCTTCTCTAATGTCGAGGGATTCACGGAAACCAAATTGAGTTTCAGAGATGTCAGATTCGCATTTACGATCTATTCGTGAATGGATTATTTTTAAGAAAATCTTAGTGATCAATCAACCGATAGTCGTCGCATTTCCTGGATGATGCTTCTTTCTGTATAAATATGAAAGTAGAGGTTAGCCATTTCTGACGTATTTCATCAGAATCGTAGAATATATTAAAAAGCCTCACCAAAATACTAAGAAATTCTTCGCAGTCACTAAGCAGTTTTAAGACTTCAGTATAGATTTCATCTGGACCTGGTACAGGTCCATTTTTCATATAGTTTATTAAAATAAGAATTCCATCCTTAATTATTTTGGAAGCACTGTTTGCGTTGGTTGTGGAAAACTCTGGTCGTACATCAAGTTTTTTTATGTAGCTTTCCCATATTTTTAGCT
Source organism: Pachyrhynchus sulphureomaculatus (assembly GCA_019049505.1). Classification (NCBI taxonomy): domain Eukaryota; kingdom Metazoa; phylum Arthropoda; class Insecta; order Coleoptera; family Curculionidae; genus Pachyrhynchus; species Pachyrhynchus sulphureomaculatus. Next base: position 70,708,151 of record CM032449.1, on the reverse strand, counting down.
TGTCATGCTTCTATGAGTGTGTTGCTATCATTATCCGTTAAGGTTGCTATCTTGCGTTTTCTGCTTCCTGTCATTTGTATTTTTATTACTAGAAAATGTGAATATTGTCATGATACAGGCAACGATAACTCGAAGTTACAAATGTAGTTACGATACTTTACCTATGAGGTAGAGAGCATGAAGGCCAATAGGATGTGGTCCATTGAATTTTTTTGTTTCGTTAAGAAATAAATCATAGAACAATTATAAAAAATTATGCTAGAAATTAATAAACTATATTTTTAATAATATTTCACATCGAGATGTTAATACATGGAAGTGTTTTTTTTTAATTAGTGAGATAACAAAAAGTGCTTACGGATAGTGGCATTAGCGATTTTCTAAATTCAACCGTATTATTGCTATACTTATTTAAAGTTTAAATTTTTAGCAATTTAAATGTGTAAAAATTGAAAATATTTGATAATATTTTATTGATTACTAGATAAGATAATAAATTAGAACTACGATACGAAATAAAAATTCTTGTAGAGCTACCATAAAATGATGTCTTGACGAATGGAGTTGAAGTAAAAAACTGACAAAATTTTAGAGATCTTTATCCATAATTAATATTTTACTTCAAAGTTCGTCTATTTTTCGTTTCGCCAATATGACGTATAGTCCGTTTTGCTGGTTTTCTTTCTTAGAATGGTATTATTTATTTCAAGTTGTTTCAAATTTCTTTACCTAGAATTACAGTTCTGCTTTCTGAAATGCCATTAAATACCTGTTAAGTATGTATTTGTCAAATTTTCTTCCCTTTAATACGTTGGTCTTGCTCCACTTGGTCCCTTGCTTTGTCCTTCAATTAATATGTTCGGAAGTATTACTTTTTAGCTTTTTATTTCGTCGCCAAATAAGAATAAAATTGTGTTTGTGTTTCTATTGCATTGACTTAAGTCTAATAAACGATGATCATCTGTTTTATTTTGGTTGGGACCATATCATGTATAGGGCAACCTGTACCCAAGGAACAAGTACTTTCACAGCTTTGGTTAACAAGAAATCATTGTTCTTGTGATTAGACCCCCCCCCCCGCCCCCCCCCCGTGTTAAACTGAAAACTTTCTTATATTTCGCTGCGATTGTGCGAGTTATATTCGGAGATTCCTACTCTCCAAGATTGGAATACTGAATAAATCGGAAAAGCCAAGCATTTATACATAATAATAATTTAATATTAATATATTTAAACGACCATTTTCCATATTTAATTATTTAGTTAAATCTGACTATGGCCTTCTTATAAATTAGGTCTAACGTAAAAAATGATAAAGGTTTTCTTAACTTGACAGAGTTTTAAAAGGATTTTGATTTATCGGCTCATAACGTAATCAGAGTTTTTTTGACGATTTTCTGTATCCTATGGATATCGGCAAAGATGTCGTAATATTTGTCAGCGTTGTCCACGTGCCGGAACGTACATTTCTATTTTACAATACCTTTTAGACAACACGGCAGTGCTATCATGCGCGTTATTGCCTTCCTGCAACAACGGCTACCTATGTACGTTATGTGGCCAAGCGAAACATACTCAAAGAGATATAAAAAAATAAGTCACTGGCCTACCGCAATTTGAATCCGGGATCTTCAGTACGTAAGTCCAAACTATAGCACGGAGCTAAGACTGTCAAAGGGTATTATAAACATAGACGTATCAAGGAAGGTAATCGGTTTTACTCAAATTTTTTTATTCTTTAACTTCCATCGGCTATTACTGGTATTGTCTTAAAATCAAAATTTTCGTAACCCTGATACAAGGTGTAGATACCAGGGCCATACAACTGTTTTCAGCCATAAAATGGCACTATAAAACAGTGAAGAAATATCAATGCATTTTAATGTTTTCATACTTTGTTATATAATTAAAATAGTGTTAAAAAGTTTCAAAATCAATTTCATTTTTAGTTTCAACAAAAACGAGTGTCCCAATACATTACCACGGCCCATATTTCTGTTGATACTTTTTTCTACATTTCTGGATTTTTAATGTCCTATTTATACTTTAAACACGAAGACAGCAAAAAATCTCTTGGGACTCAGGTGAAAAATATTACCGTCCATGATCATACATAGATATTTAAGGTGAGTCTACAACTTTTCTTTTAAGCCCATTAGCTCGTGACATTTCACTCGTCAACATAACTCAAGAGGGCATTCGACATTCTTGAGGCTTACACTGCTCCTTAAGCTCCTTAAAGGTCACCATTCGACAAGCGAATAAATTATACTAAAACCTAAATATTTATCTCTTACAGTAATTTTAATTATTTTCCATTTTTTTATTTAGAAAATATTGCCTAATTGAATATAAATAACCGGTCAAGTGCAAGTTGGACTTGCGCAAATAGTATTCCGTACGTTGATTGCTTTTAAAATAAAAATTTTTGATACGGAGGTATAAAATGATCAGTGACTTCACAAAACATACCCCAAATGAGTTTTCAACAAAGTTTTTCCGATCTTTACTGAAAACTGATGATTTTGAAATTTTTGTTTTTTTTTATACTATATACCAGATAAATTATTAAAGGTAATGCACTCGTGATCATTTTCGTTCAATCTACACCTGTGGAGAATATTCCAGAATTTTCTCAAATTTTTTTATTAGTTCCTTTCAAGATAAAGAGGGGGGACAGCGATTTTTCGCTATTTTTTAAAAATAATACAAAGAAAATTGTACGCAAGTACTACTTTATATATATTTTTGAACTCGTGTTTTTACACGCAAAACTTTGTTTAAAACTCATTTGGGGTGTGTTTTGTAAAGTCATTGATCATTTTATACCTCCGTAAAAAAAAAATTATTGAAAAGCAATCAACGTTCGGAACACTAATTGCGCAAGTCCAACTTACACTTGACCGGTTATTATTTGTAATATGATGTACGTAGTAACAATCATTTTAATAATTGTTCAAATTATTGGCCATCTAGCTTCAGACAACAAACAATGTTTTTTAATGTATCACAAAGTTAAAAATCGAATGGCGTTAAATCGGGTGATCTCGGTGGCCAATTCTAGGACCTCAAGCATCTGAACCATTGTTCTTCAAAAATTCGGTACAGCTTAGCGTTTACCTCAGCCGTGCAATATGCAGGAGCCCGTCAAGTTGGCATCAAGTACTTTGATATTGTGCTAATGGAAGAGTATCTGTAAAATTCGTAACCAATGAAGATATTATTTTCAAATATTTTCTGGACGTTAACTTTTCGTCATATATTAAATAAATCATCAATAAACTAAATACATTAAAACTAAACATTTGTTGAAAGGAAGAGTCTATTACAACACGAGGATTTTCCTATCCAGGGTTATTAGAGTCGAGGAGTCTAAAAATTGTATTATTTCATCGTTAATTTAAAATTACCTATGATCAAAACATATATGGGTTAATGAGGTTAGGGAGTGGGTTAGAGGTATTCCTTCATATAACACGTAGGCTGTAGAGTTTTTGGTCTGACATACAGATGTCGCCCTTTTCAAAAAATCCATATGAATTTTAGGAAGTACCAACCTTCAAACAATACGTATCAAAATTTCATGACATTTCGACGATTAGAAATAATGATTACGTCTCTGACCAACCCAATTCTGATGATGATTAGTTACGTTCCTGTCCGGCTGTCCAGGCCTGAGAACGCGTTTGTACAAAGAATGGTAGTTTACCAATACCTCTATTTGTGACCACTAACAGTGACCGCTAGATAGTGCCACATATTGTCTGCGAGGCGATAGTGAAATGTTTCCATGTATATCCGTCTATCTCGCAGGGATGTATAATGTTTCATTTCTTCTACCACTTGATTGAACCTGAAAAATGTATTATAAACTAAAATTACGATGCACAAATGTAAGTGTTTCTAAAGAGAGAGACAAGTCGTTCAACTTAACAAAGACCTGGAAGAAATTCTATCTTGTGGTGACAGTAATCAAGTGGAATTTAACGCTACAAAAACCAGGCGGCAGTTTTTTCTAAAAATGTTTAACGTTGCTGAACCCGAAATTGTTATGGCGGGACACTCCATTCCTATAATATCGTCACTCAATTTATTGGGCGTTAATTTGGGAGCAAATATGTTCTGACATGAACATGTCGCAGGCATAGCAAGAAGAGCTATCTCAAAAGTTGGGAAATATTTCGAACCAGACAGTTTAACACTCCACAACAAACTGTTAATTCTTTACAAAGCTCAAATTCGACCAACTATGGTCACGCTCCCACGTTTGGGGCTCCGCTTCCAAACATAGATTGCATTTGTCGGATTCTATTCAGAGAAGAGCTGTTCGTCTGAATCGGAGACCCATAACTGACCGGCGGCCTTGATTCGCTGGAACATCGAAGAACGGTTGGCGACTTGAGCCTATTCTACAAGTATTTTCATGGAAAGTGTTCGAAGGATGTAGCCCGCTTAATTCCTCCAGAGCGGTGCATGTTAGAAATATACGTCGCGCTAATACTTCACATCCATTTGAGGTTCAGCTTGTTACTCCTCGTACAACGCTTCAAGCAGTCATTTATATGGAGAACATCATCCCTGTAAAATAATTTTGCCCAGGACTGTGATTCCCGAGTACAATTTACAGCGATTCAAGAACAACGTGAATCGCTTTTTTCCGCACACGTTTCGCTCTTACAACGCTTTACGGGATTCCTGCAGCAACGTGTGCTAGACGCATAAAAAAAAAGCAGAAAAATACCTGCAACACAAACTTTGAATGGTTGGAAAATTTACTGTACGTAGAGGTTTTTATATATTTACGGTCTAACATAATTCTAATGGTTGTGGTACATAACACGTGGGTTGAAAAGTGTTTGGTCTGACACATAGATGTCGCCTTTTCAAAAAATCCATATTGATTTTTAGGGAAGTAGCAACCTTCAAAAAACGGTACGTGTCAAAATTTCATGTTATTTCGACGATTAGTTTACAGTTACAGTGGTTTTAGTGACGCTACTTTCCGATATTTTTCAAAAACAATGGAAAAAATCGAATTTCTGTATTAATTAAACAGTGTTTCTTGATGGGAAGGAATACGTCCTTCAAGCAAAGCAAGGGCTTAATCAGTGTTATGGGGACTTTGCCCCTGGAAAATCACTCATTATTTACTGGTATGCTGAATTTCAACGCGTTCGTACAGATACAAATGATGCTGAACGCTCTAGACGCCCAAATGAGGTGGTTTTTTTTTATACCGGAAAACATCAAAAAATCCACAAAATTGTTTTGGATGACCGTAAATGGAAATTGCATGAGATAGCTGACACCCTAAAGGTATCAAAAGAACGTGTTGGTCATATCTTGCATGAACATTTGGGCATGAGAAACCTTTGTTCGAAATGGGTACCGCGTTTGCTCACAATGGACCAAAGAACGAGAACGCGTTGATGATTTTGTGCGCTGTTTGAACCTATTTAAGTGCAATAAAAAGGATTTTTTATGCGATATGTGACAATAGATGAAACATAGAGCCACCACTACACACGGAATCAAATCGACAGTCAGCTGAGTAAACCACACAGCCGGTGATGAAAGCCGCCCGAGCCACCAAGACACAATAGTCGGCTGGGAAGGTTTTGGCCTCTGTATTTTAGGATGCGTATGGAATAATTTTCATCGACTATGCTGAGAAGGAAAAAAAAAACATCAAAAGCGAATATTATATAAAGTTATTGGTGCGTTTGTAGGCAGAAATCGGATAGAAACGGCCCCAAATGAACAAGAAAAAGTAGTTATCTTTCATCAACCGTGTTCACAATAATGGTTACGAACAAAAATTGCATGTGTTCGAATTGCTTCCTCATTCAGTCCGTATTCTCCAGATTTGACCCCCAGCGACTATTCGCGCCAACGTCGAAAAAAAATACTCGCTGGAAAGAGATTTGGCTCCAGTGAAGAAAGTTATCGCCGAAACTGAGCCCTTTTGAAAGACAAAGGCAAATCCTTTATACAAGAAAGCTATAGAATGTTAGAAAAGCGATGGACTGATTGTATTGCTCTTGAAGGAGACTATATTGATGAATAAAGTCGAATTTTGAAAAAAAAAAAAACAAAAGGTGTTTTAAGTGCCAGACCGAAAGTTTTCATCTTACGTGTTATATTGTATTTATATGTCCTTTTCATGGTCGAGAAATATAAAAAAAAATTATCGTATTTGAATACTTCGACACAGCCAAGAAACATTACGCAACTTCACGCAACCTAAACCGATGCAATGGTATCACCACCGGGCGATGCCTGGTGGCATCTATGTATCTACCATCTAAGCTGTTCTTTTAGTCGCCTTCAACGACAGGCGGAACGCATCAGTGGTGATATTCTGTTCCGCTCCCCCATAGGAAATTTGGAGAAAGTGAGATTTAGTGCTTATTTTTAGAACTATATGTTTGCTAGGGAATTACCGTTTACCGTTTTTTTTTTTATGCTTAAGTGCCAAAGTTCCAGAAAAATAAATAAATAAAAAAAAATTATGCTAAATATGTGAAAGATTAAAAATAAAAAAAAAAACTTATTCACTATTTTACGAGTTCCCGGCTTTCTGGATTTTTACGTCATGAGAAGAATTAATTATATATATTACAAGGTTCTAAATTATTATTGCAAGATCCTTTATAAAAAATATATAGGGTAACGTATTGATATATAATTTAATGGTAACATTATAATAATTTAAAAGCATTTTGTTTTGTTTGTATTAAGGGTAAACGTGTTAAAGAATCATTGAAAAATAAACAGAGAATATGCTAGTTGTTGAATAATTTGTGGGCGGACAAACTATAACAAATACAGTATGGAAAATTACGGCACAGTATTTAAAGTAAAATTTTTGCAAACTCATAGTAATACAGCGTCTAACCCGTGGCTTAGCCCACTTTAAATATGTGCCCTTTCATATAGGGCAAAATTGTTATTTCAACATCATAGATTTGACAAATGTCAATGGGAATTGACATTTGTTTTATATCCTTCTATTCAATTTGTAATCAATTAGTGAGCAACAAAACAATTAAATTTGGCATCTATTAATAAAATAAAAAACTTATACTTATTTGGTATATACTATTCAAAATTTAATCAGAATCGGCCCCACAAACAAAGTAGATAATAATTGGCCTATAAAATAAAAGATATTGAACCTTTAATCACACAAACTTTCAAAAAACTATATGGATATCCAGATTTCTATATTGATAGAGATAATAACGTTTTGTTTTGCTGCAACAGATATAGGGAGCGTGAAAACTACACAGGTGAGCAAAAAAAATCGACTCAAACTATTTCGTGTTTCATTTAACACGGGATCCTAGAATTTAGTGCTCATATATTTTTACGGAATGTCAGGAGAATTTATTTACAAATGCAAAATGACCAACAAATAAAGATCCCATGAATGCTATATTCCATGCCTTTTCTCCTACGACTATAGTTTCTGAGCCTATACTCTGCTATAAGCCAGCGAGTCATTTCAACTTGACTCTCCACGTTACTCGCTGGTCTTAACGATCGATACCGTTGCCTAAAGCCTACCTGATAAAGAGTCAAGTTGGAATGACTCTCGCTGGCTTATAGCAGAGTATAGGCTCAGAAACTATAGTCGTAGGAGGAAAGGCATGGAATATAGCATTCATGGGATCTTTATTTGTTGGTCATTTTGCTTTTGTAAATTTCCGACATTCTGTTGTAGTGACCAATCAAGTAACAAACCATATTCCGAAATTTTATTTCGGAATATCGATTTGATTTATCCTTCCTAAACAATGTTAGGTTTATATAGTTGAGCAGTTTTTGATGTCCGAAACTCTCAACAGATGTCGCAAGAGTCTGTACCTCGCCCAATGAGTAGTACCTCGTTTACATAAAGTACCATGATTCCTATAAGCCAGCGAGAGTCATTCCAACTTGACTCTCCACGGTACTCTACTCTTAACGATCTATACCGTTGCCTAAAGTCTACCTGGATGAGAGAATAGGCTCAGAACAAACTATAGTCGTAGGAGGAAAGGCATGGATATAAGCATCATCGGGATCTATTAATTTGTTGCAGTCATTTTGGGATCGTAGAAATGATTTTATTTGATTTGGTCTTATTTTGCATTTGCAAATTATCGACATTCTGTTGTAGTGACCAATCAAGTAACAAAACATATTCCGAAATTTTATTTCGGAATATCGATTTGATTTATTTTTACGGATTTTAGTATCATTTAAAAGTCGATTCTATTCTCTTCCCACATGTGCTTGATTAAACTGAGGCCAGGACTCCGCACAGGCCAGTCTAATGTGAGTATTCCCACTTGTTGCCTTGCATTTTCGTACATTAGCACGAAGCTATCGCCAACAATCCAGCGTAAGGAAAACCAAGTCGGTTTTAATGAGATGCCATGACAGAACCCCTCCGTAGGCGACGTTTGAGTAATGCAAACACTGCGAATAGCGCTGCCAGGCCTTCTATGGGACTCGTCTTTTTCCATCATTGCCATGTAGGCACATTCGGGACTCGTCGGAGAATAAAACGTCTAAGGTCCAGTCGACGTCTTCTCGGGCAACTCTGAATGACGCTTGTCGATGGGCTGCTGTCAATTTGGGTTCGTTAGCTTGTCCCTTTCGGAGTTAGGTTAGCATCTTTAAGTCTTCTTCTGACCGTCCAATGACTGACGACCACGAACTTGTCGGAGCTCTGCTGGTCAAGTGACGATATCTTAGCATTGTGTTGACAATGAAACGGTCGTCTCGCTCGAGATACACCTTCTTTATCTGATCCCGGTCTCCGTGTAAAGGCGCCAGTCTTTGGTAAACGTCTGTAGACCCTGGAGACAGTGACTGGCTCAAGTGTAGTTGCGCAGCGACTACATGTTGGCTATGCCCTTCTTGCAATAAGGCAATGACTTGTGTCGTTTCTTTCGGGGTGGTTTTTATTTTCTGAGGACGTAATTAGACATTACAGGGATGAATAGCGCACAACGAGTACGGTTGTTGAGCTAATAAAAACAGTTCCATTGAGTAAAAACCGTTTTAATCAGTAAAACTTTTTGGAAATCTAAATGTTTTTGGTATTATTGGAAAAGAGTAGGAAATCAGCATTCTAATGGTACCAAAAATAATACACTGTTTGAAAATTAAAATTCAAGGATCGGTGTTAGTTGAAGCGAATCGTTTCGATTTTTTTGCCCATCAGTGTATTAAATAAACGGTACTCGGGCTTTTCAGAAAAAGCAAGGTTTCTTTTTTGGAATTAGGCCTAAAATGGCCTAATTTTGAAAATTTGCCAGAAAATAAAAAAAATCGGAGGAGGCCATTTTTGTTAACCCGAACTAACCTCAACTCAACTTAACTTGGTCTCCAGCAACCTAATATAGCACGTAAATCATTTTTGGCACATTAAGGTAGGACATCTCTTTTTTTTTTTCATTATTTAATGTATTTTCTACTGATTATTTAGTTCAGGTTAGCAAAAACGGCCTCCCCCCGTTTCTTCTCGTAATCTTTCAAAATTAGGTCATTTTAGGCCTATTTCCATAAAAGAGACCTACCTTTTTCTGAAAATCCCGTTGTGTACTGAACTTTTACAAATTTTTTTCAGTTATAATCTAATCTTAACACAAAATGTTTGTCAATTTTTTTGATAAAATTTCGGTACGCAGGTTTTTCAGAAAATGAATGATTTTTTTTTAAATAATCTTAAAATGGCCTAAATTTGAAAAATTTATGAGAAAAAAACCGGTCAAGTGCAAGTTGAACTTGCACAATTAGTGTTTCCGTACGTTGATTGTTTTTAAAATAAAAATTTTTGTTAGGGGTGGTATAAAATGATAGTGACTTCACAAAACCACACCCCAATGAGTTTTCAACAAAGTTTGTTTCCAATCTTTACTGAAAAAACTGGTGGTGACTTGAAAATTTTGTTTTTTTTTTTTTATATACCAAATAAATTATTAAAGGTAATGCACTCGTGATAATTTTCGTTCAATTTATACCCCGTGGAGAATATTCCAGACTTTTTTCAAAATTTTTTGATCAGTACTTTTCGAGATAAGGTAGGGGACAGCGATTTTTTTAAAAGTAATACGAAGAAAAGTGTGCGAAGTATTACATTATATATATATATATATATTTATATATAGATATATATATATCATACTATATATATTTATATATATCTATATATATATATATATATTATATAGTATCTATATATATATTTACTTCGTGTTTTCACACAGCTTTATTTGACACCACACTCGATGACCTAGTAAAAAAATTTTTTTTCACTTCGATTTACCCTCAAAACGAACCCCTTAAGTCAAAATTTATGTTACGGTGGTATAAAATGATCAGTGACTTCAAAAAAACACACCCAAATGAGTTTTCAACAAAGTTTGTTTCACAATCTTTACTGAAATTTGATGACCTGGAATTTTTTGTTTTTTTATATTACCAATATAAATTATTAAAGGTAATGCATCGTGATAATTTTCGTTTCAATCTACACCCCGTGGAGAATATTCCAGAATTTTTTTGAAATTTTTGATAGTAGTTTTCGAGAGTAAGGCCCGGGACAGCGATTTTTTTCGCGAATTTTAAAAAAAAATACAAAGAAAAGTGCGCGCAAGTATAATATTATATATATATTTTTTACTCGTGTTTTCACAAGCTTTCATTTGACACCACACTCGATGGACCTAGTAAAATCTTTTTTTTTTCACTTCGACTTCACCCTAAAACTACGCCCTTAAGTCAAAATTTAATTCTCAAAACTACATGGCTTGATGAGGTCATCAATTCCTATATTATTACCCAAATTTCCACCTTTCTATGTCAAATAGTTTCGGAGAAATCGGGGTGTGACAGACAGACAGACAGACAGACACCGAAGTGATCTTATAAGTGTTCCGTACGGAACACTTAAAAATCAGGAGGTAACCAGTTTTTGTTAACCTGAACTAACTGAAACTAACCTAAATTAAATAATCAGCAATTACAAAATACATTAAAAAACCTTGGAATTTGTTCTTTTTCGTGTTGTTTTTCGCAAAGAAAATTTCACAGCAAAAAGTTCCTTATTGATTTGAATTTTACTGTGACTGTAAATGTAGCATAATTCATCTTACACATGGGTATAAACGAACTGAGTTTCCTGAGGAGTTTCAAATCAGCGGTTTGTCAATAGGCATAGTAGACTTTCGTACGCTTACGTATCAATGTTTATATGCAAAAAAAAA
>CM032449.1:70580979-70696790 GCA_019049505.1 Pachyrhynchus sulphureomaculatus | reverse complement strand
CCACGTTTGGGACCGCGCTTCCAAACATACATTGCATTTGTCGGATTCTATTCAGAGAAGAGCTGTTCGTCTGATCGGAGACCCCATAACTGACCGGCGGCCTTGATTCGCTGGAACATCGAAGAACGGTTGGCGACTTGAGCCTATTCTACAAGTATTTTCATGGAAAGTGTTAGAAGGATGTAGCCCGCTTAATTCCTCCCAGAGCGGTGCATGTTAGAAATATACGTCGCGCTAATACTTTTACATCCGTTTGAGGTTCAGCTTGTTACTCCTCGTACAACGCTTTTCAAGCAGTCTTTTATATGGAGAACATCATCCCTGTAGAATAATTTGTCCAGGACTGTGATTCCCACCGAGTACAATTTACAGCCATTCAGGAACAACGTGAATCCCTTTTTCCGCACACGTTTCGCTCTTATAACGCTTTAGGGACTTCCCTGCAGCACGTGTGCTAGACGCATAAAAAAAAGCAGAAAAATACCTGCAACACAAACTTTGAATGTTGAAAAATTTACTGTACGTAGAGGTATTTATATATTTACGGTCCAACATAATTCTAATGGTTGTGGTACATAACACGTGGGTTGAAAAGTGTTTGGTCTGACACATAGATGTCGCCCTTTTCAAAAAATCCATATGATTTTTAGGAAGTACCAACCTTCAAACGGTACGTGTCAAAATTTCATGTTATTTCGACGATTAGTTTACAAGTTACAGTGGTTTTAGTGACGCTACTTTCGATATTTTCAAAACAATGGAAAAAATCGAATTTCGTGTATTAATTAAACAGTGTTTCTTGATGGGAAAAAATACCCTTCAAGCAAAGCAAGGGCTTAATCAGTGTTATGGGGACTTTGCCCCTGGAAAATCACTCATTATTTACTGGTATGCTGAATTTAAACGCGTTCGTACAGATACAAATGATGCTGAACGCTCTAGACGCCCAAATGAGGTGGTTATACCGGAAAACATCAAAAAAATCCACAAAATTGTTTTGGATGACCGTAAAATTAAATTGCATGAGATAGCTGACACCCTAAAGGTATCAAAAGAACGTGTTGGTCATATTTTGCATGAACATTTGGGCATGAGAAACCTTTGTTCGAAATGGGTACCGCGTTTGCTCACAATGGACCAAGAACGAGAACGCGTTGATGATTTTATGCGCTGTTTGAACCTATTTAAGTGCAATAAAAAGGATTTTTTTCATGCGATATGTGACAATAGATGAAACATAGAGCCACCACTACACACCGGAATCAAATCGACAGTCAGCTGAGTAAAGAACAGCCGGTGAAAGCCGCCCGAAGCCACCAAAGACACAATAGTCGGCTGGGAAGGTTTTGGCCTCTGTATTTTAGGATGCGTATGGAATAATTTTCATCGACTATGCTGAGAAGGAAAAAAAAACATCAAAAGCGAATATTATATAAAGTTATTGGTGCGTTTGTAGGCAGAAATCGCATAGAAACAGCCCCAAATGAACAAGAAAAAGTAGTCTTTCATCAAGATAATGAACCGTGTCACAAGTCAATAGTTACGATGACAAAATTGCATGAATTGAAGTTCGAATTGCTTCCTCATTCATCGTATTCTCCAGATTTGACCCCCAGCGACTATTCGCGCCAACGTTAAAAAAAATTTCGCTGGAAAGAGATTTGGCTCCAGTGAAGAAGTTATCGCCGAAACTGAGCCCTATTTGAAAGACAAAGGCAAATCCTTCTACAAGAAAGCTATAGAAATGTTAGAAAAGCGATGGACTGATTGTATTGCTCTTGAAGGAGACTACATTGATGGATAAAGTTGAATTTTGAAAAAAAACAAAAGGTGTTTTAAGTGCCAGACCGAAAGTTTTCATCTTACGTGTTTATATTGTATTATATGTCCTTTTCATGGTCGGGGAAATATAAAAATTATCGTATTTGAATACTTCGACACAGCCAAGAAACATTACGCAACTTCACGCAACCTAAACCGATGCAATGGTATCACACCGGGCGATGCCTGGTGGCATCTATGTATCTACCATCTAAGCTGTTCTTTTAGTCGCCTTCAACGACAGTCGGAACGCATCAGTGGTGATATTCTGTTCCGCTCCCCCATAGGAAATTTGGAGAAAGTCAGATTTAGGGCTTATTTTAGAACTATATGTTTGCTAGGGAATTACCGTTTACCGTTTTTTTCATGCTTAATTGCCAAAGTTCCAGAAAAATAAATAAATAAAAATTATGCTAAATATGTGAAAGATTAAAATAAAAAAAAAACTTATTCACTATTTTACGAGTTCCCGGCTTTCTGGATTTTTACGTCATGAGAATTATTATATATATTACAAGGTTCTAAATTATTATTTCAAGATCCTTTATAAAAATATATAGGGTAACGTATTGATATATAATTTACTCGTAAATGGTAACATTATAATATTTAAAGCAGTTTTGTTTTGTTTGTATTAAGGGTAAACTTAAGCAATCATTAAAAATAAACAGAGAATATGCTAGTTGTTGAATAATTTGTGGGCGACAAACTATAATAAATACAATATGGAAAAATTACGGCACAGTATTTAAAGTAAAATTTTTGCAAACTCATAGTAATACCAGCGTCTACCCGCGGCTTAGCCCACTTTAACATATGTGCCCTTAGAATAATATATCAAAGCCTCAGTGCACGGATTTGTTTCAACATCATAGATCTGACAAATGTCAATGGGAATTGACATTTGTTTTATACCTTCTATTCAATTGTAATCAATTAGCGAGCAACAAAACAATTAAATTTGGCATCTATTAATAATAACAAACATACTTATTTGGCATATACTATTCAAATTTAATCAGAATCGGCCCACAAACAAAGTAGATAATAATTGGCCTATAAATAAAAGAGATATGAACCTTTAATCACAAACTTTCAAAAAACTATATGGATATCCAGATTTCTATATTGATAGAGATAATAACGTTTTGCTGCAACAGATATAGGGAGCGTGAAACTACACAGGTGAGCAAAAAATCGACTCAAACTATTTCGTTTCATTTAACACGGATCCTAGAATTTAGTGCTCATATATTTTTACGGAATGTCAGGAATTTACAAAAGTAAAATGACCGACAAATAAAGATCCCATGAATGTTACATTCCATGCCTTTTCTCCTACGACTATAGTTTCTGAGCCTATACTCTGCTATAAGCCAGCGAGAGTCATTTCAACTTGACTCTCCACGGTACTCTGGTCTTAATGATCGATACTGTTGCCTAAAGCCTACCTGATGAAGAGTCAAGTTGGAATGACTCTCGCTGGCTTATAGCAGAGTATAGGCTCAGAAACTATAGTCGTAGGAGGAAAGGCATGGAATATCGCACTCATGGGATCTTTATTTGTTGGTCATTTTGCTTTTGTAAATTTCCGACATTCTGTTGTAGTGACCAATCAAGTAACAAACCATATTCCGAAATTTTATTTCGGAATATCGATTTGATTTATCCTTCCTAACAATGTTAGGTTTATATAGTTGAGCAGTTTTCGATGTCCGAAACTCTCAACAGATGGCGCAAGAGTCTGTACCTCGCCCAACGAGTAGGACCTCGTTTACATAAAGTACCATGATTGCTATAAGCCAGCGAGAGTCATTCCAACTTGACTCTCCACGGTACTCTACTCTTAACAATCGATACCGTTGCCTAAAGCCTACCTGATGAAGAGAATAGGCTCAGAAACTATAGTCGTAGGAGGAAAGGCATGGAATATAGCATTCATGGGATCTTTATTTGTTGGTCATTTTGCATTTGCAAAATTCTCGACGTAAAATCGTAAATGTTATAAATAATTGAAGTTCACGATTTGTCTTTATTTGTCTTATTCTATTTGCATTTGCAAATTCTCGACATTCTGTTGTAGTAACCAATCAAGTAACAAAACATATTCCGAAATTTTATTTCGGAATATCGATTTGATTTATTTTTACGGATTTTAGTATTATTTAAAAGTCGATTCTATTCTCTTCCCACATGTGCTTGATTGAATTGAGGCCAGGATTCCGCGCAGGCCAGTCTAATGTGAGTATTCCCACTTGTTGCCTAGCATTTTCGTACATTAGCACGAAGCTATCGCCAACAATTCCAGCGTAAGGAAAACCAAGTCGGTTTTAATGAGATGCCATGACAGAACCCCCTCCGTAGGTGACCGTTTGAGTAATGCAACACTGCGAATAGCTCTCGCCAGGCCTTCTATGGACTCGTCTTTTTCCATCATTGCCATGTAGGCACATTCGGGACTCATCGGAGAATAAAACGTCTAAGGTCCAGTCGACGTCTTCTCGGGCAAATCTGAATGACGCTTGTCGATGGGCTGCTGTCAATTTGGGTTCGTTAGCTTGTCTCTTCGGAGTTAGGTTAGCATCTTTAAGTCTTCTTCTGACCGTCCAATGACTGACAGCCCGACCACGAACTTGTCGGAGCTCCTGCTGGTCAAGTGACGATTTCTTAGAATTGTGTTGACAATGAAACAGTCGTCTCGCTCCGAGATACACCTACTTTATCCTGATCCTGGTCTCCGTGTAAAGGCGCCAGTCTCTTGGTAACGTCTGTAGACCCTGGAGACAGCTGACTGGCTCAAGTGTAGTTGCGCAGCGACTACATGTTGGCTATGCCCTTGTTGCAATAAGGCAATGACTTGTGTCGTTTCTTTCGGGGTGGTTTTCATTTTCCGATGACGTAATTAGACATTACAGGGATGAATAGCGCACAACGAGTACGTTGTTGAGCTAACAAAAACAATTCCATTGAGTAAAACCGTTTTAATCAGTAAAACTTTTTGGAAATCTAAATGTTTTTGATATTACTGGAAAAAGTAGGAAATCAGCATTCTAATGGTACCAAAAATAATACCACTGTTTGAAAATTAAATTCAAGGATCGGTGTTAAATTAAGCGAATCGTTTCGATTTTTTTGCCCATCAGTGTATTAAATAAACGGTACGCGGGCTTTTCAGAAAAAGCAAGGTTTCTTTTTTGGAATAGGCCTAAAATGGCCTAATTTTGAAAGATTTGCGAGAAAAAATCGGGAGGAGGCCATTTTTGTTAACCCAAACTAACCTCAACTAACTTGGTCTCCAGCACTAATATAGCACGTAAATCATTTTTGCACATTAAGGTAGGACATTTTTTTTTTTCATTATTTAATGTATTTTCTACTGATTATTTAGTTCAGGTTAGTTCAGGTTAGCAAAAACGGCCTCCCCCCGATTTCTTCTCGTAAATCTTTCAAAATTAGGTCATTTTAGGCCTATTCCAAAAAGAGACCTACCTTTTTCTGAAAAGCCCGTGTACTGAACTTTTACCAAATTTTTTTCAGTTATAATCTAATCTTAACACAAAATTTTGTCATGTTTTTTTGATAAAATTTCGGTACGCAGGTTTTTCAGAAAAAGAATGATTTTTTTTAATAATTTTAAAATGGCCTAAATGTGAAAAATTTATGAGAAAAAATCAGGAGGTAACCGTTTTTGTTACTCTGAACTAACTAAAACTAACCTAAATTAAATAATCAGCAATTACAAAATACATTAAAAAACCTTGGAATTTGTTCTTTTCGTGTTGTTTTTCGCAAAGAAAATTTCACAACAAAGTTCCTTATTGATTGGAATTTAACTGTGACTGTAAATGTAGCATAATCATCTCTACACATGGGTATAAACCAACTGAGTTCTCCTGAGGAGTTTCAATCAGTGGTTGTCAATAGCATAGTAGACTTTCGTACGCTTACGTATCAATGGTTATATGCAAAAAAACACGTGCAAAAACTGCCTTTCCCTGATATTTTCTCGTAAGTCTTTCAAAATTAGACCGTTTTAAGCCTATTCCAAAAAAAACCCTTTTTCTGAAAAGCCAGCGTAACGAAGTTTTACCAAAAATAATTCTTTAATTCCTCATTTTACCAAAAAATGAGTGAGAAAATTGTAATCTAATGTCAATTTCTTGTATTTTTGTGCCCATAATATACCTGTTTCCATTACATTTTATATTAAAATGGTATATATATATATATATTATATATATATATATATATATATATATATATATATATATATAACATTAAAGCAATACAATTAAGTAATTCTGCATAATGTGTGTGTATATATATATATATATATATATATATATATATATATATATATATATATATATATATATATATATATATATATATATATATATACATATACATATATATATATATATATATATATATATATATATATATATATATATATATATATATATATGTACATATAACATATATATATATATATATATATATATATATATATATATATATATATATATATATATATATATATATTGTACATATATATATATATATATATATATATATATATATATATATATATATATATATATATATATATATATATATATATATATATATATATATATATATATACCATGTCACAATAATTTGTATTCTTTTTAGATTAACCCCAGCTAACGGAATGTGTTTCCTTATGAGCGTATATTTACTGAGATATTTTAACGATGGTCCTTTTTATGCGCACGGAGTTCACAGTGGAATTATGGAACCTTGTAAAAAATATTGGTGGACTTTCTTTTTGTATATTCAGAACTATTACAACTATCATTATGGAGATTCTTTGGTATGAAAATAGCTCGAAAATATTTAGCATTTACTCTTAATATTATTTCCTGTTTTGTTTTTCAAGATATAAAGTAACCTATAATTATAGGGGAGCAAAGTATATGTATTATGTTACCTTATATATTTTAAATGTTATCAAAGTTGAGCTTATTAAATGAAAATGTTGCGTAAAATCTCATAAACAAAGTTTAAGAATCGATAAATGGGACTACAACTACTTGCAATATAGAGTCTTTTATGTATCATGTAAAAGTAAAATTTAAAGGAGAGCAAATTCCCAGCATGTCAATACTCATAAACATGAGTGATACACACTAAAATTTGATTTTCTTGGTAAATATCACTTTATCAACACAATTATTGTATTAAATAATCGCTTTAAAAGAACTTAAATGAAAAAAAAAACATAAAAGCTGTAATAATAAATAAATTATTTTATACATATACTTCCAAGACTATAACCTATACAGAATACGATTTTGAGGTGAAATCGTCGGATACTGCTACTTTTTTTTTAAATACTCGTCTCAACGAGTCTATTAAGGAAAAAATATTGCAACCGCTAAAAAATTGGAGCAACATCCTTAAAAATGGATTTTTAGCGTATTTTTGCAATTTTATCATAAATTTATGGAAGCTAAACTAAAAATTCTCACAGATTTTGATTCTAGATTAGAAATGGAAAGAATTAAGGGGTTATGGATGTCATTTGAACCTTCTGGTCTGGAGAAATAGGCCGTTTTTGTGTTTTTTTATGATTAAATAGGTGTACTTGCAAACTGTAAGCTAATTTTTTTTAGTTAACTCTGGAAATATATTCCATGGACATTACTTTAATTGATCCAAACATAATTTTAGCATTTTTTACATATTAGATATATTTTTCACTCCTTATAATATTTATAAATTTTACCGATTCACGTTTTTTTCTTCCGGCGAATGTTTTAAACAACTTTTCTTCACTATACTACTATCTTATCTAAAATATCAGAAAATGTTCCTTAGTCCCTAAGCTTTCATTTGAGGTACTTAAGAACTCATTTAAACAATTTAGGCCAGAGAAATTGGCCATTTTAGTTTCAAATTTCATTTTTTTAATGCAAATTTACGATTTCTTTTTAGAAAAATTTTTTTTCATGAGTTTTATAATATTTTCAGTAACTAAAGTTATTTTTAGTTATTATACATAGGTTACTGTACATGTTGAGTGGCTAAGTAAATCATTTTGTCCATTTAGAATGAAAAAAAACTGGCCATTTTCAATTTTATGCTTTTTTGTTTCAAATTTACAATTACTTTAAAAACGTTAATTTTTTCTTTAATTTTATCACGTTTGCCCCAACGAAAACCATTTTTATTAGTTATTAAATGATTACCATATAGCTTACAAGGAGAGTCCAGAGTATTTGGCTATTTGACTTCATAATGTTTGGAAAAAGTAGGAATATTTTTACAATTTAAATATAATTTATTATTTTATTTAACTAGTTAAACTTGTATCATTAAAATAAGTATTTTGTGCAGTAACTTTATAATTTTTATTAATTTAATTATTATATCTTCATATAAAATTTACATTTACAGTTAATTTAAGAGTTTTTCTGCTTAACAAAAAGAGAAAATGAATTTTTTGTTTACAAAATCGGACTGTTACAAGAGAACTAGTTTTTGTTCGATTTTTTGCAAAACGTCACTAATATACTATAGTCTATTAGTATGTATTATGTAGTCAGTATGATCTTAAAACCACTAGAACTATATCTACTTATATATCTAAGGCCATCATTTCTGATTAGATGAACGTCGCTGAGTAACTAGACGTATAAGTAAAGTAGGAGCAATAGCAATAAAAAATATAGTTATAAAGCAATATTATTAAAATATTATAATAGTTACTTTACTTTAAAGATATAAAAACGAAATTGAACAAAATAAAACGGGGGAGTAATTATATTTTTAAATGTAGTAATTATTAAATAATAGAAATTAAATAAATACATTAATAAAAATATTTACAAATTTTATAAGAGATTATTTAATAATAATTAAAAATGCTTGTAGGTCGGTAATAAATTTTGGTTTACTTCCTCGTAAAGGATCAAATTACTTACTGAGACTTATGTATATATAACCTGTGTATATTGATTAAAAATAACTTTGGTTACTGAAAATATTATAAAAACTCAAGAAAAAATATTTTTTTAAAAAGAAATCGTAAAAAAAAATAATTTGGGACTAAAATGGCCAATTTCTCTCTCTAAATTGTGTAAATGAGTTCTTACGTACCTCAAATGAAAGTTTATGGACTAAGGAAGATTTTCTGATATTTTAGGCAAGGTAATAGTAAACTGAAAAAAAGTTATTTAAAAAATTCATCAGAAGAACAAAACATGAATCGGTAAAATTTATCAATATTATGAGGCGTGAAAAATATCTAATATGTAAAAAATGGGTAAAAATTGTGTTTGGATCAATTAAAGTAATGTCCATAGAACATATTTCCAGAGTTAATTAAAAAAAAAGCTTACAGTTTGTAAGTACACCTATTTAATCATAAAAAAATGACAAAAAAAAACGACAAAAGAAAACGGAAAAAAAGGTTATCTTCCATAAATTTATGACAAAATCGCAAAAATACGCTAAGAAACATAAAAACGGGCCAATTCTCCTATTTTTGAGGGTGTTGCCCCAATTTTTCAGCAGCTAGAGAGTATTTTATAAATCAAAAAAATACTCATAATAAAAATTTATGGTTAGTGCGAGCTCAGTATTTTTTGTAAGTACGAAAACATATAGTACGTCAAGTCATTGTAGTTTTGGTAATATACATATTCCTTGTACCAACCGGAATAGCATTAACAAATGGGTTCAAAAAAGTTTTGCAATAGTTCCCAAGGCAACTAAATTTGAAATATTTTATACTTCCAAAAAAGAAAAAGGATTTCAAGTCTTCTCCTCTAACTTAATCAAGATAAAATTAAAACTTCGGTATTTACTCAGTTGGGAATGTGGAATCTTTGGCACAATGATACTACTCAGTATATATCACCACTACACCAAACACTTTATTTTTGCACTCGACGCGCGATTCGCTAACCATGTTAGCTTCATCAGAGTCAATCATCGCTCCTGATGAAGCTAAAATGGTTAGCGAAACACGCGTCGAGTGCAAAAATAAAGTGTTTGGTGTAGTGGTGATATATACTGAGTAGTACTTCCGTATTTAAATATTAAATTTTCATCTTCATCAATTCTATTTTATTCAAGAATAATGTCTGTGAATATCTGAGCCAGTGTAAGAGAATTTTTTTTTATATTTCTAACAAAAAATTCGAATCTGAATAGAGAGAATATACCTTTTTTGAACATCACAAAGAAAATAAAAAATCGGGAAGTATGTTTTGTTGTTAAATTTTTACTTTTTATTTTGATCCTTCTACTGTCTTCTTTTACTCTTAATTCTCTGTGATACATATTTTTTTTTATTCACACTGGCTAAAGCATCTAGAGAGATTATTCTTATGTGAAGTAGACTAGCTGGAGACAACAATTTAAGATGATGATCCCATTTTGATTAAATCAGTAGAGAAGGCTGAATAGTTTTTCTTTCTTGAATTCATTCGCTTCACTTAGAGATAAACTACTTTAACAAAATTCTATATTTGTCGCATTTTATCAACAGTCTATTTTGTAAATTTTGATAAGACGCAGTGGTATTCCTCCGAGACTATCTTGATACGAGAAAATTAGTGGCAAAAATTAAGATCTCCCATTTACTTTTTGAAAGCAAGGCAATACAGTAATATTGTTGATGACCAGTGTATAATATTTTCCACTGGTGGCCGTCAATTAAAAAACGCAACACTGATAATTTCATATCAACTCCAGGTGTAAGACCAAACTGGGGTTGGACGGCTGGACGCTAGTCTATATCAGTAAAACCACAACTAAAGAATCATGCGAGAAGAGATCATAAGCTGTACGTGTACTGTAGCATTCGTTCCTATATGCAGCTGTTAAAAAGATAATCTTCCGTAATGTAATTTGTACCATCCTCAGATAATTTGATTCAGATTAGTAAAACGGCAGATCTGTTTAATGATTCGTTAAAAACCTATTTGCTATTGTCCTCTTAGGAACAACCGATTTGATTGACCTTCAAAAATATTCAGTCTGCTGTATAGATCAATAAATATGTAATGTTGCAGTGGTTCTTGTAAATATGTAAATGATTTGACTTGGTACTGTTATACCTTTTATGAGTAAATAAATCCACTATTTTTGTTAGAAGGGATTGAAAAGTTAGCATGCTCGTTGGTTGCGTAATATATTTTCTGTATTAGTTTGCCCTCTCTGTTTTAAAACTTATGTTCTTATATGTACATACAGGAAAATTAGATTAAACTAATTATGATTTATTTACCTTAAATTCGATTATATCCCCTCTCCTACCTGCCCCTCACTATAGCTACGTGAATTAACCGGCTCATTTCTTAAAAAAATGTTTAAAAAGATGTAAATGAGAACAATATGCGATGTAATACTTTGGCCACTGACTCCCTCAAGCAAAGAGAGTTTTTTAGAAGCTTCGTTATAGCGAATATCATAGATTCGTCCCCGAGAGGTAAGCTACCGGGTCAAGGCCTGGATTCTGCAGCTTACCACTGGCTTATGTGTTAGAATACACCATACGTCACTCATTTGGGAAAAATAGCCACGCTGTACATTTAGAGATGTTAACGACTTTTCCAAATTTATCCTTGGGAAAGTAGGCAAATTACTAAAATCAGACAAATACCACTCTTACTGACACGCGGAATGATTTTTATCCTTATTTATCCACATAGCATAGATAAGTCAAGAAAGTCTTGCGAAAATACTTTTTGAACATATTTTTGAATTTTACCCTTAATTGCTATGACACACGCTCTGCTTAACTGTGCAGATGGATGTTTGCTTCACCGAAGTTCATTTCCGCTTTACAAAGTGTATTATTTATAGAACATTTGGTCGCTAACTGTCATGCTATCTCGATATCGAGAACCATCAATAAATTTTCTTAAATAAGTTCACAGCGGTCAATCATTGATTCTGAAGATGCGAACATAGTTAGCGAAATACGAAATCTGAAATTTACTGTTCTAGAAATTCTTATGACCGTCGAGAATAGGACGACCTTTAAAATGAGGTAATACCTACCTCTTTTCATAATTAAATTTTTTCTTGGGCGACCAAACCTAATACACGACTAGAGCAAGACAGTTAGTAGTATATTTCTGTGCTCTCCTTAGATGTTATTATTGATATTTAAATTAGAGGTATAATATTATTTTTATTTGTAGTGTATACCAACTACCTGGTATTTAAGTGCTGACATGCAGCTTTTCCTGGTGGCTCCGTTGATAATTATGCCAATATCGCTATTGTATCGAAAATCCATCAACAAAGCTATGGCAGCGTTATTTGTAATTAATATATTTTTCCTTGCATTACCAATCTTCACTAAATTATACTGGCAAGATTATGATCCGTAAGTATATATCAACAAGTGCTATATATATATATATATATATATATATATATATATATATATATATATATATATATATATATATATATATATCAAGTCGCGTGGACTTGATTCATTACTATCGTCACTGCCTATTTCTTATGTTACCTAACGTAATAAAATATCCGCCATTATTTCCCCTTACCTCCCATTATTTCTCCTTTTCTGCCATTATCTCCACATAATTTCCATTATCTAGGCTTATCTCTGCTCATCTCCCATTATTTCTCCTTATCTCCCATTATTTCCCCTTATCTCCCATTATCTCACCTTATCTCCCATTATCTAGGCTTATCTCGACTTATCTCGCAATATTTCTCCTTATCTCCCATTATTTCTCCTTAACTCCCATTATCTCACCATAACTTCCATCATCTAGACTTATCTCTGCTTGTCTTCCATTATTTCTCCTTATCTCCCATTATTTATATTTATCTCCCATTATCTTACCTTATCTCCCATTATCTAGGTTCATATCGAATTATATAGAACATATGTATAAATTTATAAAAACACGTAAATCGGATAAGTGGTTCTCGAGTGATAAGCGCACTAACGGGCAGACAGACAGACAGAGAGACGTTGCATTTTATATATCTTATATTCCATATTTAATGCTTTAGGCAGTGTATTACAAGAGAACGCGCTAGCGGCAATCTTTTCTCCGACTTGATTCACTATTATCGTCACTGCACGTCAATCGGATAAGTGGTTCTCCAGTGATAAGCGCACTAACGGAGAGACAGACAGAGAGACGTTGCATTTTATATATATTATAGATATATATATATATATATATATATATATATATATATATATATATATATATATATATGTACATATATATATATATATATATATATATATATATATATATATATATATATATATATATATATATATATATGTATGTATATATATATATATATATATATATATATATATATATATATATATATATAGGTATATATATATATATATATATATATATATATATATATATTTATATATGGACCAATTCTCCGTTTTGGAAACATCTATAATGCAGTATGATTTGTTAATTCCACAAGGCTTTAAGCAGACATATAGATATTGTTTAACTTTAATATAGCAATATTTTGGAACAAAGAAGATAATTGAATCAACAGTAAATAGAATTTAAATACAGGGAACGTTTAGACGAAATCATCGCAGATGTAATTTTTTCTTAAGTTGGTAATATGATCTCGCTCGATAAGGAGGAGAATTAACTGATTCTCATCATTTTACAACGTCTTGTAATTCTTTCTTAAAACACTGAAACAATTTTAGCATTCTATTATTGAATTGTAAAGATGTTTGAAGAAGTATTAAGAACGTGAGCCAAGCGTCGGAAAAAAAAAATTAACATATCTTAACTCCAAGAACCCAGAGTGTGAAACACTTATACAGGAAGGAAATTTGCAAAATAATTTACACCGATATTTTGAATATATAGCAGTTGTTA
Source organism: Pachyrhynchus sulphureomaculatus (assembly GCA_019049505.1). Taxonomy (NCBI): domain Eukaryota; kingdom Metazoa; phylum Arthropoda; class Insecta; order Coleoptera; family Curculionidae; genus Pachyrhynchus; species Pachyrhynchus sulphureomaculatus. The sequence continues at coordinate 70,683,054 of CM032449.1, read as the reverse complement.
TGTTTCACCAAAAAGGGGATCATAGTTTAAAAGAAGTCAGTTCCAATCCATGATTCACAATTCCTTAAAAAATTAGTCTGCTTATTTTCATTTAATTTTTTTCTTACAGTGATTTTCATGAATATGATTTTCATACTAAGCTAATCAGTTACTTCATTGGTGTAATGTTTGGAATTTACATGAGGCACAATAGGAATAAACCTGTCGTTATTAAAAAGGTAAGTTTCGTTTAAAAAATTAATAGAGACTAAAAATAATATGTAACGTCAATTAAATTAAATTATATGAAGTATCCAGTCAAAATAGTCACAAAAAAAGCCAAACTTCTAAAAAATTCCGACCAAGCTGATTTTTGTTGTGACCTTTATTCTGATGATCCTAAAAAGTAACGTTGATTTGAGGGTAAAAGGGGGTGATTTTTATTTCTTTGGGAATATTTCGAAAATTATAAATTTTTTGAGAAAGATAGTTATTAGAAAATTTGAAGCTTATCATATTCTACATGAAAAAAGTCCTTTTTTTGTATAGCCAGCCGTTTTCGAGTAAAAGGCGCGGTGAAGTAGTAATATTCGTTTTTTTTTAATGTATAATTTTTCCACACACCGCGGGAGTCGAGTACAGGACGCTTTTTTTTAATGTGGTATCCCTAGTAGGCCTAATCCACCTCGAAGTAGAAAAGAATCGATTTAAATTATTCCGCTTCATCCTCCTGATCTATGTCCATTAGAATTTCCTCATCATCTTCAACGATTTTGCAATTTTGTAATTTTCATCAATATTCAGATAGCACATGACGAAGTTGTCTAGATTAGTCATGGGCCCAATATACACATCTTTAGGGTATCCTTAATCGTTAAATAAATATTTTAATGTCTGGACCTATACCTGGTTCGGTTAACCTTGGAAAATATTCGATTTGCCCTAGTAATATTCAATGTTTGTTCTGATATGATACGTAGGCTAAAAAGAGTTTGGTCTAACTACTTAAAATACATCTTTTTTACAAAATTCGACTTTATTCATCAATAACTCCTTCAAAACCGATACAATAAGTCCAACGCTTTTCTATTCTATAGCTTCTTGTATAAGGATTTGTCTTTGCCTTCAAAATAGGCCTCAGTTTCGCCGATAACTTCATTGAAGTCAAATCTCTTTTGCACGAGTTTCTTTTTGTGGTCTGCGAATAAATAATATTCGCTGGGGGCCAAATCTGGAGAATACGGTGGATGAGGAAGAAATTCAAACTTCAATTCATCCAATTTTGCCATCGTAACCATTGTCTTGTGACGGTGCAGTGTCTTGATGAAAGTGCACTTTTTTCTTGTTCATTTGGGGCCGTTTTTTTGCGATTTCTGCCTTCAAACACACCAATAACTTTATATAATATTCGCTATTGATGGTTTTTTTCCTTCTCAACATAGTCGATAAAAATTATTCCATGCGTATCCCAAAATGCGCGGTACCCATTTCGAACAGAACTTTCTCATGCCCCAATGCTATCTCACGCAATTTCACTTTACGATCATCCAAAACAATTTTGTGGGTTTTTTGATGTTTTCCGATGTAACCACCTCATTTGGGCGTTTAAAGCGTTCAGCATCATTTGTGTCTGTACGACTGCGTTTAAATTCAGCATACCAGTAACTGGTTAGTGATTTTCCAGGGGCAGAGTCCCCGTAACACTTACCAAGCCATTGCTGTGCATGAACGGTATTTTTTCCCATCAAAAAACAGTGTTTAACACGAAATTCAATTTTCTCCATTGTTGAAAATATGAAATATAGCGTCCCTAAAACCACTATAACTTGTAAACCAATCGTCAAAATGTAATGAAATTTTGACACATGTCGTTTGAAGGTTGGTACTTCCTAAAAATCATATGGATTTTTTGAAAAAGGCGACATCTATGTGACAGACCAAAAACTTTTCAGCCTTCGTGTTATTTTTAAGGGAACTTTTTTCTATGTTATATATTGTAACTTATAACTATAATTGGGACGTTTCTGTAAAGGATATCTTTGGACGTCTGAGGGAGCTATGTCATCGTTTTTTAAAACATCCTCGGTCATCTTTTGATAATCGTCTTAGATTTTCTGTGGTTGCATAACGTCTGCCTTAAAGTTGTTATAGGAACAGAAGTGAAAATTCTCAAGACTTCTGAATATCCAGATCAAACATAATTTGAAAAGTGATTGTATTAATTACAGAGAGTTTGTATTTTGAACAATAAGAAATAATTCAAATTTAGAGAAAATATGTGCTCAATATTTAATAGGAATATTGTTATAAAAAGTATTTATAAATAGTATTCAGAGCACGGAATTCCTTTGGCAGACTATCAAACTCCCTTTTAGATCTGAAATGGCTAACATCTTATAAAATTTAAACAAGTGTCAGATATTTAAAGAAGCAAACCATTAAATTTATAATTTTCCAATTTAAGTGGGTTAACATTTCAATGTGGTTCCTCGCACTGGTCACGATGCAATCGGTAATGTGGTATAGAGGCGAAGTTCAAATAAACTGGGGCTACACGGCAAGAAGTATATCTTACAGTGTTACAAGGCCAATGTGGTGCATTGCTCTCAGCTGGATTACCTATTCATGCGTTAATGGATATGGAGGTAATATACAAGTGTATACATATATATATATACATATACACTATAAAAGTATTATATATATATTATATATAAGGTTTTATATATATATAACGCATCTATATTTTATATTTATATACATATAGACAGTTTTTTAGTCACACTATAATTGATCCTCTTTTCCCTTCTCTTTTCCCTCTTGTATTAAAATTCATTTAGAAATAAATTAATCAAAACGTAAAGGCAGAAAAGTTGATTTAAGGTTTTAATCCGTGTTACTAATGAAATAAGGGAGGAACTTATGTAAATATAACGCATCTATTCTAAAATTAATTTTAATCAAGTTTAACATTGTAAAGCTTAAGATTAAAAAACGTGTCATAAGAAAATTTTCATTACTCTGAAAATATTTTCTTTTTACAACGATTTTGTTATTTTAGACTCTCTTTTGAAATACAGAATAGACCTGTGTAGTGGAATTCATTTAGTTACTTAATTTAATAATGAATATTGATGGATAGCGTAATATTTTTATTAAAAACATATGGTAGAGATCCAAATAGTCGAAAACAACATTTTGCAGAAACACGCTCAAGGAGAGGTTTTTATACCGATTTTAGCGAATATTTTTGAGGCGTTAATAATAAACCAAATTGTTTTAGGAGCAAAATGTTAATATTTTTAGTTGAATTTGGTAGGCCCTATCAATAAAAATACATCGCTATAAGATTTATTCTACTTGCGAGGGTCTCTGTCACGCGCGTTAAAGTTATGGTGCAGTTTTTAGTCACTGTAAGAGAACGGCAATAGATAGATCACTAAACCTTTGTCGTTGGAATTGGAATAAAAAGCTCTACTACTTTATGACTAATACATTTTTGCTTGGAGTTTCTCTGAGAGAAAACGGTTGCATAATGCCCAAAATGATTATGTGTAAAAGATGTTCCTTTTTTAAATTTTGTTTCGTGTTTCTGCATTTTGTACAAAAATTATGTGTTTGGGAGTTTCTCGTAATGAATTAATAAAGTTGAGAGACTTTATATGTATATAATACTTTTAGGAATTGTTAATTGGTTCTTATCTAGTCCATTTATGCAAATTGGAAGTAAATTGACGTACTGTATATATATAGTTCATGGATTGGTTATGGCTCATTATGCATTGGGAATTAAATATAGATTTTATTTCAGCAATTATAATGCGGTAAGTCAAATTGTAAAAATAATGAGAAAATTTAAATTGCTAAAATATATTACGATATGCCTCAAAAATATATCATATATTAGATCAATTTTGTTTATTAAGTAGTTTACATTTTTCACTTAGAAAAAGATGAAATATACGAGGGTGCTTTTAAAGTTATTTACTTAGGTATCAAGGAGCACTTATAGAGCCTAAACAATTTATTTTTCTACCTAACTATCGTCTACTTTAATACATTTAATTTTTTTTATGGGTCTAGCACACGTGCTGCAGGGAGGTCTCTAAAGCGCTACAGGAGCGACACGTGTGCGGAAAAAGCGATTCACGTTGTTCTCGAATCGCTGTAAATTGTACTCGCTGGGGAACACAGTCCTGCAAATTATTCCAAAGGGATGATATTCTCCATATAAAAGACTGCTTGAAAAGCATTGTACGAGGAGTAACAAGCTGAACCTCATACGGATGTGAAATATCAGCGCGACGTGTATTTCTAACATGCACCGCTCTGGGAGAAATTAAACGGTCCACATTCTCCGAACACTTCCCATGAAAATACTTGTAGAATAGGCTCAAGTCGCCAACCGTTCTTCGATGTTCCAGCGAATCAAGGCCGCAGGTCAGTTTCGAGTCTCCAGTTAGACGAACAGCTCTTCTCTGAATAGAATCCAACAAATTGAGTGTATGTTTGGGAGCGGAGCCCCAAACACGGGAGCAGTATTCCATAGTTGGTCGAATTTGAGCTTTGTAAACAACAGTTGTTGTGGAATGTAAAGCTTTCTGGTTCGAAATAATATTCCCAACTTTTGAGAAGCTCTCTTTGCTATGCCTGCTACATGTTCATGACAGGACATATTTGCTCCCAAATTAACGCCCAACAAATTGAGGGATGATGTTAGAGCAATGGAGTGCCCCGCCATAACTATGTCGTGTTCAGCAACGTCAACTTTTTTAGAAAAAACTGCCACCTGGGTTTTTGTAGCGTTAAATTCCACTTGGTTACTGTTACCCCAAGATAGAATTTCTTCTAGGTCTTTGTTAAGTTGAACAACTTCCCGCTATCTGCGGACACTCGCCTGAGCAGCCGATGTCCAAGCGATCAAAGTGAATGAAGAGACAAGCGTACTGTCATCTGCAAAGCTGTAGATTGGATTTCCGATCTTTTCCAGCAGATCGTTAATGTAAATGAGAAAGAGAGTAGGAGATAGTATGGAGCCTTGGGGCACACCGGCGTTGATAGTGAAGGTGTTAGAAAGAAATCCTTTGACCGCCACTCGTAAAGAACGCTCACTAAGGAAACATCGTGTCAAACACGGTCGAATGCCTTAGATATGTCAAGAGCAACCCCTCGAGATTCCCCAAAGTGTTCAATTGCGTTATTCCAAACATGTCTTACATAAGTCAGAAGATCTCCTGTTGATCTATGTTTACGAAAGCCATATTGGTGATCGCTAATAATATTGACTCGTTCAAGATATTTTAGAAGATGCTGATTGATAACCTTTTCTATGACTTTTGATGTTATTAAAAGCAGTGCGACTGGTCGGTAGTTATTTGGCAAGGTCTTCTTGCCTTTTTTAGGTATCGGCTGAACTGTAGCACATTTCCAGCAGGAAGGAAATATTCCCTTTCTGTAGGATAGGTTGAAAAGTCTACAGAAAACTGGTGTCAGTTCCCTTGCACAGTTTTTGAGAACTATGGCAGGTATTCCATCAGCGCCAGAAGCCTTTTTGGTGTCTAGCTTCATCAAAATACGTTTCATGCTACGCTGCCTAAAGACAAAATCGGACATCCTTGACTGCACTATGGGAATATTAGGTGGTGTTTTTCCTTGGAAATCGACAGTAGAATGTGAAGCAGAGTTCAGCCAACAAGTTCGCTTTCTCAACAGATGTCCTTGCAATAGAATTATCTGGCCGTGTGAGTGGTGGTATGGTGGATTTGGTGAAATTTTGGCTAACTGCCTTAGCAACTGACCAAAAGGACCTGAAATTGTCGGGACAAGCGAGAAGTTTGTTTCTAATTCGCTGATTGTGTGCCTTCTTGGTTTCGTCGATAAGCAGCTGCAGCATTTCTTGAATAGTTTCATTCTATCTAAAAGAAATCTTTAGTTATATATATATATATATATATATATATATATATATATATATATATATATATATATATATATATATATATATATATATAAGTATATCTCAAAAAAAAAAGTATTTAGAACAGTCAGAAAATTTTCTGACTAGTACACTAGATTACTAGTATTTTTTCAAAAGTCTGGAATGTTTGAAACATGAAACCAGGGTGGTGTAAGCCCAAATTGAGGGTACTAAAAAAGCACAGATACTTTTAAATGATAATGCTTTTGAAATAAAAGTCAAAAAGATTGAATAAATTAATATTTTTGTTTTTTTTTATCAGGAGAGCAACGTAACCGTAATCTAAAATGATTTAGTGTTTTTTAAATACTTATAGCCCAATCGTCAGAGACAAATTTTGACGAAGAACTCTCATTAAATATTAACAGGCTGCATTTTGTCATACAGGTAGTCTTTTGGACGTAGAATACGATAAAAAAGTTTGCTGTATATTTTAATCCTACAAAATCGAAAATAAAATGAAAAATTCGGTTATTTGCAAATGTCTCGAATAATAAAAAAATATCTAAAAACTAATAGCAACACATGAAAGGGCGAGAAATTTTGCAAAAAAAAAATAGAATATAGATTTATTTTTTTATTTTTACCGTAATTAAAAAAGGGGTTTCTCAGGATGCTGATTAAGTATCTGGTGACAGATTCGAAAAATTCAAAACGGCGGATCCAATATAATGGCCAGAGTGTACGTAATTCATTTAATTTCTTCGATTGATTTAGAACTTTTGTGTTTTCAATAACCGTTTTCTTTGTCACTGAATGTTTAAAATAAATTTTATACTTAGACTTTTATCTTTCATTTCCCACCTTTAAATATATTTTTTTATTTTAAGTTTAAGTTCTATGATTGATAATAAGCAAAAAATAGGTTTGTCATGATCACGTTTTTTTATCAAGTATACTTTTAACTATAAATAAAAAAAAAAAAATTGTCCGACTTTTTTGACCATTTCGTACCGCTTTAAACGTAAAATTGCCATCGGTGACGTGGCAAATTTTCATATTTTAAAACTCAATTTTTAAATAACACAGACAATGTGGGTATTTTTAATTATTGTTATATTGAAACTTAAGGTATAAAAATGACATATGAGCAAGGAATTTTTTTTCCATATTATATTTTATTAAATATTTGTAATTTACTGTATGCCCAGATTATAAAGCAACAAAAATAAAAACTATTAGTATCGTCGGAAAGCTGAAAGTCTCTTCTTCAAAAAGCTATCTTTTATTTTTTTTTACACTCTGAAAACAAGTAATATCGATTAACTTTCGAGCGGTGCGCCTAGACTTTCAAATTAACCTGTTTGACGCGTTACATTTCTTGAATCACCTATCTGAATTTTTAATAAATTCTCACGCTAATAAAAAAATCTGGAAAAAAATTTATATACTATTTCTTGTAGGATATCCCGCTTTTTCACGTGGTGCTATTAGTTTTTCGATATCTTTTTTATCCTTCGAGATATTACCGAAAAACCGAATTTTTTATTTTATTTTGGATTTCGTGGGCTTAGCGTATATCAAACCTTAGCAAACTTTTTTTTTTATCGTATTTTACGTCCAAAACACTACCTGTATGTCAAAATGCAGCCTGTTAACATTTAGTGAGAGCTCAAAACCCCTGGCGACTGGGCTATTATTATATATTATATAAAAAAAAAAAAGCACAGATATTTTTATATGTTAATGCTTTTAAAACAAAAGTCCAAAAGATTGAATAAATCAATATTTTTTATCAGGAGAGGAGCGTAAGCGTAACCAAAAATGATTTACTGTTTTTTTGTTTACTTAAGAATGTTAAGTAATCAAGTGAAAAAAAATTATTCCATGATGCGGTTAAAAAAGGCGCGAAATTAGAATATTTCAATAATCGAAATTAGAGCTTTTCAGCCTATTTTTAATAATATTGGTCTGTTTAGCCCTTTTACTCGGTTTACAACTTGTAAGCGATAACTATTTTTTTGTATATTACGAATTTTTAAAATTAAAAAAAAAAAAGTTGATGTGATATATTTTTTTTCAAACTCGACATTCCGAAACTCTTAAAAAACCTTGTTTTCTTAATATGCCAAAATAAAAAATACATATTATTAAACTAAGAGTTTTAAATATTTTAATTAAATTGAGTGCTTTTTTTGTTTTGTAAGTATAAAGTATGTTTCGGAACGTACTTGGGTTGGGTCAACTTTTTTTATTTAATTTTAAAAAAATTGGAATATACAAAATTTAAAAAAAAAACGGCCAAGGGCAAGTCGGACTTGCGCAATTAGTTGTCCGTAAGTTGATTGCTCTTAAAATAAAAAATTTTGTTACGGAGGCATAAAATGATTAAAGACTTAACAAAAACACCCAAAAATAAGTTTTCAAGAAAGTTTTTTTCCGATCTTTACTGAAAACTGATGACCTGGATTTTTTTATATATACCAGATAAATTATTAGAGGTAATACACTCGTGATAATTTTCGTTCAATCTACACCCTGTGGAGAATGTTCTAGAATTTTTTCAAAATTTTTCGGTCAGTACTTTTTGAGATAATAATATAAAGAAAAGTGTGCGCAGATATTACATTATATACATATATATATATATATATATATATATATATATATATATATATATATATATATATATATATATATATATATATATATATATACAGTAATACCCCGCTTAGCGCGACCCCGTTACGCGCGGTTTCACTATAACGCGAATTTCAAATTTCGCGCTCATGTAGTCATTAACTTCTCTATGGTCGCGGGGGGATCCCCGCTTTCTCTGAATATTCTCTTTGAAGAATTGGGAATTCCCTGTCCTTCGACTTTGTTCTATGGGGATTTCCTCGTTCGTTTCGTGTGTTCATTTGTTCCGTAATGTTAGTTCGGTCGGCTGGCAGTTTTGTTTTAATATTTATTGGAGATACATACATACATAATTTAACCCTACGTTAAAAATGCCGCCTGTAAAGAAAAAAGAGCGTAAAAGCGTCACTTTGGAATTGAAGATGAAAGTGTTAAGAAGAATGGAAAATGGAGGCAAAGCAACAATTGTTGGGAGAGATTTTGGACTCTCAGAATCGACTGTGAGAACGATTTATAAAAATCGGGAAAAAATTAAAATCTCCAGCGAAGGTTCAACACCTATAAGTGCAACAAAACTTTCTCGTTCGAGATCATCTATCTTAGAAAGAATGGAGAAATTACTGTCAGTCTGGATCGAAGATTTGAATAAGAAGAACACACCACTAAGTCAAGATCTCATATGCACAAAAGCAAAATCTTTGTATGAGATGCTGAAAACAAAAGAAGGAGAAGGGAGTGCCACTCCGACTTTTGCTGCCAGCAGAGGCTGGTTCCATCGGTTCAAGCAGCGTTCTAATCTTCACAATATCCACATAACAGGCGAGGCGGCCAGCGCGGACATTCAAGCTGCAGCTGAGTTTCCAGACAAGTTTCAAGACTTCGTTAGACGAGAGAAAATTCCTGCTTGTCTCATCTTCAATGTTGATGAGACCGCACTTTACTGGAAAAAAATGCCATCTCGAACATTCATTTCTAAGGAAGAACGTCAAGCCAGTGGTTTCAAAGCTGCGAAAGATCGACTAACACTTCTGCTGGGTGGTAATGCCACTGGTGATTTCAAACTGAAACCTTTACTAGTGTACCATTCAGAAACACCCCGTGCAATGCGAGGCACAGACAAGACAAGTCTACCAGTTGTGTGGCGATCAAACAGAAAGGCGTGGGTTACACGGGAAATTTTTCAAGAATGGTATTCTAATAGTTTTTGCCCATCAGTCAAATCATACTGTGACAGAAATGGGCTTGAACCTAAAGTTATATTACTCTTAGACAATGCCCCAGGACATCCAACCTCACTTGATACGCCCAGAGACTTAAAAGTGTACGTAAAGTTCCTTCCACCAAACACTACGTCAATATTACAACCTATGGACCAGGGAGCAATAGCAAACTTCAAAGCTTATTACCATCGCCGCACTTTTAGCCAACTAATTCATGAAACTGACGGGGAAGGAAGACAGTCTATGCGAGAGTGGTGGAAGTCATACAACATTATGAAGTCTATTCACAACATAGAAGAGGCTTGGAAGGAAGTTAAAATGAGTTGTATGAATGAGGTGTGGCGTAATCTTTGGCCAGATGTAGTGGAAGCACCTAGAAGAATTGTCCAGATGCAGAGACAAGTCCTTGAAGACATTGCTGCAATGATTGAGGGGTCTGAACTTGAAGATGTCACGGTAGAAGATCTCGTAGAACTTGTAGCAACGCACGACGATCCTATTAGCAATGAAGATCTGATCGAGTTACAGAATAATCCTATCTACGATGAGGAAGAACAAGTAGAAGAGAAAGTTTTATCTTCAGGGGAAATACAAAATGCACTTTCAAAAATTTATTCAGGTTTGGACATATTGCAGAGTATAGACAATAATGATGACCGTGTCTTGACCGTGTGTCAAACAATTAAAAACAGTGTTGGGTGTTATGAACGTATTTTACAAGAACGTAAACAAAACGTTACCCAAAAGACAATAGATGTATTTTTCCGTAAAAAATAAGAGTATGTATTGCATAAAGTGTTCTTAGAATTAAAGTGATTGATTAAAATGATTTGTATTTTTTTGTATTAAATTTTGACTATGTTTAATCATAAACCTCGATATACGCGAATTTCAGTTAACGCGATTTTTTTCGGAACGTATCCCTCGCGTAAAGCGGGGTATTACTGTATATATATATATATATATATATATATATATATATATATATATATATATATATATATATATATATATATATTTATATATATATATATATATATATATATATATAATATATATATATATATATATATATATATATATATATATATATATATATATATATATATATATATATATATATATATATATATATATATATATATATATATATATATATATATATATATATATATATATATATATATATATATATATATATATATATATGTGTATGTATTGCCTCTACTGGGGACTTCAAGCCAAAGTCGTCTGCTATCTAACCTTGTTTTACCAACTGAGCTATCGAGTCACGAAAGATGAATTAAGCACCCAGTCGATAATATTTTGTTGTTATATAAACCGGATAAGAGTATTAGAAGAGGAATTACCTTGACGATTTTTAAACCTATTTGTCTTTTACGTGGATACGTTGTTGACATATAATAACATTGATTACAAAAGAGAAGCGGATCACATATTAATAATTTGAACCAAATGTACATTAAAACTAAAAAGATTATCTGTTTGCGAACTTCTTCTGAATCTTTATATATGCCGACGACGTACTTATATGGAAGATAAATGAATATTAATCCATTCAATTCAAATCACGAATCGATCACAACCGAGAAAAATATCAATGAATTATGTGAAAACAGCTAAACCATACTAGGACAATGAATCTAGAAATTCTAAATGGCCTTATAATAGCCACAGCGAAAACACTGTTCGAAAGTTAATGACAAAGAAGCAAAACTGTCAACGAACACACGACAGAACAAAGACGGGAAATGCTATATGCTCCAGAGATAATGACCGATAATACGAACAGACAGAAGAGAATGGTCCTACTAAGTGACCAATAATAACGAACTATTAATGCAAATAAGAATCATATATTTTATCTGACAGAATAAAATATTATGCTAATCATGAGATAGGGCTTCTATTACCCTTTCGTGTCCATCTCGAATGCAAAAATAAAGCAAGATCAAATAGAATTTTCAACACGGTTTTTACATAGTACTTTTTCTGTGAAAACTAACAATATCTCACAGTGCTGGGAAATTAAGAACCATTTCAATTTTTTTTAGACAGCAAAGCTATTTCAAAGTTCAAAATAGTCGTAAAAGGTTTCTCTAGAAATGACTGAAAGATAATTCTGAGTAAGAACTTAAAGTTGCCAATAAGACACAATAACGTATCCTAATCAAAATGATTTCGGGTTTCTCTTAAAATGAATATTTGTCAACATATCGACATTTTGATACCCTAAGATTAATGTTAATGCTCGCTGTAAGTTGCTATATAACTGAAATGTTTGGTCTATACAACTGGAAGGTTCGGGATTTAAATACCAGTAGAGGTAAAAACATTTTTCCAGTTAAAAATATCCTCTTGATTTTCAAAACTTATTAAATCCTCATATATTAATGAAACTAGTAAAATGACTTTTAACAACTTATTTATTTTTGACTCTGCCTATATTTGTGGTGGATAGTTCCTTTTCAATTAGTAGTTATATTGATTGCTGTTATTTTAAATTTGCACAAGGCTAAATATTTGCTATTTGGTCTTTCAAGGAACTCTCCAGAAAGATATAATTTTGCTTACTATAATAAATAAACAGCATAAATTAATTTTATAATTAAAGTCAATAAGAGCAGGGAAAAAGAAGTAATAACTAATACAAAAAGACGCAAATACAAAAATAATATGCAAAAACAAATATAAAGCAATATGGAATATTCGCAAAAATAGATAACTATACAAACACTAAAATATCTTTCATTAAGTTATTTAAGTACTTATTACAAACCTTCTAAATGTAATGCTTAATTTCTTTAGAACCAAAATACTTATTTTAATTTATGTTCTTACTAACTCAATTTAAATAAAAATATTTTTAGTTCATAACCACCGGCGGCTATTTCGTAATATCCATGTTGATTGCAACAATTTGGACTCTGGCATTTGAACTACCAATGATTACTATAGAAAAATTCGTATTTGGAGGAAGAGGTAAGATATTATTTACTTTATATATCTTGTCTATGCAAATTATTGAGGCATGATGTGCCATAAAAATTCTGATTGGCTTACGCTTGCGCGAACGTAACGGGCTGGAGGAGTTAGGTGAGAGGTAGAGTCTGATACATGAAAATTTGGTTGATATAAGGCGTTTTAGCAGAACGTGACTTTTTGTATGGTAGTTTTAGAAAATAATAATTGTGGAACCATAGCGCGTTGAGAATTTCATTTTCAATGTTATTTACAACCTAAATGAGGCTCCTAGTATTCAACTGATTAAAAAATTAGGTTTGGTATAAATAATCTTGGAGCATGAATACAAGGCATTAAGAAGCGATGCAAACGTGGAGTACATCTTAATGTCAGTTCGCGAGAATATTTCTGTAATTACGCGAGTAATCAAGTACCGTTAATGTGCCCAGGAGTCCGTTACAATGCATATATATATATATATATATATATATATATATATATATATATATATATATATATATATATATATATATATGTATATATATATATATATATATATATATATATATATATATATATATATATATATATAAATATGTATATATATATATATATATATATATATATATATACATATATATATATTTTTTTTTTTTGGAAGATTATTTCGAAATTAAAGTTCTCAACAGAAAGTGTCTTTCCTTGAAACCACTGAAATAAAATATGTGACGAGATATAGCACCAAATACAGAAATGACGCACCGAGAAGTGTTGAATAACTTACCGCTCGCTTAGAAGAATAGCATATTCACAGTTGACATTTACACAAGAATATTATTAAGAAACAATTTTCCGTGGACTATAATCGCAATACAATATTTTTTTTTAAAATTTTTATTTACTCTAAGTATTTTAAAACTAAACTTTTTTATGGGACACCTGGTACTTTAAAATAACGTTATTTGAGAACGTAAGATATAAATATTTAATAACAAATTTTAATAACAAATATTCAACTTAACTATCGCAAGATAAGGTATATATATATATTTTTTTTAATATATTTACTATGTTAGGAATGTAGAATCTTTGGCACGATGACACTACTCAGTATATATCACCACTACATTTTTACCTAGACATTATACAGGCCCTAATTAGTTTTTTACTAACCTCCTACATCATAAAGATATCTATAAAGAAGGTAACTTTAGGAATGCTTGTTATAATTTTGAGTTTGGTTGGATCTTCATCAAACAAATCGGAGATTATACTGGTATATTTATCAACCTTTTGACTGTTATTAGGTAAACTTCAGGTTAAGATAGTTTGATTTTCCTCATTTATATATAACGAATAACATATATTTCTATTATGCACTACTTTGGGAAGAATTAAGCGGGCGACATCCATCCAAAACTTTCCATTACTGTACCTATCGAATAGATTCAAGTCGCCAACCGTTCTTCCATGTTCTAAGGAGTCAAGGTTGCTGGTGAGTTCTGGGTCTCTAATCAGAAGAATAGCCATCTTCTTTATAGAGTCCAACAAACGCACCATAGGTTTGGGAGAAATGTTACATCGTTGGTAAAATTTGAGGTTTGTAAACTTATTCTGGAGTGCCAAGCTTTCTAGTGCAAAATAATCCCATCTTTTAAGAAGCGCTCTTTGCGATGCGTGAAACATGTTTATGTCAAGATATGTTCACTCTTACTCTGACGATTCTAAGGGAATGGAATATCGCAACATAACTACGCCGGGTTCTGCAACGTTAACTTTTTAGAAAAAAACTTCCGCTTTGATTTTTGCATCCTTAAGTTCCACTTGATTACAGTGACCTCAAGATAGGATTTCGTCCCAGTCTTTATTAAATTGAACAACTTCGTGTTGTCTGCGGATATTTGGATTGGTAGGTGTTCGAGCTTTCAAAGTATTAAGTAATGTCATTGTGACAGAGATTTCGAAAACTCCAACGTACTTTATTTACAAATTTGGAAAAATAATTGCACAATTACATAAACAAATAGTCTAAAAATAATTTTTTATTGGAAACGTGTTTAAATTTAAATCAAATTTTTTTCTAACAATAATTTCATTCATATTTTTACCTCCCTTGAATTTTTTTCTTAACAGCTACACCTTTGTTTCATCAAAACCGCGATATGCGGCCAAGTGCAAGTCGGACTTGCGCAATTAGTGTTCTGTACGTTAATTGCTTTTACATTAAAAAATTTAGTTACGGAGGTATAAAATGATCAATGGCTTGACAAAACACACCTCAAATAAGTTTTCAATAAAGTTTTTTCCGATCTTTCCTGAAAACTGATGACCTTGAATTTTTTTTTATATTATATTAAATTATTAAAGTTGCATTAACTTTAATAATTTAATCGTGATAATTTTCGTTCAATCTACACCCTGTGGAGATTATTCCAGAATTTTTTCAAAATTTTTTGATCAGTACTTTTCGAGATAAGGGGAGGGGACAGCGATTTTTCGCAATTTTTTAAAAATAATACAAAAAAAGTGTGCGCAAGTATTACAATATATATATTTTTGGAGCCACGCTTTTACAAGCTTTCATTTGACACCCTACTCGATGACCTGGTAATTTTTTTTCACTTCCAATTTCACCTACCAAAACTAACCCCTTAAGTCAAAATTTAACTTTTAAAACTACACGGTTCTGCTGAAGCCATCAATTCCTATATCAGTGCCAAATTTCAACTTTCTATGTCAAGTAGTTTCTGAGAAAATCGGGTATGACAGACAGACGGACAGAGAGACAGACTGACAGACTCCGAAGTGATCTTATAAGTTGTCCGTACGAAACACTAAAAAGTAAATTCAGTTGTTACGTTTTTCAAATGAAATATTACAAATTTTTTACGTGTTATAATTTTAGTTTGCTATGCTCTAAATTTTAGATTTTCGCCTCAATTTCTTACTAATGATGAAGAACATTGGCGTTTAAAAACCATATACGAATATGTGATTTGACTGATTATAATGAGATTAATATTTTTTACAGAAAAACCTAAAACTCCAACACCAAAAGCAGACATGGGCCACGACAATCCGCAGAAAGTTGTATGAAATCAATAAATGAGTTAATAGGATAGTTATTCTACTTCTGATTAGATAGAATTTATTTAACTATTTATATTGTCATAAGCCCTGTGATTTGAAAACTCCTTTGACTAGTACTGACATCAAGATAATATCAAGAGCTCAACAATACAATCACAGTCCAGCGACCCTATTCTTCACTATTTGCTTTTGCCAAGATTTCTTCTTTTTCAACTTCGAAAATACCATGTAGTGTTCTTAATCATTCGGACGATCAAAATTAATTCAGAAATATATACCGTAAAGAAATATATTATATTGTACATATATCAGCAGCTACACCCTCATGGATACACAATTTGCGCAATTGAAGTAGTAAAAAATAAAAAAGTCACAGAAACTCTAGTACCTACTTATTTACCACTAATCCAGATGAATCTTCTAGCGTCCTACCATAAACGTATTTGTAATAAGAGTTTCATAAATGCCTACCTAGTTCAATCTATATAAAATCTATAATGTACTAATAAACCAGTTAATAAATTTTCTAAAAAACTTCAAATCGCAATATGTAAGGCATTTTAATGACTTTAACAATAAAATCCTTCCAGATTATTGTTACCATATTCCTTCTATTTCTGAACCAATTTTAATCAGATATAGTGGTAAACTCGGCCAGGTAATATACATACACCTAAAATACAATTACATGAAAATTGGTACATTCGTTTTCGAGTTATACGCACGGCAATGTGATTTGCATCACTGAAGTAATAAAGAACATAAAAGAGTCACAGTTGTCCCAATAGCTATTTATCTATTATAGCTGGTGCATAGCCATCGAAACTCTATAAAGTTAGCCAATACTTTTAACTTTACATCTAAATCATACTGAGTTTGCTATATGTTTTTACAGGTATCTGCAGTGTTGTGGTTAAAAATTTCTTCATATGTTTCATAGTGTAGTTATGTTCGAAATAGTTTCATACATGTTGTGCCTTTAAAATAAGTATCTCAAATTCAGTTCCAAATTCTAGTTTAGCTAGTTATGGATGTGAAAGTACTAAAGAAGCAATGTGAAAGTACTAAAGCTGCTCAGATGATTTGTACAACTTCAAGATGTTGTGACGCACAACACGTGCAAAATGTGGTACCAGCAATTTCGAAGTGGTGATTTTATTTTTTCGAATCGTTAACGTTTTGAACAATGCCAGGCCACACATGACATAAACGTTGCAGAATTTCATTGTTTCTTTGAGATGGTAAATCCTTCTTCAAGCGGCAAATTCTTTAGCATATTTTTCGGTCTGATTATTATTTATTTCGGTCTCTGCCACATCATCTCGACGATTTCCATTTCTCTCTTGGAAAGACATTACAATAAGCATAACCGAGTTCGTCGTCTCGAAACTACCATCTTTTTTTGGAGAGAGAATCAACCAGCTAACTGAAAAATGGGCAAAATATGGGGACAATAATGGGGAATATTTTTGTTGATCAAGTTGTATTCTGAAATAATTTGTACACAAAAAAAATATTTTCGAAATAATTTTATAGATATAGTAATGTGAGAAAATGTTTTAATAACTTCGAAAAGAAAATCCTTCCACATTATTTTAGAAATATTTCCTTTGTTTCTTCAGTAATTTTAATTAAATGTAAGAGAAAACTTTGCCAAATCGTGTATCTATAGGCAAAAAAAAAATTTTTGCGATTCTCCAACGCCTGTCAAAATTTTCTAAAAATTTTGCATTTGTACATATAGTGGAGAGTCCCTAGGCTTAAAAATTGAAAAATCTCCGATAACATTTCCAGTGAATTTTCATGAATCTTTTTGCATTGTGTTCCTAAAATCCAGCACTAAAATATTTACTACTTAAAATTTCTTGATGTTTATTTATTTAATAGTTTATTGAAAAATTCAACAAATAATTGTAAATGAATGATTGTTTCGGAGTAATTGTAATAATTAAACTTATTATTTATGTTTTTGGGGTTCAAAAAATGAATTCAAGTTCTAAAATAGAAAATTCTGAAAAATAGGAACCAATATGGCCGATAGAAGCTTTGTAATCCTGTAAGATTGATACAAAAAAAGATTGACTATTTATACAAACATATTTATTATCAAATAACTATTAATCTTTACAGAAATAACAATGTATTATTGATTTTCATTATCTTCGTCTTCAACTTCATCATGGGAGAAGCGTTCAAAGAGCTATCACCACTGCACTCCAAACATGCTGTACTGCAAAGTCCATGCTACCTGCATACACAAGCTGCTCCGCATCCTATTGTGCATGTGCAAAAAAATAGTTTTTCATAGATTTTCAGGGGCTGAAGATTACTTCATAATTGTTGGCTCAACAATCCTCATCATATCATATTTCTATCCCAATTCGATTGGCGAAATATCATTCCTTAGCCATAATTGTATCAGTAAGTACATTCTTTTCAAATGTTCGAAGATTACATCAGGAGTAGGCACCAGTGATGTTAGTTTTACACAGCTATTTTTAGTTGTAGCTTTAACGAAATATATTTAAGTCTTTAATATTTTTAGAGGCCCTGTATAATGCAAGAATGCATGTTGTTCCAGCCGTACGAATATTGTCATACGTTTCATTTTTATTTGAAAAAAATTTAGCAGCATCTTGCAGATCTTTTCGCTTTTCCAAACATTTTCGCAAAATTATTTTTTCCTCTCTTATAGAAAGCTAAAGTTGTGTCACATCCAGCGAAACCATGTAAAAAGAGAATATGCTCTTTAGACATAGGCAGTGTTGTTTTGAAGCTTTTGGAGGAAATTTTTTTTTGCGGAACTTTTCCCTTTGCTGGTTTTTTGAAATAAATTTCTCTCAGCAGCACTATTTAAAAAGAATCATATACGGTAATTATGGTTGATAATTAACTCAACAAAAATATATTTTCAATAACCACGAACGGATTATTTTGTATTGATGCTGTGTACGTCACTCAAACTGAGTACCCAAACTCATAGCAAACGTAACGATTGCCTCTTGCCTAGCGTAGCTAACACCTGCCGCTATCTCCTCTACTACCTTTTTCTTACCTGTCAGTCCTTTTTGTGTACCTGAGATCTCAAATACGTGTCTTATCTAAAATTCTTGCATTTTAGAACGTAAAACTTGAATTTTACAGCTAACAAATACATATTATTTATTAAAAATCTCAAAAAATTAAAAAGCAAGAAAAAATAACTTGCAAATATTTTAGTATATGGTGTCGGAAACTCATTTAAAAAAAAAAAAAAATTTAATCACTGGAAAAGTCTTTTGGGGTATAAAGCTAATGACTCTCCACTAATATTAAAATATGATTTTGTCAGTCAATTAATTTATGTTAAAATAAAAAAAAAATATGAAGGATATATATTGGGATTATATTGTAAATTTAAAACAAGAAAATAATATAGATATTTTGTGAAGCTAGAAGCCATTCATAACTATAATTCATCATAAATTAGAAGCAAACATTTTAGAAATGATAGAAATACACGTTAGAAAACTGCTTCAACGCGAGGGCGTAAGTAAAATATGGAATCTTTAGTACATTTTCAACTGGTCTGATACATTGCCTTGACTGGTAAATAGTGATTATCATTATGCTCTTGATAACATTATTACATTTAAATTTTTCGTGCAATGCAACCACTATTGTGTTATTTATTTATATTATTAGTTAGTTAAACCAAGAAACTGAATTGACTAGGCCTTACATTTAATTTATTCGATTCCAGTAACAAGTAATGTAAAGTAAATTAATAATTTAGAAAATTAAAATTATTTTTTATTATTATTTGTTGTATGTGTTATTACATGTTATTGGTTTTATTTTTATCTATTTATTTATTGATATTAGTTTTCTTGTGTTGAGATTAAATAAATTAATAATTTCAAAAATAATTTGTTAGTGTTAGTTACCTCTTAATAATAATAATAGCTTTATTCCCAACAGTAAGAACCATTTACAGGGAAAACAAGAAAGAATATGAATGAAATTTTCTCTTAAAACTAAGGTACTAAAGTAATAACAAAAATAGGCAAAAACAACAAAAAAAAAAGAAGAAAGAAAAAAATAAAAATGAATAAAGAAATTAAATGAATCAGAAATCATGAAATAATGGCTACATACATCCAACAAGCGAAACAAGCTTCTAAAAGAATTTTTATAAATGTCCTATCAAGTGAAACGATCTAAACATATTGACCGAATCTTATTTTCGGTGTCTGCAAAAATGTCACATTCATTACTAATTAAGTTAAATTTATTGCACATAACATTGATTGGTCCAATTAACCTGTGATTAATCCTAGCACGTGAACAAACAAAAGTAGCAGTATTTCGTGAATTAATTCTAGGCACCAATATAGCCACCTCCGATAGCAGCTGAGGACAGTCGATGACTCCGTGCAACAATCTATACAAGAAAATTATAGACGAACACTCTCTGCGAGCCTCAAGTGATTGAAAATTAAATCTCTCCAATAACAAATAGTACTCTATTCCTCTCATTGGATAGACATCATCTACCTTATATGATAAATATTTTAGAAATCTTTTTTGAACTCGTTCTAGCATTAGTTTGTAGCATAAATAATATGGGCTCCAAATAAGAGAGGCATACTCTAGTTTGGATCTCACATAAGACTCATATAGCAGTATTAAAGATCGTTCACTATTAAAGCTTCTACAGTTGAGCACTATAAAACCATATAGACGATTGGCCTCCAGCGTTACGTTATTATTGTGATTAGAAAAATTCATTTTGTTATCAAATATTACTCCCAAGTTCTTTACACTGTTGGTGCGCCCGAGAGTTGACGTTCCTAATGAATATTCATATGTTATTATATGGTTTTTTCCTCGTCACCGACATAATTTAACATTTAGAAATATTCAAGTCTAATTTATTGTGCTTACACTGTATCACAGAGGTCATAAATATATAGCAAAAATGGTAGGGGACCAAAATTCGATACCTGTGGCACGCCCGAGGTTGCGGTATAGGAATCGGAAATATATTCAATATAGTGTACTGATTGAGAGCGCCTTCTCCCCCCAAATATGAAGAAAACAAACTGCACGCATCCACACCAAAACCCATACGCCAAAGCTTCTGCAGCAAAACGAAACGAGATATTCTATCAAAGGCTTTAGAAAAGTCCGTGTATATTACGTCAACCTCCCTCCTGCGTCTAATATGTTTTCTGTAAAGTTTGTATAAACTTCCAAGTTTGTTACAGTGGATCTACCATCAATAAATGGGTTAACAGAATACCTCTAACCTGAGTATAAATGCGATTATACAGAATTACTTCAAATAGCTTCGAAAAATTGTTCAGAATAGAAATAGGTCGATAATTGTTTACCTCGTTACGTTCCCTGGACTTGAAAATGGGGCACACCATCGTTTCCTTCCAGCTCCCCGGAAATGTTAACGGCCTTAACGCCAGATTAAATATGTATTTTAGAGGCACCATAAGCGCACCCATAAAATCTTCAACCATAAAAGATGGAATACCATCAGGTCCTGCGGTCAGCCTATTCTTTAATTTTTTAGCAGCGTGTTGAATCTCACAGTCTGTTGCAGAAGCTAATGAAATGTCAACATATTATTAAATATTTAATATTTATTTGAATATAAAAATATGCGCGTAGTATGGCATTTAACTATAAGAAAACTAATTAATAACTAATTAATAAAGTGGCAAAATCTGTGATCATCTTTCCAAAAATTAAAAAGATGTTAAAAAGCAAAAAAAATGTCTTAAGAACAGTTAGTAGACCAGGGATACTAAATTTCTTCTTCTGGTGGCAACATAGTTTCCACAATGGGATTTGCTCAAATAAAAAATTATTGTAATTAAATCTGCCTCCAAGAAAACTTGTTTAGAACAATTTTCCAAACATTTTTTTTATTAAAAGGAAATTTATATAAAATCCGGTAATGAGCAAAGAGTGACTTGAGAGGTTGAGGTTGATTTTTAAAAATCCGTTAAGGCTCTAACAGTAACATGTAATTGTCATGTAACATAAAACTGTTAGTTGTCCAGTTGCTTTTTGTTTATGATACTGCTATATTACATACGGTAAATCACAACAAACAAACGTCTTTATAAAATAATTTATAATAAAAGTCGGTAATAAATCCTTGGAACATATAGGAAACTTAAATGTTTTTAGAATTTTAAAATAATTCTCATCTATTTGTAAAATGGGAGAAGCGTTCAAACAACTATCACCACTGCACTCCAAACAGGCTGTACCGCAAAGGAATCCATGCTTCCTGCATTCACAAGCTGCTCCGCATCCTATTGTGCATGTGCAAAAAATAGTTTTTAGTAGATTTTCAGGGGCTGGAGGTTGATTCATAGTTGTTGGTCTCGACGATCCTCTATCATATTTCTATCTCTATTCGATTGGCGAAATATCATTCCTCAGCCATAATTGTACCTGTCAGTACACTCTTTTTAAATGTTCGAAGACTACATCAGGAAGTAGGCACCAGTGATGTTAGTCTAACTAGCTATTTTTAGTTGTAGCTTTAACGAAGGAATTGTATCTAAATATATTTAAGTTTTGTATATTTTTGGGGGCCCTGTACAATGCAAGAATGCATGTTGTTTCAGCCGTACGAATATTGTCATATGTTCCATTTTTATTTAAAAAAAATTTCTTACAGATCTTTTCGCTTTTCAAAAATTTTTGCAAAGTTATTTTTTCCTCTCTTATCGAAAACTGAAGTTGTGTCACATCCAGCGAAAGTATGTAAAAAGAGAATATGCTCTTTACACATCGCAGTGTTGTTTTCAAGCCTTCGGAGGAAAATTTTTTTGCGGAACTTTTCCCTTTGCTTGTTTTTTGAAATAAATTTCTCTCTCAGCAGCACTATTTAAAAAAAATCGTATACGGTAATTATGGTTGATAATTAACTAAATAAAATATATTTTCAATAACCACGAATGGAATATTTTGTATTGATGTTACGTACGTCACTTAAACTGAGTACCCAAATTCATAGCAAACGTAACGGTTACCCCTTGCCTAGCCTAGCTAACACCTGCCGCTATCCCCTCTACTACCCTTTTTCTTATCTTTCAGTCCCTTTTGTGTACCTGTATCATATTTGAGATCTATCTTTAGAAGGTAAAACTTGAATTTTACAGCTAACAAATAGATAATATCTATTATATATCGTAAAATTAACCATTATTTATTAAAAATTTCAAAAAATTAAAAAGCAAGAAAAAATAACTTGCAGACATTTTAGTATACGGTGTCGGAAACTCATTTAAAAAAAAAAAAACAATTTGGTTCTTGGAAAAGTGTTTCGAGGTATAAAGCTAACGACTCTCCACTAATATTAAAATATGATTTTGAGAGTCAATTAAATTATGCTAAAACAATTATTTTATCAAAAAAAGTTATAAAACAGTTTAAATTTAGAAAATATGAAGGATATTGCAAAAATGGGATTATATTGAACATTTGAGACAAGAATATAACACAGATATTTTGTCAAGCTAGAAGCTAACTATAATTCATCATAAATTAGAAATAAACATTTTCTTAAGTGTTAGAAATCTGCTTCAACGCGAGGATGTAAGTAAAATATGGAATCGTTAGTATCTTTTTAACTGGTTTGATACACAATCTTAACTGGTAAATAGTGATTATCATTATGCTCTTGATAACATTATTACATTTAAATTTTTCGTGCAATGCAACCACTAGTGTGTTATTTATTTATTTTATTAGTTAGTTAAACCAAGAAATTGAATTGACTAGGCCTTACATTTAATTTATTCGATTCCAGTAACAAATGATGTAAAGTACATTAATAATTTAGGAAATTAAAATTATTTTTTATTATTATTTGTTGTATGTGTTATTACATGTTATTGGTTTTATTTTGATCTATTAATTTATTGATATTAGTTTCCTTGTGTTGAGATTAAATAAATTAATAATTTCAAAAATAATTTGTTAGTGTTATTATTAAACATCATGATCCTTTTACTTCTTAAATATTTAATATTTATTTGAGTATAAAAATATGCGCGTAGTATGGCAATGGGGGCCATAATAATTTAACTATAAGAGAACCAATTAATAACTAATTAATAGAGTGGAAAAATCTGTGATTATATTTCCAAAAATTTAAAAAAGATGTTAAAAAGCAAATAAAATGTCTTAAGAATAGTTAGTAGACCGGGGATACCAAATTTGTTCTACTGGTGGCAACATAGTACCAACAATGGGATTTGCTCGAATAAAAAATTATTGTAATTAAATCTGCCTCCAAGAAAACTTGTTTAGAACAATTTTCCAAACATTTTTTTATATTAAAAGGAAATTTATATAATATCCAGTAGTGAGCAAAGAGTGACTTGAGAGGTTGAGATGATTTTTAAAAATGCGTTAAGGCTCGAACAGCCAGATCCATTAAACAAGTCTAAAATCTAAACCCCATCTAGTTGTGATGTAATATAAAACTCTTCGTTATCCAGTTGCTTTTTGTTTATGATATTGGTATATTGCATACGGAAATCACAACAAACAAACGTCTTTATAAGATAATTTATAATAAAAGTCGGTAATAAATCCTTGGAACATATAGGAAGCTTAAAATTTTTCACAATTTTAAAATAATTCTTAATTTTTATCAGACTAGTTATAAATAAAAACAAATTTGCTCGTGTTATGTTTTTCAGCTTCATAACTTCAGTTAATTTACTAAAATTGCTTTTTTTTATGGGTCTAGCAGCACACGTGCTGCAGGGAAGTCCCTAAAGCGCTCCAGGAACGGCATGTGTGCGGAAAAAGCGATTCACGTTGTTCTTGAATCGCTGTAAATTGTACTCGGTGTGAAACACAGCGCTGGGCAAATTATTCCAAAGGGATGAAGTTTTCCATATAAAAGACTGCTTGAAAAGCGATGTACGAGGAGTAACAAGCTAAACCTCATACGGATGTGAAGTATTAGCGCGACGTGTATTTCTAACATGCATCGTTCTGGGAGGAATTAAGCGGGCTACATCCTTCGAACACTTTCCATGAAAATACTTGTAAAACAGACTCAAGTTACCAACCGTTCTTCTATATTCCAGCGAATCAAGGCCGCCAGTCAGTTCCGGGTCTCCATTCAGACGGACAGCCCTTCTCTGAACAGAATCCAACAAATGCAGTATATGTTTTGGAGAGGAGCTCCAAACATGGGAGCAGTATTCCATAGTTGGTCGAATTTGAGCTTTGTAAAGAATGAACAGTTGTTGTGGGGTGTAAAGCTTCCTGGTTCGAAACAATATTCCCAACTTTTGAGAAGCTCTCCTTGCTATGCCTGCAACATGTTCATGCCAGGACATATTTGCTCCCAAACTAACGCCCAACAAATTGAGCGACGATGCTAGGGGAATGGAGTGCCCCGACATAACTATGTCGGGTTTAGCAACATTAACTTTTTTAGAAAAAACTGCCGTCTAGGTTTTTGTAGCGTTAAATTCCACTTGGTTAGTATCACCCCAAGACAGAATTTCTTTCAGGTCTTTGTTAAGTTGAACGACTTCCTGGTGTCTGCGGATATTCGCCTGGCAGCCGATGTCCGAGTGTTCAAGGTGAATGAAGAGACAAGCGTACTGTCATCTGCAAAGCTGTAGATTGGATTCCCGATTTTTCCAGCAGATCGTTAATGTAAATGAGAAAGAGAGTAGGAGACAGTATGGAGCCCTGGGGCACACCGGCGTTGATAGTGAAGGTGTTAGAAAGAAATCCGTCGACCGCCACTCGTAAAGAACGCTCTCTGAGGAAACATGAGAGCCACAAACAGAACCTTTCAGACATACCACAAGGGCGTAGCGTAGCTAAGAGTCCATCGTGCCAAACACGGTCGAATGCCTTGGATATCTCAAGAGCAACCACTCGAGGTTCTCCAAAGTGTTCAATTGCGTTGTTCCAAACATATGTTACATAAGTCAGAAGATCTCCTGTTGATCTATGTTTACGAAAACCATATTGGTGATCGCTAATAATATTGAATGGTTCAAGATATTTTGGAAGATGCTGATTGATAACCTTTTCCATGACTTTCGATATTATTGAAAGCAGTGCGACTGGTCGGTAGTTATTTGGCAAGTCTTCTTGCCTTTTTTAAGGTCTTCTTGCCTTTTTTAAGCCTTATTTGGCAATAAGGAATTAATGTTAAATTATGATGCCGAGTATTACAATATCAGAAGATTTGTTTTATTTATGACTAAACCGACACAAATGAATTAAAGTGTAACAATTCTCAAATATCTTATATTCTTCGCCGATTCCAAGATTTTAACTGTCCTGTAACAAGGTTTGTTTGGTGATGTTAGTAATACAAAATATTACATTATCAAAATGAAGTCTTCTTCTTCTTCTTCATCCGACTTATAGCTAGGCACTATGGCCTGTTTCCTTTGTTTCCTACTCTACAGATCGTCGCTCTATCTCTTTCTTAGATGTCCCATTGATCTTCTTCCATTCCGTGACTTGTCTCTTGCTATCCGTACTATCCTGTTGTTTGCTATTCTTCCTATGTGTTGATCCCATTCCACTTTTCTTCCTCTTATCCACTGGTTGATATTTTCTATATTACATGTGCGTCTTATATCTTCACTTCTTTCTCTAACCCTCAGTGTCTTGTTTGTACATCTCCTAAGTATTCTCATTTCGGGTGATTCCAGCATCCTCTGTGTTATACTTGTATCGGGTCTTGTTTCAGATGTGTAATCATTACTGGTCGTATTACGCTCTTGTAGATTCTTGTTTTGGTCTCCATGGAGAGGAATTTATTTTTATGATGTTATTGAGGCATCCCGCTATCCTATTAGTCTTGTTAACTTGATGTTTTACTTCTTTCTCGATTTTTCCGATACTAGATATTTTAACGCCCAGGTAATCGACCTCCATCACCTGTTCTATGGGTTTATCTTCCACCACCAGCTTGCACCTAATCGGCTCTTTTGCTATTACTCTTGTCTTGGTTTTTTCAGTTGAGATTGACATATTAAATTGTTTTGCTGCTATGTAGAATTCATATAGCAGCCTTTGCAGATCATTCTCGGTCTCAGCCATTATTATCGCGTCATCTGCATAACATATAATTTTAAGTTCTCTATTACCCATTCTATGTCCCTTCTTTCTTTTGATCTTCTTTATAATTTCATCCATGACAATATTAAATAGAAGAGGACTCAAAGAGTCTCCCTGCCTGATTCCAGATTCATAGTTGATTGGTTCTATCATTCCTTCTGCTAATCTTGCCACTACTTTATTGTCTTTATATATATTCTCAATAGTTTTAATTAGCTCTAACGGGATGTTCATGTTATATAACAGATGAACATCGTCTTCTATTTGCACATTGTCGAAAGCTTTTTTTAAATCTAACAGGCCCAAGTATGCTGGAATGCTGTATTCTATGGATTTTTCTTTTGCCTGTCTCACAATGAATACAGCATCGGGACATAAGCGTCCACTTCTGAATCCTTGCTGTTCTTCTTCCAGTTGTATTCTCGCGTTTATTTTTGTTGTAATAATCTGTGTTGTTAATTTCAGTATAGAGTTTAGTAGATTTATGCCTCTATAGTTATTTGGATCTTCTTTTTCTCCCTTCTTGTGCATTAATATAGCTACCACTGTTCTGGATTCTAATCGATCTTATAATCCTCTGTATAAGTGTCTGGAGTTGCTTAACCAGAAAGTGTCCCCAATATTTTAGTAGTTCATTAGCTATTTGGTCTAATTTTTTCAGTGCTTCTATTACGTCTGCTTCCGTTATATATGTTTATCGTGTTTGTGGCAGTGTAATACTCTGTTCCCTTTTATATAATTGTGTAAGATATGTTGCCCACATTTCTTTCTTCACGTATGTATACTCTATTAGTTCTTTCATCTCAGTTCTCTGCTGTCTTATGAATCTCCAAATTTGCTTTTGTCGACCATAGATTTCTGATTCTAATTTTCTTGCGTATCTCTCCCAGTATTCCGTTTTTCTTCTTGTTACTAATTAGTGGGTTTCTGTTCGTATTCTTTTATATCTTTGGTACGCTTCATCTGACCTGATTGACCTTTACTTTAGATAGCTTTCCTTCTTTTCACGACATTTCTCTTTGATTTCTGCACTGAACCATGGTGTTTTTATTCTCCATTTTTTGTTTTTATTGACAGTTTTAGTCCCTAATGCCTCCTTCTAATTAACCAATCATCATTTATGTTATCATGGTCAACTGCTCAAATAGAGGTCTTAATATCCATGATAATTAAACTAGGTCTAACTTTAAGATCACTTTAAAACATTTAGCTCTTAAATGCTAAATTAAAGTAATTTTAAAGTTTAACGCTTTCGTAAATCAGGTTATATCTTCACAGATTAATGCTACTTAACGTAACTTATCGCGCTCCCAACTTTCTAGATTAGGCTTTTCTCTTTCACACACCAGTCATTGCATATAAGAAACGGACATTCAGTTAGTCGCATTATACATTTTCTATTACTATAGCAATTTTTGTCTTTGTCTATTTTATGTGTTTTCGTAGATAGAAACCTACTAAACTAAAGAGAATAAAATTAAGTTGCATTAATGTCTTCGAGACCTCAATAGACCATAAGAGTCACTTCACGTATATGTCAATGCTATAATTAATAACTATAAATATTTCTATTTATAATTAAATGGGATGCCACTTTACAACACTGTATACAAAAGAGCGCGTAAAAAATGCTTATAGCACTTAGAATTTGGTGGTATTAAATTTCGGTATTGTGAATTCCGCCCAATTCTGGTTACTATAAATATTTTCTCTGCTTTCTTTTGTGTACAGTATTGCAAAATGGAGTCCCTTACTTACAAAAGGAATTTTCGAATTACTGAGAAGTTGCTATCACCTGTAAAATATTTTTTGCAACTTATATTTTACTTCTTTTCTATCGACTTGATAATTTCAATAAATTATTACTGTATTTAAGTTTCTTAGGTAACACAAGAATTATTAAGAAAATTTTATAATTAGTTATTGTTTTGTCTAAAAGTTTTTCATCGATAGAAGTGTTGTATTTTGCACCTGGGTGAAAATTCGTGAAACGAACACCTTCGACCCAACTTTTCGGAAATCCAAAAACAATGATTTATATATATATATATATATATATATATATATATATATATATATATATATATATATTTATATATATATATATATATATAATATATATATATATAGATTTATATATTCATATATCCCTTCTACCGTTGGTGTAGGGTAGTTATACATTTTCCTTTTTCCCTCTCAATCTTCACGTATAAGCTTCTTCCATGTGTCTCTATTCTTTGATATTTTCACTGCTTCTTTCCAGGATTTTCCCTTCTCCTTAAGTATACTTCCAATACTCCTATTCCAAGTTTCCTCCTTATTTCTCCTCTCAGCTTTCTCCTTATTTCTGTATTCCTTATTCTGTCTTTCCGGGTAACTTCTTGTACTGCTCTCAGGTTTCATTTCGACAGCTTGTATCTTGTTTATCTGCCTGTCTGTTAGGGTCCATGATTCGCATCCATATGTTAGGATTGTCCTATAAATTGCTTTGAACACTTTTTTTTGTTTGTTTCGTCACTTCTTTCTTCCTAATAAATTTATTATTCATTGCATAGTAAAGTTTGTTCAGTTTTCGATTCTTTCATTAATTTCTTTTTCTTGTTTTCCGGTTTCATCCAGTATCACTCCCAAATACTTGCACTGTTCTACTTGTATTTTATTCCCTTCGATGTATATATTCGTTTGTTGGTTTTCCATTGTTTTATCTATATTAATTTGCATATCTTCTTCTTCACACGCTTTATTCCAAATATCGAATTTTCCTTGTATTTGTCTTTCATTTTCCCTCGCCAGTACAAGATCATCAGCAAACGCCACTTCAGGTATTTCTATTCTTTTAAGCTTCCAGTATCCAATTGTCATTGATTATTTCATCCATATATACAGGAATAATATTGGGCTCAAGCTACCTCCCTGCCTTAAACCTTCCTATGTTGTAAAACCCTCCAACTTCATGTTGTTTTTTATTACATACTGCGCAATGTTGCTGTATATTCCTTTTATAGTTCTTATTGTCTTTTTGCTTATTCCTTTGTTTTCTAGGCTTTTCCACACTTTATTTCTCGGCACACTGTCAAATGCTTTTTGTAAGACTATGAAAGCAGGGTGATTTATTTTAATACTATATATAGGCAGCGAACAAGCTCTGAAATATTTTCAGTTGATGTTGATTATTATAAATATACAATACAATATAAGCTTTAGGTCAGTTGTTTTCAAAAATTCATAACTCGAAAACTGTTTTTTTTTTTAATGAAAATTCTAGTTGAGTCAAAAATGGCCAGAAACATTATGAATTTCAAAAAATATACATACGTGTATAATATAATGACAAAAAAATCACTTTATTATAACCAAACTGAAGGTTAATAAGGTTCTTAACCACTAATCGACAATAGGTTTGATTCCGTAGATGCGCCAATATTTTCTGCAGAAAATAAAAAAAAAAACTTTAGGCCCTCATTTGCCCTTCAAATGGCGTTAGTTTTTATGAGCTAAGCGTGGCGGGGCGCAGTGCAAAGTGGCGTAGGGCAACATATTGTTATTAGATGCACATAAAATTCAAGATAATCGCATATTTATGTAAATATTAAGGGTTAACAAACACAGTAATCCTTTAATTAGAAATTGTTTAATTTTCATGAGAACATATACCCTTTTTAGGAAACCTTCAACAAAAAAATCTATAGAAATTGAGAAATCTTGCCGTAATGTTAAATTAATGGATTACATCATAACTAACAAATCTATCATCTTTCGAATAAATTTTACAATACAATGTATTTTCTAAGTTGGGGATGTGGAATCTTTGGCACAATGACCCTACTCAGTATATATCACCACTACACCAAACACTTTATTTTTGCACTCGACGCGCGTTTCTCTAACCATGTTAGCTTCATGACTGACTATCAATCGAGTCGCGTACAAAAATAAAGTGTTTAGTGTAGTGGTAATATATACTGAGTAGTAACAATGTCTTCTCATTAATTGGCACGTAACTGTTAAATTAACCTGTGTTTGAAATTGATTATGCTCGCTTAAAACGAGATTTCAAGAATTTAGCATGAGTTTCATATTGCATTTGTGTACAATCATTAAATTTTATATTCTTAAAAAACTTTCCAGCTTAAATATACAGGTCTTCGCCATTGGGAATTTTCGCACCATCAGTAAACTTGCAAAATATGCTTGGTGTTTTACGATACCACCTATACCGTCCACTTGCACCTTTACCGTGCCAAGTAGCAAAAAATGCCACTCCATTCTACATTAAAAACTAACTTATGCTTTAACAAATTAGAAAAATTGAATTTATTTTTGTATTAGGCATCAGATCCAAAATTTATTCGAAAGATGATAGATTTGTTAGTTATGATGATCCCATTAATTTAACATTACCACAAGATTTCTCAATTACTATA
Source organism: Pachyrhynchus sulphureomaculatus (assembly GCA_019049505.1). Lineage (NCBI taxonomy): Eukaryota > Metazoa > Arthropoda > Insecta > Coleoptera > Curculionidae > Pachyrhynchus > Pachyrhynchus sulphureomaculatus. Next base: position 70,651,675 of record CM032449.1, on the reverse strand, counting down.
GATTTTTTTGTTGAAGGTTTCCTAAAAAGTGAATTTTTCCATAAGAATTAAACGATTTCTAAATAAAGAATTACTGTGTTTGTTAACCCTTAATATTTATATAAATATACGATTATCCTGAATTATATGTGCGTCCAATAACACTTCGTTGCGCCACGTCGCTTTGCACTGCGCCACGCCCCGCTCATAAAAACTAACGCCATTTGAAGGTCAAATTAAAGCCGAAAGATTTTGTTTTTCATTCGTTGCAAAAAATATTGGCGCATCTACGGAATCAAATCTAATATGGATAAATGGTTAAGAATCTTATTAAATTTCAATTTGTTTATAAAATAGTGATTTTTTGTTATTAAAAAAAAATTTCATTGTACAATATATTTTTTTTTAATTCATAATGTTTCTGACCATTATTGACTCAACTAGAATTTTCATAAAAAAATTAGTTTCCGAGTTATGAATTTTTGAAAAAAATTGACCTAACGCTTGTATTGTTTATAACAATAATAATCAACCTCAACTGAAAATATTTCAGAGCTTGTTCACTGACTATATGTAGTATTAAAATAAATCATTGTTTTTGGATTTCCGAAAAATCGGGTCGGAGGTGTTTCCGTTTCACGAATTTTCACCCATATATACAGTGTGACAATTTACGTCCGCATCATATGGGATTTTTTTTAAATAGCCACTTTAGCCCAGATCTAGTTATGGCATCCATTTGTGCTTCAAATAATATCAGAAATAAAGTATATATAGTCATTTTTACGCATGACGTCACCTGTCAGAAATGACATTTTCGTAAAATTAAAAAAAAAAAACATATAATTTGGTCAAATTTTAACAAAATTTATTAGACAAAATGGTTTATTTTGTGATTCTAGATCTGTTTGTCAAATTTCAATGGCCTACTACAATTTTGAATTTTTGGCAGTTTTTTGACATTTCGGCAATTGTTTTTTATCTTGATTTATTGCAACCTTATTTAAATCATTTAATTTGTCAAAAACTAGACACCTGTAATCTATTTAAGAACAAAATGAAGTCGTGTCCATAATTTTTTTGTAGAATATTAAAATTTACACATTATGATGTGATTGATTCAAAGTTCGATTAACTTTTGTTTTTAAACAGAAAAATATTTCTCGCTTACGTAGTTTAATAGTGAACACACTTGAACGTTTGTAAATTAACACGAATCTTACATTTTGATCTTCTTAGTAATGTATTTAAAGTTTCAACAATGTAATGTTTCTTTCTATAGACGCTAAATTAACAATTGGCTATTTTAACCTATTTAATAAATACTTTGTATCAAATACACGCATATTGCAATATTCTACATTTCGGTGTGTCCACCGTTTCGTTCAATGCCATTATTTCCCCTTATCTCCCATTATTTCTCCTTATCTCCCATTATCTCTACATAATTTCCATTATCTAGGCTTATCTCTGCTCATCTCCCATTATTTCTCCTTATCTCCCATTATTTCCCCTTATCTCCCATTATCTCACCTTATCTCCCATTATCTAGGCTTATCTCGACTTATCTCGCAATATTTCTCCTTATCTCCCATTATTTCTCCTTATCTCCCATTATCTCACCATAACTCCCATTACTTGAACTTATCTCCCATTATTTCTCCTTATATCCCATTATTTATACTTATCTTCCATTTTCTCACCTTATCTCCCATTATCTAGGCTTATATCGAATTATATAGAACATATCATATGTATAAATTTATAAAAACACGTAAATCGGATAAGTGATTCTCAAGTGATAAGCGCACTAACGGACAGACAGACAGACAGCGAGACGTTGCATTTTATATATATTATAGATAGATAACATAGCCAGAGAACATATGTATGTTTTAAAAAAAAGCACGTAAATCGGATAAGTGGTTCTCCAGTGATAAGCGCACTAACGACAGACAGACAGACAGAGAGACGCTGCATTTTATATATATTATAGATATAGATTATTATCATTTTATAACCTGGCCAAAGAATATATGTATGAATTTAAAAAAAGACACGTAAATCGGATAAGTGGTTCTCGCGTGATAAACGCACTAATGGACAGGCAGACAGACAGAATGGCATTGCATTTTATATATATTATGGATTATATATATTCTCTGCTACATAATATTGTTACATATTTAATGATTTAGGCTGTGCATTGCAAGATAACGCGCTAGCGACAAACTTTTTTTCCGACTTCATTTACTATTATCGTCACTGCTCATTTCTTATGTTACCTATCGAAATAAAATATAGCCTATAACCTGGCCAGAGAACATATGTATGTTTAAAAAAAAAGTACCTAAATCGGTTAAGTGGTTCTGCAGTGATAAGCACACTAACGGACAGACAGACAGACAGACAGACGACAGACAGAGATACGTTGCATTTTATATATATTATAGATGTAATAAAATTTATATCTATAACCTGGTCAGAGAACACATGTATGACTTTAAAAAATCACGTAAATCGGATAAGTGGTTCTCGAGGGATAAGCGCACTAACGGATAGACAGACAGACAGAGAGACGTTGTATTTTATATATATTATAGATTATTATTATTATTATATAACCTGGCCAAAAAATATATGTATGAATTTAAAAAAAGACATGTAAATTGGATAAGTAGTTCTCTCACGTAAATTGGATAAGTAGTTCACTATTATCGTCACTGCTCATTCCTTATGCTACCTATCGTAATAAAATATAGCCTATAACCTGGCCAGAGAACATATGTATGTTTAAAAAAAAGTACGTAAATCGGATAAGTGGTTCTCCAGTGATAAGCGCACTAACAGACAGACAGACAGAGAGACAGAGAGACGTTGCATTTTATATATATTATAGATGTTATTTATGCCTAATTTTATTTTTATTTGTTTTATTTGCACTTCACTATTTGCACTGCACTATATGGTTTTATGTGATTTAATTTTATGAACTAAAGCTAATTGCCATTTGCATATTTTAAGACTAATTGCTCTACATTTATTTGGATGAACTGTTCTGTTTAGTGCCTTCCTTGCTCCTGTATCCATTTTTATCAGTAATCGACGGCAGGCACAAGACCGGCGACGGAGCGTCGGATTCCGATACACGTATTACTTGTGCGTGTACATTGGACTGGTATTAATTTTATTCAGCTGGGTCTCAAAATAGATCAGCAATCTAAAATAAAAATGTTTATGTATTGGGTTGTGAGCTTTACGAGTTGCTGTTATGTTGTGTGTCAGTGTTGATGTACCTGTAGAATTTGTCCGATGTTTCAGTTATATATTGCCTTATTTTTTATATATTAGTTAAGTCATGTAGGTCGTTTATTCTGGTATAAGGTCCCGTCGAGACTATACATCTAAGAATTTTATTTTGCATTCATTATATACATGCGGCCTGTGTATCTGATATGCTGCACCAAATTGGAGCAGCATACATCAACATGGGCCAGTTTATTCTGCAGAACCAGCTGGGAACTTGGTGCGATTAGGACGTACATTTGCATAGCAGCAAAGGCTTTTTGCAGAATGTAAATTACATGCAAATGAAACCTTAATATTGTGTCTATAATGACACCCCGGTACTTCAGTTGATTCCTGAGGGGTACCTGGATGTCATTTATTTTGCTTGGCTGGATTCTTATATTCGTGAACTTTTTAGTCAGGATGATGGATTCGCATTTATTTTAGTTTAACTCAATTTTCCATTGCCTTAGCCATGAAAACTCTGGCGACGTTTCGATAGTACAAATAAAGGGTATATCAATGCATCATCTACAAATAAGGCTATTTTTGTAGGCAGGAAGGTAGGGAGGTCGGTCATATAAAATAAAAAGTTTAGGAGCTACTACCGAGCCCTTTGACACTCTCGATTTAATTTTACGTCATCTGGATAATGAGTCTCTCTGAGCCATATATCTATATATCTATAATTGTTTGATTTTAAAATTACAGCCAAATATATTAAGGCTCTAGAGCTCACAAGCAACACGCAATATTAAATACTAATCAACTCCAATATACAACGTAACACTTATTTTGCTATGATATGTGTGGTAATCAACGTACTTAAACCATTAAGAGATGAAAAGCTATTGGTCGAGATAACACTCCGATAGAAATAGTTACACTTACGGAGAGCAACGCAGAATTTCTAGTGTTCTTCTGAGCAGTACAACACCAGGACAATTCGTCTTTGGTTATTATTACACAGATAAAAATAAAATATTATGTTAAAACTGCAAAAATTGTTATATTTTTTACCTATTCCAAGGGCTTAATTCTTAACTTAGGTATTAAATTTCCTCATAAAAAAAACGTTTATTTAATAATGTTTATAATACAAAATAGTACATTGCCAAAATCAATAGTCAATTAGATAGATAGAAGTTTTAACACGTAGGCTGAAAAGTTTTTGGTCTGACACATAGATGTCGCCCTTTTCAAAAAATCCATATGATTTTTAGGAAATATTAACCTTCAAACGATACGTGTCAAAATTTTATGACATTTCGACTATTAGTTTACGAGTTACAGTGGGAAAAAATACCGTTCAAGCAAAGCAATGGCTCGATAAGTGTTATGGTGACTCTGCCTCTGGAAAATTTCTGATCATTTAATGGTATGTTGAATTTAAACGCGGTCGTACAGATACAAATGACGCTGAACGCTCTGGATGCCCAAATAATGTGATTATCCACCATTCCACTAAATTGTTTTGGATGATCGTAAAGTGAAATTGCGTGAGATAGCTGACACCCTAAAAATATCAGAAGAATGTGCTGGTCATATTTTGCATGAACATGACAACAGAAAGCTCTGTTCGAAATGGGTACCGCGTTTGCTCAGAGTGGACCAAAAACAACAACGTGTTGATGAATTTGAGCGCTGTTTGGACTTGTTTAAGAGCGATAAAAAGGATTTTTTCATGCGATATGTGACAATGGATAAAACATGGATCCACCACTACACACGGGAATCAAATCGGAAGTCAGTTGAGTGGACAGCAGCCGGTGAAAGCCGCCCGAGGCGACCAAAGACACCGCAGTCGGCTGGAAGGTTTTGGACTCTGTATTTTGGGATGCGCTTGGAATATTTTTCATCGGCTATGCTGAGAAGGGAAAAACCATCAATAACAAATATTATATAAAGTTATTCGTGCGTTTAAAGGCAGAATTCGTAAAAAAAACGGCCCCACATGAACAAGGAAAAAGTGCTCTTTGATCAAAACATTGCACCGTGTCACCAGTCAATGGTTATGATGGCAAAATTGGATGAATTGAAGTTTGAATTGCTTCCTCATCCACACTGAGGCTTATTTTGAAAGCAATGACAAGAAAGATATAGAAATGTTAGAAATACGTTGGATTGCTTATATCGCTCTTGAAGGAGACTGTATTAACGAATAAAGTTGAATTTTGTAAAAAAAATATATTTTAAGTAGCTAGGCCAAAAACTTTTAAATCCCTTTAGTGAATCTGTCTATTAGTATAGATATATTTTACATTTTTTTTGCGGTTTAAAGACAAGGAAAAATTTTTGAAATTTTATTTCTCTTTGATTTTCCTCACTGTTACGATTAGGTATAGATTGTGGGAAAAGGATAAGGATCATTGCTGACTGACGCTTTCATGAAATGCAATTTTTAGCTCCTGCAATCAACCGAGAAAGATATATTCTTGTTTGCGTAACTGTCTCGTCAGTAGTATTGTAACTATCTCAGCAAGACAAGGGTACAATTCTCACAAAACACTACTACCATATAAAAATTCAGTCTCGTATTTTAACAGAAAATGTAACAACATCCATGGAGTTGATGCAACTCTAAAATATACACTGTCAACAGATACCTATTAATATACTAAAGTACTATACCTTAATAGGGTCACAGAACAAATGAATTGTATACTCTGTGCTCAACTATTTGTTATAGAGGACTGATAAGACCATTAAATGGTCGAAATCGGCATTAAAAAATAATCACGAAATGCATAGGATTTCCGGAGAATAGTATCCCAAATATCAACAAAACGGATTTGTTAACATCTTTTATATATCTTTCTGTGCCGGTTCTCAGCTTGCATTGAGGTGGAACTTCGAACTAGAGGTTTTTCATTACTCGATGTAAGACAAATCTGGAAGGGGAAGTCCTCAACCCCGACATGACGCGTCCCAATGGCTGATAGATATCAGCAGTCTCTATAGATATGTAAAACAGGTGCGAATAAGGTGGACCAAATAAGCACCTGCGGATCAACTGAGGACATCGCATAGGGTCATTACTGGGTCAAGACTATTGACAAATGATTTCCTTAAGGCTTGATACCATACACTCATAGGCGACAAGCACATTAACTTTCAACCGGCTGTGATATTGCGATGAAGAAGGGAACGGGAAACCACTTTATTATATATCGCAAGACAAGTCAATATGATTAGATAGGACGAGTCAGAAAAATGTACTGATCATGGTGTTCGGAAACCAAGATCCGGCAGGAGCGGGTATAACAGGGCCGCTCAGGTCGTCAGCCCGCGAAAACCCCGGGACTAAAACCAACAATAAAACATTGAGAGTGAATACTCTGATGGAAAGAATCAGCCCATGGAACGTTCGCACCATGTGCCAGGCCGGAGAGATTCATAATGCAATCCAAGAGATGGACAGACTGAGGCTCGGAATATTGGAAATCAGCGAAATGCGTTGGCCAGACCAGGGTGAATGTACAGTACAGGATTTATGACTCTGGAAGCAGGACAAACCACCACCAACACGAAGTGGGAATGATCCTCAATGAACATATCTCTAAATTTGTAAAGAATTTTGTGCCAGTGTCGAAAAGAATGTTACTAGTACAGATAAATACCATTCCAATAAAATTAAACATATCCCACCCACTTTGGATCAAGGCGATGATGAAGTGGAAGAATTTTTTTATTCCATAACTAAAATAATAGACACACTGTACAAAAATGAAGTATTAATTGTAATGAGAGACTTCAAATCCAAAATCGGAAAGGAAAGAAGAGGACAGCTCATAGGACCTCACGTACTAAGCATAAGAAACGAAAGAGGAGATCACCTTAATACATTCACAGAAGAAGGTCAACTAGTGATATTGAACATCTTTTTCCAACTCCCTCAACGAAAGCTATATACATGGAAATTATCAGCCGATAAACCAGATAACATAATACGCAACCAAATAGACTTCATAATGGTTAACAGTCCATTTAGAGATAGTAGCCGGTGGACAAAAACATCTCCAGGTGCAGACATAAACTCCGACCACACTCTGCTGGTTGGAAGCGTCAGATGAAAACTAAAGAAAATAATAAAGAACGTATTAAGGAAACCCTAAGCCGAAGAATAAATCAAAGGGACAAGAGCGAAGAAGTCGAAGAAGAATTGGCAACATTCAAAACCGCCATAGCGAGTACCTTAAAGAAGAACAAAATAAATCCTGGATCACAGGCCACATACTAAAACTTATGGAGAGATGTAGACGAGCACAAACAAATAAAACCGAGTACAACAACAGACAGAATGAGATAAGAAGAGCAATAAGGCAAGCGAAAGAAGCATGGCTGCATAATAAATGTAGCGAGATAGAAGAACTGGAAAGGAGGAATGAATAATTTTAATCTTCACAAAATGATCAAGAAAGCCGTAGGACTATACAAACAACTAGTTCTAACAAACCTAGTAGATGAAAACGGGCGTGGGATTACAGACAAACAAAAAACCATGGAAGTGTGGCAACAGTAAATACAGAGAATTTTTAGGGATGAGAGAATAGACACACCTATAAAAGAATGCGTTACGGGTCCACCTATAACAGAAGAGGAAGTTAGGAAAGCAATCTCTCTAATAAAAGATGAGAGGTCTCCTGGCCCCGATGAAACACACTGAGAATTTTTAGGATTACTAGATGACAATAACATACGAAGGCTCACTAACTTATTTATTAAAATATACAATACCGGAAGGGTTCCTTCTAAATCTGCAGCGACTTTAGAACAATAAGCCTTATGAGTCATCTATTAAAAATTTTTCTGAAGATTATACACCAAAGACTATATACAGTTTATGAAGAACACATTGGATACACTCAGTTTGAATTCAGGAGGGCCACAGGCATCTGTGAGGCGATATCTGCACACAGGTGTTCTATTTCAAAGATGTAGAGACGTCAGTTGTGACATACACGCGTGCCTTATACACTACCAGAAAGCATTTGACAGAGTCCAATACCATAAACTCATAGACGTATTAAAAAGAATAGGAATAGGTGACAAGGATCTACGCACCGTAAAGAATCTTTACTGAGACCAAACAGCCAATATCAGAGCCAAAGGGGAAATATCAGAAAACATAGAAATCCAACGTGGCGTACGCCAAGGATGTATCTTGTCACCACTATTATTTAATGTATACGCCGAAGAAATAGTTAGCAAAGCACTCCACAATATCTCAGCAGAAATAAGCATTAATGGAAGAAGAATTAACAACATTAGATTCGTTGATGACACTCTAATATTCGCAGACAATTCACAGGACCTACCAATGCTGATCGACAGAGTAACAATCAGTCCAGAATACGAAATAGATATAAATACAAAGAAGATTAAACACATGATCGTAAGCAAAAACTTGGCATTACAGGGACAACTCTACATTAGTAACCAAGCGATTGATAGAGTCAATACCTTTTGCTACTTCGATACCACAATAAATGAAGAATGGGACCACTCACTGGAGATTCGATGCAGAATAAAAAAAGCGAAAGCAGCCTGTACAAAATGGCCAAAGTGTTCAGAAGTCATCATCTCAGTTTAAAAATCAAAATAAGACTTCTCAAATGTTACGTCTTTTCTGTGCTTCTGTGTGGGGCGGAGTCTTGGACTGTAACTACGGCATCGTGTAAAAGGTTGGAAGCATTCGAGATGTGGCTCTACATGTTCATGATTAGAATATCTTGGGCAGACCACACTACCAACAAGAGAGTGCTAGAACTCTTGAACAAAGACTTGTTAAGGAGGTTGAGGCGTTAAACGTAAAATATGAAAACTATTTCGTATAGATTTGTTTCGATAGATTAATTAGTTTCGAAATTTTCTATGAAAAATTTAAGGTCTTTAGGAAACCTATTTAAATAAAAATCGAAATTAACAATACATATAGTCTTATGAAGAATACGTCAATTTGATATTTTTTGTTATAACAAATGAAAAAAAAATGCCAACTATAGGAAATTTAACTATGTTAGACATTGAAATTTTGCGATTATTTTAAAAAAATTTCAAATCTAATTAGGAAGCTTTAACTTTATAAAAAATAACAATTATTAGAGGTACTTGTGAATGATTTACCTTTTATTTCTGAAATAGCGGCAACGTTGCATTTAGTAGTAATGGCGGGAAATGTAAACATTTCAAATTGAATATGTAAGTTTATATAATTAAAACATATGGTGCAAGTAAATAATATTTAGTTTAACTCATAATAAATTTGCAATGGGCATTAGTTTTTATAAATAAAATAAAAATAAATAATTTAAAGCATTTGTTTTAATTATTTAATTAATTTACTTGTTTAACTTATAATTACCTAGTGCAGCTTCAGTGTTTTTTTTTCTTTATGGGTCTAGCACATGTGCTGCAGGGAAGAAGTCCCTAAAGCGCTACAGGAGCGACACGTGTGCAGAAAAAGCGATTCACGTTGTTCTTGAATCGCTGTAAATTTTACTCGGTGGGAAACACAGTCCTGGGCAAATTATTCCAAAAGGATGATGTTCTCCATATAAAAGACTGCTTGAAAAGCGTTGTACGAGGAGTAACAAGCTGAACCTCATACGGATATGAAGTATTAGCGCGACGTGTACTTCTAACATGCACCGCTCTGGGAGGAATTAAGCGGGCCACATCCTTCGAACACTTTCCATGAAAATCTTTGTAGAATAGGCTCAAGTCGCCAACCGTTCTTCAATGTTCCAGCGAATCAAGGCCGCCGGTCAGTTCCGAGTCTCCAATCAGATGAACAGCTCTTCTCTGAATAGAATCCAACAAATGCAATGTATGTTTGGGAGCGGAGCCCCAAACATGGGAGCAGTATTCCATAGTTGCTCGAATTTGAGCTTTGTAAAGAATTAACAGTTGTTATGGAGTGTAAAGCTTTCTGGTTCGAAATAATATAACTTTTGAGAAGCTCTCTTTGCTATGCCAGTAACGTGTTCATGCCAGGACATATTTGCTCCCAAATTAACGTCGAACAAATTGAGTGTCGATGTTAGACGAATGGAGTGCCCCGACATAACTATGTCGGGTTCACCAACGTTAACTTTTTTAGAAAAAACTGCCGCCTGGGTTTTTGTAGCGTTAAATTCCACTTGTCCCCCCAAGATAAAATTTCTTCCAGGTCTTTGTTAAGTTGAATGACTTCCTGCTGCCTACGGATATTCGTCTGAGTAGCCGATGTCCGAGCGTTCAAAGTTGCTGAAGAGATAAGCGTACTGTCATCTGCAAAGCTGTAGATTGAATTCTCGGTCTTTTCCAACAGATCGTTAATGTAAATGAGAAAAAGAGTAGGAGACAGTATGGAGCCTTGAGGTACACCGGCGTTCATAGTGAAGGTGTTAGAAAGAAATCCGTCGACTGCCACACGTAAAGAACGCTCTCTGAGGAAACATGAGAACCACAAACAGAACTTTTCAAACATACCATAAGAGCGTAGCTTAGCCAACAGCCCATCGTGCCAAACACGGTCGAATGCCTTCGATATGTCAAGAGCAACCGCTCGAGATTCTCCAAAGTGTTCAATTGCGTTGTTCCAAAGGTGTGTTACATAAGTCAGAAGATCTCCTGTTGATCTATTTTTACGAAAGCTATATTGATGATCGCTAAAAATGTTGAATCCTTCAAGATATTTTAGAGGATGCTGATCGATAGCCTTTTCTATAACTTTCGATATTGTTGAAAGCAGTGCGTTTGGTCGGTAGTTATTTGGCAAAGTCTTCTTGCCTTTTTTAGGTATCGGCTGAACTGTGGCACATTTCCAGCAGGAAGGAAATATTCCCTTTCTGTAGGATAGGTTGAAAAGTCTACAGAAAACTGATGTTAGTTCCCTCGCACAGTTTTTGAGAACTGTGCGCCAGAAGCTTTTTTGGTGTCTAGCTTCATTAAAATACGTTTTATGATACGCTGTCTGAAGACAATATCGGGCATCCTTGACTGCACTATTTGATTAGTAGGTGGTGTTTTTCTCTTGGAAATCGACAGTAGAATGTGAAGCAAAGAGTTCAGCCAACAAGTTCGCTTTCTCAACAGGTGTTGTTGCAATAGAATTATCTGGCCGTGTGAGTGGTGGTATGGTGGATTTGGTAAAATTTTGACTGACTGCCTTAGCGACTGACCAAAAGGACCTGGAATTGTTGGACAAGCGAGAAGTTTGTTTCTAATTCGTTGATTGTGTGCCTCCTTGGTTTCATCGATAATTTCTTTGCATCTGTTCCTGGCACGAACAAAGGTGTTACGGTTTATGGTGTTAAGATTTTCACGCCATTGTCGGTAGGCAAGATGTTTAAAAGCAACAGCTTCTTTGCATTTTCAGTCAAACCAAGGCTTGTCGTTGGAAGGGCATTTCTTCGAAAAAGGGATGTAAGCCCCCATACCGGCCAAAATAACATCGGAAACCTCCTTGGCGCAGTCAGATGGGTGGTCGGATCGAAAACAAACGTCTAACCAAGGGAAAGTTCGAAAATATTCCATGAGATCTTCCCATTTAGCAGATTTGATCCGCGTTGGTTCTTCAAAGTAAGCTGAGTTAAATCCACAAAAACTGACTGAAAATGAACTCCCCATCTCGACTCGGCTTCACGACCTTGCTCGTCGGTAGTATTTGAATATTTAAGCCAGTTGATGTTGTGTCATTAAAGTCACCCAAGATGGCAATTTCGGCATTTGTATAGTTAATTTGTAAATGATCGATGGTGTCTGCAAGAGAAGCGAAAAGTGTTCTAAAGTTAGTATCACTTGGTGGTCGATAGAGGATACAGATGAACCTTGTAGTTTGTTGAGTCGTTATTTTTAACCACATAAAATCAAAGTTTGGGGGTTCCAGAGTCTCTTCTCGTTGGCAAGAGAGGTCGCTTCTGACAAAAAGACAGATTCCAAAGTTACGCCTAAATCGGGAATAGAAGTCGTACCCAGGATAAAGATAACTGACTGTGCTGGTCGATGAACTGACCTTGGTTTCACAGAGAGCGAGTACATGAGGTTTATTTGATTGCAGGTGTTGGTACACTGAATTTATATTCGAGTTTAACCCTGGTTTGTTGCAAAAATCCACTGATCCCTGCATGTCGACGCACTTGAACCATTCCCCACCCGGAGATCCGAACGGGGGCTATTTTACCTCCGAAATTTTTTGTATCCAGGTGCCTCATCATGCTATTTGGTCCCACAGTCCGGGATATCGGCACAGCCACTAAACGTTAAGCAACTTCACGCAGCCTAAGCCGATGCGATGGTATCACACCAGGCGATCCTGGTGGGATCTGGGCATCTACCATCTAGGTTGTTCTTTAAGTCGCCTCCTAAGACAGGCAGAACGTACCGGGGGAGATATTCTATCCCGCTCCCCCACAAGGGGATAATGTGCCTTATTGTCCTTCGATATATGTGTACTGTCTGTTGATACTGTGTTGTACGTTAGACATTTATCACACTTTATGGTTAGTAGTGATGCTAGACCACAGCGTTTTTCATTAATATTATAACATAATGAAAGTATTTCATTACATGAAGAACATTTTAAATTTTCTCCAAGTGGTCGTATGTCAACAATTCGATGACTACTGTCACAGAGGTTAGGAGACACTTGATTTTCTGTTCCGTTTACCAACACTTTGTTGGCTTAATCTTTTTGTATACAGCCTCAGCAACGTATTTTCGCTTCCACATAATTTTTTACCATTCTTATCAATATTTTTGTTGATTTTTTATTATTATCCATTTTTTTTACTTGTTTAGAACAGCTGATCACAATAAATACAAAATTCAATATATCTATAAACAAGGATATCAGTAGAGCCAACAGTAAATTACTTTACAGCGTTGCCGCTTGGAGACACCAGAATTTTAAGATTTGTATTTATCATTTTTTATTAATTACCTATTTTTTTAGCTATTAAAATATTTTTTTTATTCTTTTATTTTTTTCATATTATTTGCTTTAATAATTTTTTAAAAATTATAAAATATAATTAATTTTTGTTTTTTATATTTTTTTTTCTATAAGTTTGTACAAAACATTCAAAAGTTAATCCATTCATGTTAAATTATTTAATAAAATTAAATAAACAATATATGACTTAAAATCTTTCGATAATGAATTTATTATCATAATAATAACCATCGTCTTAAAAATTTTTTTAATTATTTAATACAAAGCATTTCTAAATGACAACATTCAAAACTTTTGGTTGGCACTATCCTACCTCAACCTCCTTAATACAATTAAAAGAAGAAAACTCGAATATTTGGGCCTATCATGAGAAACGAGAAAAGATATGGTCTACTCCAACTGATACTGCAGAGCAAGGTGAACGGAAAAAGAAAACCAGGCAGGAGACGTGTTTCGTGGCTGAAAAACCTGCGAACATGGATCTCAACAACAACAACGCGAGTATTCCAGGCAGCTATAAACAAAGTCCTAATAGGCACAAGCATAGTTCTAGCTTCTACTTGATGGAAATTTATTATAAATATATAATAAAAGACTGTAGTTGCTTATATTTAAAATTCATGGTATTGTCAACGCTAAAGTTGACATATCAATCGTTATCGTACTTACTGATAATACGTTATTTATAAGCCCATATGTATTATTATTTTGTCTGTGTCTGGAAGCCTTAATATAGTAATATTTATGAACTTTTATAGAATCCTTAATTTGTTTATAAATTTTTCCTTAATTAATTTAATAGCACTTACAATTGCCTTTTAATATGAATTTTATTCTAGTTGAAATAGCTTCTAAGCAAGAAGATTCTGAATAATTAAAAAATGATTAAATATATACAACTTTTAAAATAAGGATACTAGGTGGTTTACTAACAGACTAAAGTTAAATATTTCCTTCCTTGAGCCATTTTTTGTTTAATTTGGGACTTTTAGGGACCAAATTAATAAAACAACCCATTTCATCTAAAGGTTTTTATTGCAAATACTTTTATGATAATTGCATAAACATTCATGTAAGAAACTTGACATATTGTAAGGGTGCCAAACTTATTGACCTAAAACCATTATAGATACCCACCAAGAAAGTTATGACGTCAAATACAAGTTTAATATTACGAAAAACTATAAATGATGAAAAAACGTTGTCAAGAAGCTGGAATTTTGGAATCGAAAAATAGAATAAAATTTGTTTTTGACCAAAAAAAGTTATTATTTTTAGTTTTCGAAACAAATAAACTCGATAAAACAATATTCCACAATTACTTAATATGCTCCAACATCGAATTTTCAGCAGTCTGGAGTCAGACTTTTCGGTGGATTATCATTTATTGTGTAATACTACAAACTACATCAGAAAATTGTGAATGGAAACTACATTATGTTATTACCTTAGGCTACACCAGCATTTCTCAACCTATTATCGTTTGCGAACAAATTTTTCATATCCGTTTTAATCACCTCTTTTCCCTCAAAACGTTATTTTAGTACCCTAATAAAATGTATTTAAATCGGTTTTTCTTAGGTGTTAATATATCTCCACATGCCTAAAATTTCTCTACAAATAGGAAAATTATTCTACATTCGGCGAAGACATAGGCATAGAAAATATAGTTATCGCTACAGAAGGGCAAACATGTCGAACAAAACGTTTGCTACATGACGAAGCAGCTGGCTACCGTCGGCACATTACAAAAATTAACTATTTAGATCCTAGAAGTACAGATAAATTTTTAATTTGGCTTCAATAATCATCAGACGATTGTAAAAAATCAACAAGAATACAAGAGATTGTTGCTTCGACGGCTAAATGAAGAAAATATTCTAAAATATATTTAAACTTAAATGCATTTGGAAACAGTTAATAACGAGTGCATTAATAAATTACTAAATTAACGTACTTAACTAAAATCTTGAAAAACAAGAATCTGTATTAAAAAAGTTTATTTCTTCAGATGAAAAATATTTTCTAACTTCTTAGAATGTCTCGCATTAAATAGCCAGATGTAGAAAGCCCACACATTATTAGAAAAAAAATATAGTAACAGTTCAAATGGTAATCCCCAAATCATTGTGGTTATAGCTGGTGTGCGTCAGGGTGATACTATTTCCCTAAAGTTCTTTATCACCCTTCTGGAATACATGTTTAAAAATTTTAATTGGAGTAACATGGCCCTAAATATAAATGGAGACATGCTGAATAACTTAACTTAACAGATCGCGCAGATCATGCGAATGTCATGCTTAACACCCTAAAAGTACAGTCCCATAAAATTGGCCTGAAGATAAATTTTTTGAAGACCCAGTTTATGACAAATCCAATTTTTACCAGGCCACTCTCAGTAAACGGGGTAAACATCGAGCAAGTCATGACATAAATATTTGGGACATGAAATTAAATTGGACAGAGATAATCAGACTCATGAACTACGACGGAGGATCACTCTAGCTTGGGCCGCATTTGGTAAACTACGAGAAACGCCGAAATCAGGTATACCTATTTGCCTTAAAGGAAAGATCTTCAACTAATGTGTTACCTGTGCTTAATTATGGAGCAGAAACTCTAACTTTGACAAAGAAGACAATAAATGAGATAAGGGTAACTCAAGCCGCAATGGTCCCAAATAAAGAAATTAGGAACGGAACGAGAGTGATGCAGTCGAGAAAGTTCTATCTTTGAAATGGAATTGAGCCGGTCATCTAGCCAGAAGGCACGATAACAGATGAACTAGGAGGTGTTGGAATGGCGACCTAGACAAGAAGCGTTTAGGAATAGAGGAACACCTCCCACCAAATGCACAGATGATCTCAGAAGAGTGGTGGGAAACTGGATCCAAAAAGCCCAAGACTGGTTTAACTGGAAAAGATTAAGGGAAGCCTATGTCCAGCAGCATGATGATGATGTTGCTGTTGCTCGTTGAACTGAGGATATATTTGAAGATATATAGTAACAAATTTACGTTCAAAACCGTTATAGATTTTTCTCGATTCCTCATAAACTTTGATCAGGCAATAAATAGCTACAAAGAATGTAGTTTAATAGCTTATATTACGATGGAACATTTACAATTCAGGAGCTATTGTTCTACAAGCCATTACACACCGTAGGTACAATTCTTGCATTATATATTATTCCTGATGATTTTGTAAACAAGGCGACCTTACGATGAGATAACAGTGTGGAAGCATGCCGAGGCGATGTATGGAAGATTTCAAAGCTTAGAACTGTTTATGACGCAAAAATTTTCACAGTGAATATAAGTTTAATCTGAGCATTGTGTTAACGAAAAACTGGTACTGTGGTGGCTTATATGACAAGGAGACCTTCAAATACATATCTCTTGCAAAAAAAATATGTACATATATATATATATATATATATATATATATATATATATATATATATATATATATATATATATATATATATATATATATATATATATATATATATATATATATATATATATATATATATATATATATATATATATATAGAGCAAGCTCAAGTAAGCTACGAATTTTTGGTTTCTTACAAATTAATGAACTGATGAATTTATTTCCAGTTACTTATTTGTATCTATCTACTGATAGCTGCAATATTTTATTGATTAATTTTTTTAAAAACGGTTTTTTTCTTCTCTGAACCCTCCTCCTATTGTTATTAACGCCTCCCTAATGAATCTCGTCTCAAGGTTGAGAAGTACTGGTCATGGCACCTCCTCTCTCCAACTTCGATAAGCAATCGCAAGGAGGCCCTTGCTGTAGTGCATTGCAAATAGACTAAACGTTTAAGCCTTTGGTATACAAATGTAAGGTGATATGTAGATTTAAATTCTATAGCGGCATCCTCTTAATCTAAAATTAGCATTATTTGTTGAGACTTTTTTTCCTATTCTAAGTGTTTAAAGGTTTTTTGCCATTTTCTTAGCAGACTAAAACATTCTAAAGATATCTATAGGAAATTTAACTAACGTTTACGCTTGATTGTGGACACACTATTGCGATTTTTCCTATTTGTTCTGTTATTAATTACTTACTCTGTTCTATATAACTTAAAAAGGTGAAAAGTCCGAACACCTTTTGATAGTACTGCAAATCACAAAATATGAATATTAAAACATTATAATAAAAAATGGAAATAGTTTACAAAAAAAAGGTTGTTTGTAAATCGCTTAAAAAGTGCGTATATTTTGACAACTCCCAATAAGGACTGTAGGTTTTACATCTCGAATCGTGTTTTAAAAATGATAACACCCTCTATGGCCTAAGTTTTAGGAGATTTACTTTAAGATGGTAGCCCATTGTTATTTAAAGTTGTAAATATTATATAAACAATTACCAAACACAGGAATTCCTCTCTCCTCTTCTAATAACTCGAACAAATGATATTCGTAAAACAAAATGAAAAAGCTAATAACGACATCCTTTTTCATAATCAGTTTCAGGGTTATTTTTAATCTCTTTCCACCAACCTCTGATCAGAGATGCTCCCTAATTTTTTTTAACAAATAACACGTAGGCTGACAAGTTTTTAGTGTAACACGTAGATGTCGCCTTCTCAAAAAATCCATATCATTTTTAGGAAATACCAACCTTCAAACGATACGTGTCAAAATTTCATGACATTTCGATGATTAGTTTACAAGTTACAGTGGTTTTAGTGACGCTACTTTTGATATTTTCACAACAATGGAAAAAAGCTAATTTCGTGAGATTAAATACTGGTTTTTGAGAGGAAAAAAATACCGTTCAATCAAAGCAATGGCTTGATAAGTTCTACGGGGATTCTGCCCTGGAAAATCACTCATTATTTACTAGTATACTGAATTTAAACGCGGCCGTACAGATACAAATGATACTGAAGTCTCTAGATGTCCAAATGAGGTGGTTACACCGGAAAATATCAAGAAATCCACCAAATTGTTTTGGATGACCGTAAAGTGAAATTGCGTGAGATAGCTGACACCCTAAAGATATCAAAAGTTGGTCATATTTTACACGAACATTTGGGAATGAGAAAGCTCTGTTCGAAACGGGTAACGCGTTTGCTCACAGCGGACCAAGAACAACAAAGTGTTTATGATTCTGAGCGCTGTTTGGACCTGTTTAAGCGCAATAAAAGGAAGTTTCTCATGCGATATGTGACAATAGATGAAATATGGATCCACCACTACATACTGGAATCAAATCGGCAGTCAACTGAGTGGACAGCAGCCGGTGAAAGCCGCCCGAAGTGATCAAAGGCACAACAGTCGGCTGGGAAGGTTTTGGCCTCTGTATTTTGGGATGCGAATGGAATAATTTTCATCGACTATGCTGAGAAGGGAAAAACCATCAATAGTGAATATTATATAAAGTTATTGGTGCGTTTGAAGGCAGAATTCGCAAAGAAACGGCGCCAAATGAACAAGAAAAAAGTGCCCTTTCATCAAGATAATGCACCATGTCACAAGTCAAAGGTTACGATGGCAAAATTGCATGAACTGAAGTTCGAATTGCTTCCTCATACACTGTATTCTCCAGATTTGGCCCCCAGCGACTATTATCTATTCGCAGACCTCAAAAAATGCTCGCGGGAAAGAGATTTGGCTCCAATGAGGAAGTTATCGTCTAACTGAGGCCTATTTTGAAGGCAAAGACAAGTCCTTCAACAAGAAAGATATAGAAATGATAGAAAAGCGTTGGACTGATTGTACCGCTCTCGAAGGAGACTATATTGATGAATAAAGTCGAATTTTGCAAAAAAATATGTTTTCAGTAGCTAGACCAAAAACTGTTCAGCCTACGAGTTATATTAATTCTTAAACCCTCTTTTAATAGACAGAGTTCTTCAATAGGATTACAGCAATATAAAGTTTAACAGATCTTTTATGGTTCTGTCACACAACATTATAAAATGTCCTGATTGCATTGATTTATTTAATTATGTCCCCAGTGCGTATTTCCGTATCTAGGTTATATGAGTTATGGTTCACTTTTGAAGATACTGTAAAATAACCATATAAAAGAAGATTATCAAATTATTTGATTAGTCATAAAAAAATTCTGTTCACTGGAAAGGTCGCTCTAGACGAGAGTAGAGTAAAAACAGCACCTGAAATGTATATGACAAAACTGGGACACTTTTCCGTACTTATACATTTTGCCCAAAAATAAGAACATAACAAACTGCATCGATCTTTTGTCGTTTGACTTTATTTTTAAATATGATCAGTAACAGTAAGTTCAAATTGTTAGTATATATATATATATATATATATATATATATATATATATATATATATATATATATATATATATATATATACTGAGATGATCCGGAGAAAACCTATTTTTCCGATATGAGATACTTTTCGATCTAAAAACTGATCACCAACGGTTACTTTTTTTATTGCAGATGTAAAAGACAGTTTTTACCATACTCAGGGTAAAATGAAATTAAAAACTAAGATAAAAATAAAATATGAACCAACGTTAAAGTCGACTTAATGCCAGACCTGAACCACAAGGGTGCTTTTAAGGGGTAACATACACCTCAGATTTTCAGAAATTCGATTTTTTTACGGATTTTTATTTTCTATAGTTCTAAAAATTATTCCAAAAATTTTTTTTTTTAAATTCCATTTCATTATAAAGTTACAGCATTAAATGTGACCTGGCGTCGGATTGGGGCAGCTACCTGTCTCTTTTTTTTATGGGCCTAGTCCCTAAAGCGTTACAGGAGCGACACGTGTACGGAGAAAGCGATTCACGTTGTTCTTGAATCGCTGTAAATTGTACTCGGTGGGAAACACAGTCCTGGGCAAATTATTCCAAAGGGATGATGTTCTCCATATAAAAGACTGCTTGAAAGCGTTGGTGTCGTTGCAATAGAATTATCTGGCCGTGTGAGTGGTGGTATGGTGGATTTGGTGAAATTTTGACTAACTGCCTTAGCTACTGACCAAAAGGACCTGGAATTGTTGGGACAAGCGAGAAGTTTGTTTCTAATCCGTTGATTGTATGCCTCCTTGGTTTCGTCGATAATTCCTTTGCATCTGTTCCTGGCACGAACAAAGGTGTTACGATTTACGGTCTCAATGTAATGTTTGCAATTTTTAATATTTTTTAACTTCTTTTTTATAATCTTAATAATTACTTTTTCTACAAAATGTCGAGAGTTTTTTTTTAAATTTTTCTAGCAGATAATTTTTTGTTATTAAAATTTTTTTCTTATAATATAAAGTAAAATAAAAATATATAATTACCATTATTTTTCAATTCAGTTATAGGCCGATATCGATGCTATCGCTATTTGCGAAAGCATTAGAGATTCACGAAAATGTGTTCAATCAAGTAAAACATCTGAATCTCATCATGGCTTCTATAAAAGTTGCAGTACGATCACGAATTTGGCCAGTTTCACTCATTTTGTTGGTCGGATCTTGGATGCTCGTAGTCAGGTTGACGCTGTTTATATGGATTTCTCAAAGGCATTTGATCGAGTAGATCATTCTGTCTTCCTTCTCAAATTAAAGTGGTTTGGTTTCGATGATAATCTCATTTGACTATTTGCCTCCTACTTGAGTGTGTCGATATGTCGATATTCGTGGTTATCACTCCTTTAGATTCAAAGCTACAAGTGGAGCTCCTCAGGGCAGTATATTGGCTCCACTGATATAGGCATTAATGTTTCTAGCAATGTTCTATTATTTGCGGACGATTTAAAGATTTTCAGTTGCGTTTCTGATTGCATTGCACTGCAAGATGATATACGACTAATTAGCAACTGGTGCAGAGCTAACAGCTTACCTCTAAATACTGAAAAGTACTACGAAATGACATACGCTAATAAAAAGACCCTAACTCAATTTGACTGTTATATAAATCTTGAGATATTGAAGGATTCAAAATCCATCAGGAACCTTGGCGTTGTCTTCGACGAGCGCCTATCGTTTTCGGAACACATAAACCAGGTTTACAAGAGCGCAATGCAAACGCTGGAGTTCATATTTAGAAACTCAAAATTAGAATATGCAGCAATAGTATGGCATCCTATACACTCAAAGTATACTTCCCAAGTAGAGGAGGTACAACGAAAATTTTTAAAATTTCTCGTATATAAAACGGAGGGTATTCTCCCGCCACGAGACTCGCCACAGAAAACTCTGCTTAGGAGATTTCAGATATGGTCATTGGCCGATCGTCGCAATTTTATGCTGGTTTTGTTTTTGTTCAAAATATGTTCAGCTGTTGACTGTCCCTACTTACTGTCAAAATTAAACTTTAACGTACCATCTCGTGCGTTAAGACATTATCTCGTGTTCAACTTACCGTTCCATGCTTCCAACTCTCAGTTAAAAGACCCACTTTTTCAAGCTATGAAGATTTTTAATGTGAATTGCAACGACATTGATATCACCAATTTAACATATTCTCAGTTTTTGAAGGTCATACGGAATCGTTGTCTTGGGAACATTATTAACTAATATTGTAACGTATATTGTTAGAGCTGTAACTTAACATTGTAGCGTGTTTATCCTAACAGACTCGTTTAGATTTTATTTAGCTTTAGTCATATTGTCTTGTTAATGGATGTATTTATCTATTAGACAATAAAGATTATTATTATTATTCACTTAATAATAATAATATTTTTTTAAATTAACATACTTTTTACAGCGCCCAGGTGTATGTAACCCCTTAAGTTATTTTTCTAGCTACGAGGGAAAATTCATAGACCTTATAAAAACTTATTATTCTACACAAGTTTGATTGTGCTTTAAATAACTACTCTACAACGGCTTTTGACTCATTATCTAAGGAAAAATTTCTGCTTCTAAGAGCTTTCTCCAAATGTTTGAATAAATAGAAGTCGCAGAGCACTAAACCAGGACTATAAAATGCTATGTGAAGCCAGAGCTTTCTGTAATGGCTTCAATTATGCGAGCTTTGTGGATCTTGCTGCTGTTGGAAGACGGAAAAACTTGGTTACCCACGAACTCGAATGTTTTTCTCCAATAGCTTGCTTCGGACTTTGGATCATCCCAAACCTCTCTATTTAATATGAATTCTTATACTCCGTAAACTTAATAAATATAATTCCTGCGCAATCTCAAAAAATGGTCGCTAGCAGCTTTCCAGAAGACAGTTGAGTTCTCGCCTTCTTTAGACGTGGATATTCCTTATGAACCCATTTTATCGACTCCTGTTTCGTAGAGGGATCCCAATAAAATACCAAAGTCTGTGCCCATTCTCGAAAAATAACTCTCAACATTCTATAATACGCTCCATTCTTTAGAATTTTTTTTTCTCGATAATCTCATTCCTAGTGAAGGAAGTATGGGAATCCATCGTAAAGAAAATGTTTTATTCTTAAATCTTTGTGCACATTGTTGAAAATTGTATCTGAGATCCTTATTCGTGGACCTAACAGCAGCGAATCCTCAAAAAGCCTTATGGTTTTCTCGGTTCCCACCTCGACCAGTATTTCTGTGCCATTCTGAATGGAATCTTGCTCCCTCAATACCAAAAATTTACTTGAAAATAAGATGAGCCGTCATTATCGCCCACCTGCGACATTCTTTCATGAATAATGTTTAGCTCATTTTCCTCTTGAGTGTGAAATTATCACTTTACGTTGCCCCAAATACTTTCACTGATTTTCGGAGAAAATAAGTCGTAAGAAGAATAAAATGCAACTAACTCGTACAAAGTGACGTACAAATATACTTCTCTTACGGCGCCGTCTCTTCGCGCAGATTGGCGATCCATATAGCTAAACGAACTTTAGAAACTTCTGCTAGAAAAATATCACTCGAAGCACATCCAAACCACCTTCTCATGTCCTTCAGTCAAGAATTCTGTCGTCTTCCAATCGATTGTTTGCCCTTTATTTTACCTTCAAAAATTGGAAGTAGCAATTCGTACTTTGGGCCCCTCATTATTGTATTTTGATGTATTATATTGAGTTTTTCTTATCTTGATGGTTGTTAGTAATTCCTTCGTTTTGTTCATTCTTTCCAGTACTCCTGTGTTTTTTTTTTATTTTCTGTACCCAGGAGATGCGAAGAAGGCGTCTACAAATGTACATCTCAAAAGATTCCAATCGTTTCTCTGAGTCAGAGTCAAGGATCCAGCACTCACACCCATACAATAGCACGGAGAATACATGCGCTCTCACCATTCTCATTCGGAGTTCGAGACTGAGACTTATACGACGGAAAAATTTATTCATATTCATATATGGTATGTTACTCGGGCCTGTTCAATTCGGGAATATATTTCCTTTCTTGTCATTTATATTGGTTTTCAAGTATTTAAATGACCTGTTCTACGGTGTTTTCCCCAATTTCGAAGAATTCTGGTGGTAGATTTTTCTTTGTTATTTCGCTGATTGTTACGAGTTGATCGATCAGTTGCTAGAGATCTTTGATATTATTTGCTAATAGAACAGTGTCATCAGCATACCGTATGTCGTTCAGTGTTTTTCTATTAACTGTTATTCCTTCAATGGATTCATAGATGGCTTCATTAAACACAGCATCAGAATAAAGAACGAAAAGTGGTGGAAGAATGCATCCCTGTCTTACACCTTGGGTTATTTTTATGCTTTCGGAATTTTCCCGCCCAATTCCATTGATTGATTCCAGTACAGATTTTTAATATTATTTAAATCTATTTTGTCTATATTTATTTTTTCTAGAATTTTTATTAATTTTTCGTGCATTATACAGTCAAAAGCTTCATTCATCTATAAAACATGCATATACATCTGCATTCATATCTTTACAACGCTGGATCATTACATTTAATGAGAATAAAGCTTCAAGTGTACTCATGCCTTAACGGAATAGGAATTGTGTGTTATCTATTTCTGGTTCACATTTTCTATATATTCTGGTATGGATGGTTCTCAGGAATATCTAGAGAACGTGAGACATTAAGCTTATCAAGCGACAATCGTCTCATTTCATTGATTTTGACTTTTTAGAAATTGGGATGAAAGTCGACTTTAGCCAGTCAAGAGGGATATGTCCAGTTTCATAGATCTTGTTAAATAAGATTACCAGTCAATTAATAAATAGATCTTCATCCGAAAATATTTTGAGGATTTCTTCCTTTATCTCGTCTGGACCAACTGCTTTTCCATCCTTCTGTAATTGTATAGCGTGAATAACTTCTCTTCTTGTTATTTCTAACCCTATCTCATTATCTCTGTTTAGCTGTACATTTTCTGATCTATGTCCATTGAAAGGTGCTTTATGTATTGCTCCTATGTCTTTATTTTATCCTTAATATCCAGTACAATTTCATTGTTTGCATTGGTCAGACTTGTTTATTGTTTTTTCTTTTTTTTTTTCTCTCAATTCTTCCACCTTCTTATGCAAGTTAAATGTATCATGCTTCTCTTGCAGTCCCTCGATTTCTCGGCATTTCTCACTTAACCAGATTTCCTGAGCTTCTCTACATTTCCTACGTATTACTCTGTTCAATTCGTTGTACTTTGAGACATCTTTTCTTTTCTGTAATCGTCTTTCGTCCATCAGATTTAATATTTCTTCTGTCATCCATTCCTGTTTTTTTTATATTCTCTGCTCAAACCATTTCTTCCTTCTGTACCGCTATTAATTCATTCTTCATCTTAATCCATTGAGATTCGACACTTTTGTTTTCTGTTCTCACTTACTTCTTAAATTTCTCATCCATTAGGTTTGATATTTGTTTTCTAATTTCGGGGTTCTTCAGTGTATTTGTATCTATGGGGTTTATTGTTTGTTTTTATTAATCCTTTTAAACCTGTCCATTCGGAAATCCATGAATACCGGATTGTGATCCGAACTTGCATCTGCTCCAGGGTAGGTTTTTACAGATTTTAAAAATTTCTTCATGTTTTGTTTAACGAGAATATCTGGTTCCTAGTCCAGTCGCCAGGTGATTTCCAAGTTTACAACCGCCTGGATGAGAGTTTGAAAAATGTGTTGCTAATAAAAAGATCATTCTCGATACAAGATTGAACGAATCTGTCGCCTCGATCATTTCTCAGACTCAAGCCATGTTGTCCAACCATTTGACTGTCCACTCCTAAACCCACCTTGGAGTTAAAATCACCCATGATTATAGTTATTTCGCCTTTTTTCACAAGTTTCACCACCTCTGCTAGTTCACCGTAAAAACGTTCAAATATACAACAACATTAATTTGACAACCAAGCAATTATTTGTATGACTTCATTTTCATAATATGGATAGAAAAATTAAAAAATACTCTCGTAAATCCAATACATTTTAGAAAATCGGTAAAGAGATTTACCCAGTACTTTCCTTACAAACATATAGTTATAAAATAAGTACTGAATTTGACTTCCTCAAGTAAAGAGAAAATAAATTACCATAATATGAATAAAATCATACAACATATCGACACTCACCCATTTCGCCATCTATTCATATATTATAGTTTCATTTCGTTTGAATTTTATCATGCCAACAGACCGACAGCCTGACAGTCGGATAGACAGACCGATGGAAGTGGGAATATATATTTTTCGCGATCTAAGAACACTAAAACGTAAAGAAAACCAAAAATGACAGGGGTTATTTTTTTTTCCTTTTAGCAAGGGACGTAACAACAATAATTCACCTACTGCGGCAGAGGTAAGTAAATTTCGGGTGTAATGAAAGACTGATTTTGTTTTTAATGAATTTTTTTTTTTAATTTAATGAATTTGTTTTCTAATTTCGGGGTTCTTCAGTGTATTTGTATCTATGGGGTTTATTATTTGTTTTTATTAATCCTTTTAAACCTGTCCAGATTTTTTTGATCTATTTTGTTTTACCTTTGCGTTTTTAATGATTTTTTTTTTTAATTTAATGAATTAAAAACGCAAAGGTAAAACAAAATAGTTCAAAAAAATCTGGAGTGTGTCAGTTGAATTGTGGTTCTTGTCATAAAAATTACATAGGTCAGACAGGTTGCTCATTCGAAACGCGGATTTCAGAACATAAAAAAAGCTATTTAAAAAACAAAACCGACTCAGCTTACAGTAATCATCTAACAGAATCAAATCATCTTTTTGGCGATAAATTTAACATTTTACACATACAAAACAAAGGCGTCAAATTAAACCTATTAGAAAATTTAGGCAAATAAATAGAATTAAAAATTCAGACATCATCTTAAACGAACAAAAAGATACCTGTCTGACCCATGGTAACTCACCTTTACTTAATTTGTACAATTAATATTCAGAATAGATTTCCCAGCAATATTCATTAGCATATAGTATTAATTTTATTATCTATGTACCTTAGGGTATTTGTATAAATGTAACAACATTAATATTCAAATATCATTTTGTATCAGACGAAGCTATAGTATAGCGAAACGCGTCATACAGTTTCTGTGAAACTAAATAAAGTGGAAATTGACAAAATCAGTCTTTCATTACATACGTAATGAATTTCCATCAAGCAACAGCCACAACAATTCAAAGTTTAAATTTCGGGTAATTTAACATGTTCGTTTGCAATTATTAACGGTTTTCAGTTAAGAGTATTTTTTATACAATTTATGGAGAAACGAAAGGCGACCGAAGCGTCCAAAACCACAAACATCAGCTGGAAAGGTTTTGGCAACTATTTTTTGGGATGTGCATGGAATAATACTGATGTATAATCTTGAGAAAGGGCGAACAAACACCGGAGACTATTACGTTGGTTTATTGTAGAGAGGAGCGAAGAAAAAAGGATTACCGATGATGAAATTGGGCTATGAATTGCTTCTTCATTCGTCTTATTCACCAGATCTGACCTCCAGCGATTACTACCTCTTTCGAAATTTGAAAAGGTCGCTTCAGGGAAAAAAATCTTCACAAATCGTACTATATGAAAGGGAGAGAGAGGAGTTAAGGGGTTAAGGCGCGTCGACTGCGACTCATTTAGCGCCCGAATGTATTGAAGTTTTATACTTTAAAATTTATTTCCTTTAAATATTAACCAATTTGTCTGTGAATGATGTTGTAGGATTGGATGACCGATTTTAGGTTGGAAGGAATGTGACACTTTTCACGGGTATCAGACAAATGTTGTGATTCAAATATGTGTTTAACAGTAACTGGTAGATGACATGATGGACAATTGGGGGGATCGTCTTTGTTTAAAAGAAAAGAAGGGGTCTGATATGTATGGCCAATAGCCAGTCTTCTGACAATGGTGTTTTCCTTTCTATTCAGTGTTTGATGATGTAAAGGAGGATAGACATCAGTTTTGAGGTCCCAGAGTTTATTGCTGGTGTCCTCAAGATCCTACTGTAATTGGAATAATTTTCTAAATTCCTGAGATAGATGTTTTATGTAATCTCTGGGATTATTTTCGCCCAGAACAGGAGCACCAAAGAGAGAGGCCTCTTTCGCAAAAGTATCAGCTTTGTCATTTCCCTCAATGTCACAGTGTCCTGGTATCCAAATGAGTATAAAGGAATTGTTTTTTAATCTAGCAACATGTAATAAATCCTTTATTTGTCTGATGTATGCGTCATCAAGGTTCGCATCTTAAATGGATTTAAGAGCGCTCTGAGAATCCGAAGCAATTAGGAATTTGAAATTAGGAAGAGTAGTAATCGCATATCTTATGCTCCCCCTGATGACAAGAAGCTCAGCTGAGAGAACAGATGAGTGAAGAGGTAATTTAAAAGTTTTCTGAATATTTTGAGCGATAAAGGCGGCGCCAACCCCTGAACATGACTTGGAGCCATCTATATAGATAGCGAAGTAATCAGAATATTGGTTTTTTATTTTATCATTGAATATGGAGTTGATAATTTTATTCGGAGTAATCTCTCTGTCCAGTGTGCATATGGAGAAGTCTTTATGAGGGCTTGAAGGTTGCCAAGGGGGAAAAGATGTGATAAGAGGGTATTCGAATCGGGGAGGGGTGAAATTGTGTAGAGTCAAAAGGTGTTTGAGCCCCGAAGGAATGGAGTTGGATGATAGCGATATAGTACGAGAAAGATGAAGATAAGTTAGGTTTAATGAAGATTTAAAGTGAGGACGGTTCATTGAAAAAGCATTAAATTTCATGACAGAGAATTATCTGTTGACATAGAGGGGTGGAATGGAGGAAACACACTGTAAACTGGAGATAGGTAAAGTTCTAAAAGCTCCCTGAAATTTGCTATGAATTGCTTCTTCATTCGTTTTATTCACCAGATCTGGCCCCCAGCGATTACTACCTCTTTCCAGATTTGTAAAGGTCGCTTCAGGGAAAGGGATCTTCACCAATCGTACTGTATAAAAGGTATCTAAATGTTTTAAGATCGCTGGAATAAGTATGTCGCTCTTGAAGGAAACTCTGTGGAAGAATAAAATCGGACATTTCCGGGAAAATTTTTTTATTATTTTACTTCGTATATTATTATTATTGTATCCTGGCCTGGAAGGGCGCAGGTTATTAAATGGCTATCCAACAGAAATAGATGTGTCCTAAATCTCCTTGTGGGTTTTCTTACGGACACTATAAGTTGAGAAGGATAACACTATAATGTGTAAAGCACAACAGATATTTCTGGTCTGTCTCGAGGATATGGTGACATTACTATATCTTATCTGCGTCTATGAAGTACTGAAATAGCTCAGTCATAAGGACCTTGGACCTACATAGTTAAATAGGAAAGATTCAACTGACACTATGGTGATGAGGTTGATCGGGAGAAAGGATTTCACTTGTCTGTTTACTAGGTGCCTCAAAGCAGCGAATATTATAAACGTGTAAAAGTAACGGCCAAACTTAAGAAAAAAAGCCTTTATAGTTTAAATAGTTATACCCATTTGAGAAATTCAAAATCAATAGTGAACATTCCTCCAACAAGTTCAAATTTTCTCTCCAAATTTTTCAACAATATCATAAATATTCTCCTATTTTCTATGTTAAATATTTCCCAGTTAATAAATATTGATGCATCTTCCAGATCAACTGTCTAAAACCAGAAGATAAATTAACTATAAAAAAATAGAATGGGAAATCTATAAGCAATTAAAACATAGGAAATATGAAGCGTAACAAATAGATGCTCATACTGCACTCTGTCGGTGACTTACTAAGCCTATTCAAACAGAGCGGCACAGCACGGCTGGCACTTATTGCAGAAACGCACCTTTCTCGAGCTTACTGCTCGAAGGCATAGATGGCAGCATTGGTATAACAACTGAAAATGAAACGAAAAAAATCGTATTTTCAAAAGTTACCAAAAGTGTTCTTCGTATTTGCTGATCTATCCCAAGACACGTTTCGCCATATCACGGCTGATCAGCTGGGCTAGATTCAGCAAATACGAGAACACATTTTTAGTCCTTTATCCAGGCAACTAACGGATAAAGGACTAAAAATGTGTTCTCGTATTTGCTGAACCTAGCCCAGCTGATAAGCCGTGATACGGCGAAACGCGTCTTGAGATGGTTCAGCAAATACGAAGAACACTTTTGGTAACTTCCGAAAATACGATTCTTTTCGTTTCATTTTCAGTTGTTATACCAATGCTGCAATATAAAGCGTATCTAAAAACTCTTCGCGCAGTAATTTAACTCAACGCGATTAGTCACAGGTATGTTACAGTGAGTGAATGCAGAGAATTTGAAAGTCCAAAAAAATTTACTTCTATTTTGCTCTCTATAAACTATTTTCGTTTCGAATTAGATTAAGAATTATGTTAAGGGCGGTGACTCAATTACTTTTCAAACGGCCTAATGTAATATTGAAATGTGCCGACCAATTAGTAAATTTGAGAATATTATTTAGTAATATTTATGTAATAATGCGCCTTTAAGGCACGCTGTTTCATAAAAGATCAGGATGCGCCTTGTTAGTTGATAATGTGTGTAAAAAGAAAAGTTAAACTTTTTTGGAAATAATAATTAAAGAAGAAATAATATAAAAACTGTACAAAACAAAAAATCGGTTAAGTGATTTACCCGATACTTTCCTTGCAAACACGCTGTTCCAAAATAAGTACGGAAATTCGGCTTTTTTACGTAAAAAGTAAGTAAATTCCCACTTCTTTCAACCTCTTCTCTTAAAATGATATCAGTGAAGAATTATAGATTTCATTTATAGCTTAAGAATTGTATTATCTTCTCGCTCGAAAGTTATCGTGTCGACACATCGACAAGCCGAAAGTCAAATAGACAAACCGACAACAATTAGAAAATATGTTTTTCGTGATCTAAAAACTAGGACGTGAACAAAAGCAAAAATTTCAGAGGATAATTTTCTCACGAATCCAAGACTTTCCATTAGAAAGAAAAGTAACTACAATAATTTACCAAAAGTATATTTTTACCAACCTATCCTTTTTTATTTCTAATACTTATACTATTGTACTATATTTAACCAGAGATTTTTTAAAAGCTAATCTGTAATCCTTTCTGTATATCATTTCTGTTAAAATTACAAAATAATGGAAAAACAAGAACACTGAAATAAATATACGTACGTAAATACACTTGTAACCCTCTACCTCATTATTTTTATCCTCTTCTCACGTTAACAATGAAATTAATGAAAAAATGTAATATTTAGATTCATTTACTGAAAAAGTCTACAATACGATAAATACGAAACCACTTTTCTACCTCCCTTCTGCATCCTTCTTATGTGTTTTATTATAGATGATTGTGTTTAAAATTTGCCCCATTTAACCCATTTTCCCATCCAACCTTGAAAAATTCTCATAATACATTTGAGTTTAATTAAGATTATCTCAACTCTTTCAATTCCTTCTCCCATTAAAATAAATAATAAAAAAATAAATTAATTTTCATAATCCTACAGTTTAAGAGCCCTAAAAAAGAAAGATAGCACGATGAATAGGAAGCAATTCATCATTGAAAGTAATGAAAAAAATCTCTCTCTCTTTATTATCGGAACCAGAAACCAGGAAAAATTACCTCATTACTATTAAAACCAGACAAAATTTATTGACTTCCACTCGTTTACTCCCTTTGCCTTAAAAGATATCGCTCAAAACTATAAGCTTAATCCCCTCATTAGAAACTAGGTATACCAACATCGTCGTCATATTCCAGTTAAACCGATCTTGGGCTTTTTAGATCCAGTTTCCCGCTATTCTTCTCAGATCATCTGTCCATCTGGTGGGAGGTCTTCCTCTATTCCTATATGCTTCTTGTCTAGGTCGCCTTTCCAACACCTTCCTAGTCCATCTGTTATTCCGCATTCTAGCTAGATGACCCGCCCAATTCCATTTCAAAGGTAGAACTTTGTCAACTGCATCTTCCACTCTCATTCGGTTCCTAATTTCTTTATTTGGGACTTTATCTCGAAGAGACAAACCCAACATTGACAGCTCCATTACCGCTTCTTCTTTGTCAAAGTTAGCGTTTCTGCTCCATAAGTAAGCACAGGTAACACGCATTGGTTAAAGAACTTTCATTTAAGGCAAATAGGCCTGATTTCAGCGTTTCTCGTAGTTTGCCAAATACGGCCCAAGTTAGAGCGACCCTCCGTTGTGGTTCATGAATCTGATTATCTCTGCCCAACTTAATTTCATTTCCCAAATATTTATATGTTATGACTTGCTCAATGTTTACCCCCCGTTTACTGATAGTGGCTTGGTAAAAACTAGATTTGTCATAAACTGGGTCGTCAAAAGAATTGAATTAGGTATATACCATGTTTAAAATTGATATATCATTTTGTTCAAGAGTTATCGTGTCAACAGGCTGTCAGACAGATCGATGGAAATAAGTGGCTATATTTTTCGTGCTCTAAAAACCCTAAAACCTGAAGAAAAGTAGAAATATCGGAAGGTAATTTTTTCACGAATAAAAAAAGGGGAGTAAAAATCTAATGTTTCGATTCGTTGGCTGAAGGAATCCCGAAAAAAGACCTATATCACGATAAATACGAAATCACTCCCTCTCCACTATCTTTTAATATTGTTGATTGTGCTTAAAATTTGCCCATTCTCTTACCCAAAAAAAACCTAGAAAAATGCTCATAATACTGTTGTGTGTATACAAGATTCTCCCATCTTTTGCACTCCCTTTCCCTTTTAAAATTGAAATAACTTAATTTTCATATTCCTACACTCTAAGAACCTTGAAAAAGACATCACTTACTTTCTTAATCCTTATGCCTTTCTACCCGTTTTTTAGGAGTGTAAGGCCCGTGGAGTTGAGTTATTCTATATTTGTCTTTTCCATATTTCCTTCCATATCTTTCTGTCCTGCTTAAATTGCCGATTGCCTCTTTTACTTCTTCTGTATTAGTTTCTTCTGTTTATGTGAGTTCTGGATCTTGTTCCGGTATTATGTCTCTATGTTGATTTT
The DNA here is from genome assembly GCA_019049505.1 of Pachyrhynchus sulphureomaculatus. Taxonomy (NCBI): domain Eukaryota; kingdom Metazoa; phylum Arthropoda; class Insecta; order Coleoptera; family Curculionidae; genus Pachyrhynchus; species Pachyrhynchus sulphureomaculatus. Next base: position 70,619,091 of record CM032449.1, on the reverse strand, counting down.
TACATGCTATGTCATTCCCATTTGATCACTCTTTATAGTATTCCCTCTTTCCATATCTTTCCACAATTTTGTCTTCTTCCTTTATGACATCTCCTTCCAGTTTTTTGCATCCATTTCTCTTCCTTTCCGTTTCTGTGATTCCTACATAGTACATTTCTTGTTCTTCTATCAGTTCATCCCCTTTTCCGTTTATACCCCTAATATTCCGTGTTCTCAATCTAACAACCCGATAATTATTTTCCATTTCTTCCTTCCTATCTATTTCTTTGATTATCTTCTTATTTGTATTTCTTTCATTAGTCCTCTCTTCCGTATCCTTTATCTTTGCTATGATCTTCGTCAATCTATCTATCTCTCTCCTTTTTCTCAGTTTTTTGACTTGATTGTCGTAGTGTTCCTTGTTTGTCCTTTCAGTTTTTTTCCTCAATGTCCCATTTATATTCCCTTCCTTTGATTATGATTTTTTGATATCCTATTTTTACTCTTTTTTTCCATTCTTTCTCTTGTTCTCTGCTATATGCTTTAATTTCTTTTGAATTTCCCGTTCATCCTTTGTTAGATCGTTGTTTATGTAAACTTTTTCTCTTGGATTTCTCAGTTTGTTTTTATTTTCCATCACAGCTTCTTTATCTCCCGTGTTTCCAAGTTCTATCTTGTATATAGTCGATCCTATTTTTATCACATCGTTAATCTGTACTTTTGTGTCCATATTCCTCTCCATAAAATGTTCTACACTCATTTTCAGATCGGGTTGGCTATTCGCTTCAAATCTCATTCCCGATATTACAATATTATTCCTTACGTTGTCTTTTTCCAGCCTACTTATCTTCAAATCCATACTGAGCGTTGTTTTCTCTAATTATCTTATTTTCCTCTTTCAATACTTCATTCTCCTTTCTTAGTCCCTTCAACTCTTGTTGGTATCTATTCTGATCTTGTTTTATTTCCTTTATATCTGACATTAGCTCTCTGATCATTTTCGTTAAATTGTCTATCTTATCTACCCTTTCGTTTTTCGTTTTCTTTGGTGTTCTTATCAGATTTTTACTCCCCTTGAATATTCCCATTGGCTCTTTTTTTTCTTCGACTCTTCGCCTTTTCTAGTCCCCTGATGTATAATCATCGCTATTCATTGTTCTTTCTGTAATAAAAACTTTACATGTGCTCCTCGTATATCCTATTTTCAAACACGGAAAAAAAGAAAAAACTGTTGTTTATACTTCTTATCACCGTTCTCCGGTAGCTCGTTCACCTTATACGCAGTAAAACGATCAAGGTCGTTGCTTATCGTTTCATTAGCTTCATACAATTTCACAGAATTATTCTCATAAAGTTCTAAATTTTTTACTTATTGTCTTAACTCTAACACTACACTCTGCTTTGTTTCTAGTCCCTTTCGTTTGCAATCGACAAAATAATTAAATAGATCGAAACACTACTGTAATAATGGTCGTTGAACGAGTTAACCATTGCCGGGCGTTCGATTCACATGCATACATTTCGCGATCCGAAACTTACATGACTGAAAAAGACATGTAGTACGATATATATGAAATAATAAAGAAAATATCCTCATTCCTAAATTCCTTTGCTTAAAAAACCTTGAAAAGGTCATATAACGCTATACATACGAGACAACTTCTCTAAATTCCTCTCCCATCCTACTTACGCCTATTATGTTTTGCCATAAATATTTATTCATAATGTTTCTTTATTATCTTAACAAAAAAAAAAACATATTACTATTAAAACCGTAGAAGGTTTATCAATCCCCACCCCGTTCACCTCGTTCGCTTTAAGCGGTATCGCTTAAAAACTAGAGGCCCCCTCATTTGATATTTCATATACACAAAGTGTAAAATATTGTACGTATGTAATACCAATTCCTTTCGTTCGAGATTTATCGTGCCGACAGACCGACAGGCCAACGGAAATGAGTGACTATGTTTTTCGTAATCCGAGAACCCTCAAATGTGAAAAATGTAAAAATGTCGTTGGAAGTTGAAAGTTAAAGATTTAAAAAAGGAAAAGAATATTTTATATAATCATGTAGCTTTAATTTTCCCCAATTTGGAAGATGTGGAAATAACATTCTTTAATTCATTAAAAAGCTATGTTTAAAACTAATGGACGTATACCTCTACAATAAATTATTCGGTTTTCCCAAACCAAGTTACAGTAGTATTTTTGATCGCATCTAAGCCATTTGCATCGTCGAATACCACACCAAAAACCGATTAAAATATCATGGATTGTCTTCGGTCGCTTGCATTAAGATTGGACCAATCCTATTTTTAAGTTTCTTCTAATCCTAATTCTATATATTAAATTAAAATTTTATAATCGTCTTAATGAATATTCATTTATGCACTTTAGGTAAATTTAGTTAATATTACACACTATCCTAACGGATCTAATCTAAAGAAAGTTTGAATTTAGAAAGAAATAAGTGCAAGTTGGACTTGCGCAATTAGTGTTCCGCACATTGATTGCTTTTGAAACAAAAATTTTTGTTATGAAGGTATAAAATAATCAATAACTTCACAAAAAACACCTCAAATGAGTTTTCAACAAAGTTTTTTTTTTTTTCTGATCCTTACTGAAAACTGATGACCTTGAAATTAGTTGTTTTTTTTATATACCAGATAAATTGTTTAAGGTAATGCACTCGTGGTAATTTTCGTTTAATCTACACCCTGTGGACAATATCACAGAATTGTCTCAAAATTTTTGGATCAATACTTTTGAAGATAAGTATGCGCAAGTATTACATTATATATATTTGTGTTTTTATAGGCTTTCATTTGACACTCCACTCGACGACCTGGTAATTTTTTTTTTTTCACTTCCGATTTCACCACCCCAAAACTAAGCTCTTAAGTCAAAATTTAATTTTCAAAACTACACGGCTCTGATGGTGCCATCAATTCCTGTATTATTACCAAATATCAACTTTCTATGTCGAATAGTTTGGGAGAAAATCGGGTGTGACAGACAGACGGACAGACAGAGGGACAGACAGACAGACGGACAGGTGGACAGACAGATACCGAAGTTATTTTGGGTTGATAATTTAACCCGCAATCCACCAAAAAGTCACTTTTCTTGGCTTGATAAAATATTATTTTAACAATTACACATATAAACATTACATAGGTTTAAAAATAAGATCCTTTTAAATAAATCTTTTGATCTATTAGACAGACAACATGTATTACGAGTCTTGAAAGATCTGTCACGTATTTAGAGTGTCCGTATCCCTAAATAAAATAATAAAATGTTAATACAAGCAATACTTGAGCATAGCTCAAAAAGATGTTATTTAGTATTTCATTTGTACTAACTTTTTTTTAAAAAAAAATCGTTTTTATTTGGTTTATATTAATATGCAAGACGATATTAGCATGCCTAATAGATACAAATTAAGCAAATGTAGGTGAACGGCTAGAATCAAGCATTTTAGAAAAATCTTAAATTGTAATATATCTATTTATCTATTTATATACGTACTGAACAAAAATTACAAGGTAACATAGAGCTATACTTAGTTGGTAGAGGAGAAGCAGCGAAAGAAGAGGATTAGCAATACATAAAAGTTTATATAACCAAATAGGAGAAGGAAAATGTCACATTACCTTAAGAGCATATATATATATATATATATATATATATATATATATATATATATATATATATATATATATATATATATATATATCATATATTAGCTTATTCCATCCATAGCCGGATGTAAGCCTCCCCAAGTTACCTCCACTGAGCTCTGCTATTTTTATGTCATCCGTCCATCTTGTCTGTGGTCTACCTCTGCATCTTTTAGGTTCTCTAGGCCTCCATTCAACCATATAGCGTGTCCATCTGTTATCATTCATCCGATGCGATATGCCACCTTAATATACATATTCGTTTTATTACATCTGTCACTTTGATCCTCTTCGTACCTTAATGTTAGGAATATGATCTTGAAGTATAATATTTAGCATTCTCCTTTCCATTACTCTTTGGGTTATCTGGAGTTTACATATTATACTTATTGTTTAAGCGTTTCAATGTCATATGTTAATACCGGCAGAACATATTGCTCTAATACTAGCTTTTATTGTATTTTCGATGTCCAATTTAAATGTGGATTGCAATCTTCCGAAAGTAGACCAAGCTAACGAAACTCCTCTATCCAAGTCCGCATTTAAATTATTTTTCGATATTTCGATTTGTTGTCCTAAATTTATGAATGTTAATACGTCCCGTATTCTTTCACCTTCTATTAATAGTTCCTGGCTGTTATCTTCAGTTTCGTTGTTCAAATATATGGTTTGGATAAAGTCTATTGTTAGAATTATTTTTCGAAAGTTGTTGTTTAACATTCACAATCATGTAATTACGACGGTTTCCAATGAAGTTAAATCAATTTGAAATTTGGAAAAATTTGACAAAAATTAAGCATTATATATTTAAAAAACTTCAAAATGCTATAACCTCGTTATTTTTCCAAAGTGCATGGTTTTTAGCGCGTTCGGAAATTTATTGTACTTTAAAAACTTTTGACGTTTAAAACCATGTCAATTAAGTTTAAGGTATCCCAGAAGTGCTCAAATGCGAGAAAATCAGAAAAATGCATTGTTTGAACTTCATTTGTCTTGGGGCACGGGTTATTCACAAAATTTTGAATTTAAACGTAATAATCTCTGGTTTTTGCACAAGTTTTATATTCTGGAAGAAATCGTGTTAAACCCAACCTGCTTGAATCTCTTGAAATTAGCAAACTAAAAAACTCGATATCATACGTAATGGTTTGAATAATTTACCATATGTAAACTTGTTATGTCAACTATTAATTTCCCACAAAATTCAGATGCAACCGTATTTCATCTAACGAATAAGTCGTTTTATTACCTAAAACTGTAAAATCATAATTAGAGTAAAGATTCAAATATTTTATTGTACCCTTTAGGTAATATTTAGCTGTTATTATTTCATCTTCACATTTACCATTTGAAGCAACTACAGAGTTGGGAAACATAGCATGAATATTTCAGTCAAATATAGTGGCAAATTTTGGCAAGAACAGTTTTATTTTACTTCTTCCACTTACGATGAGTATATATCTCCACCAAATATCGGCTAATTAAGTCAAAAGTTCATATTCTGAGTTCCGCTGCAGTTGCGTTTGCTCAGTTTCTGCTTATAGCCTAACAAATAATTCTGGTCAACATAATTTTTTTCACAAGGAAACTGAGAATAGAGACTCTAGTTCAGTTTTTTATGCTGAATTCAAATATGTTATCAGATTTCTTCTATCAGGCATTTTTCTTGTGACAGTCATTTTTGTGTAATATACTTCTCTATATTAGGATTTCATTGTTATAATTCTTGTAAATATAGTGGGAATTTGTATTTAGAATAATTTGGCACCAAGTAGACTTATTTATGTTGAAACATGTTTTAACTCTGTCCAGGCTTAATGATGTTCAAACCTGTCCTATCTTGTAGAAATATTACAATTTTCCAGTATTGTAATTGTAGTAAGTCTGGTAACACGTATACCTACTTATTTTTGCGCTGCTTACTGTGTTTATTTGTGAAAAAAATGTGTAAATCAACCAAACATTTTCTGCTACGTGTGTGGTGAACTGACCTTCACGTCTCAGAGGCGAAATTTTACACCGCTTGTGAAATAATGTTATGAGCTTTATTTTGGGTGTAAAGCTGGTGATTTGGATAAAGACTGGGCCCCAAATTTACGCTGTGTATCATGTGTTAGGTTTCTCACTAGTTGGAAAAATGGTACTCATCATATGCCGTTTTCAGTCCCTGTAATTTGGAGGGAACAGAAGAAAAATTTAACTGATTGTTATTTCTGCTTAACTAACATTAAAGGAATTACGTCCAAAACAAAATATACAGTTAAGTACCACAATTTGGCATCTGCAATTAGCCCTGTGCCACATAGTGAAGAGTATCCTGTACCAAAGTTTCCAGATTGCATGACCTTAAGTGATAACTTCGACTCCGACCCAGTTCATACTGAAGGCGGAAAAAGCGAGAGAAGTGACCTTACATTTGAAGCAAGTAGTTCATCAGAACCTCACTTTTTATTTCAAGAAGATCTTAATCATCTTATACGGGATTTAAATTTGTCTAAACAGTCAGCTGAGCTTTTAAGTTCCAGGCTCAAAAGTTGGAATCTACTCTAAAGAGATACAAGGATATGCGTTTATCGTATACGTCAAAGTGATTTCAGTGACTATTTCTCTAAAGAAGGCCATGTAGTTTTTTGTAATGATGTTTGTGCAGTAATGGAGGCTTTTGGATATCAATACCAGCCAGATGAGTGGCGACTGTCCATAGACTCATCGAAAGTCAGTTTGAAGGCTGTACTACTCCATAATGGGACTGAATTACCATCAATACCTGTCGCGCATGCCAGTGATATGAAGGAGACATATGAAATATGAAATTGGTGTTAGAAAAAATTCAGTATACTAAATATAACTAGAATATCTGTGGTGATTTAAAGGTTATAGCTTTATTGTTAGGTTTGCAACTTGGATACACGAAATTCTACTGTTTTTTGTGTGAATGGGATAGCACGGATAAGGAGTCTCACTACATAAGGAAACAATGGCCTAAAGGTGAATCTCTTATTCCTGGGCATAAAAATGTATCAAATACCCCATTAGTGGATCCTGAAAAGGTGCACATAAAACTGGGAAAAATGGATAAAGGTTCTGCTGCATTTATTTATTTGAAATCTAAATTTCCTAAAATAAGTGATACAAAATTGAAGGAAGGAATTTTTATAGGGCCCCAAATAAGATCATTAATATCAGATGATGAAGATGAGAAACTGTTACATCCACCGGAAAAAGCAGCGTGGAAATCATTCAAAAATACCTGTTGTGGATTTCTTGGCAATAATAAAGAAGAAAACTATAGTGAAATAGTGTGTGATCTTCTGACTTCATACAAAGAAATGGGCTGCAACACGTCCTTAAAAATTCACTTCTTGGACTCCCACCTAGACTTCTTCCCTGAAAATCTTGGGCCTGTCTCTGAGCATGGTGAGCGTTTTCATCAGCAGTTTTCTACTATGGAAAAGAGGTACCAAGGCAAATGCAGTCCCAGTATGCTGGCCGACTACTGCTGGACCATGAAAAGAGACATTCCGAAAGTAAAATATGACCTAAAATCATTATATAAAACTTTTTAGGTTAGACAAAATAAGCCGAGTATTTATTATTCAGTGTTTTGTAAGTACTAATTATTTTAAAACTTTAAACACAAAAAAACCCTGCCTGATGGATAAAATCTGAGAACATATTTAAACTCAGCATGGAAAAGACAAATATATTCCGTTAATTTAGCCCTTGTGAAAGAAAAAAAAATTTTTTGTAGACCAGTGATTGGTAAATAGATTTTGGAGAGTGAAGGATCGCGTTCCATACCATCAAAAGCCACCAGAATTTAGATAATTATCTAATAAGAATTTCTGGCTGATTAATACCAAGCATAATAGCTTAACAAAAGCCTTTTTTATTCTACATTAACTATGACATCAAAGAAGTAATCAAGTATTTAATGTTTATTAAGTGCTAAATAATTTCTAGGTTAATCGTCTGCTAGTCGATCTGTTTGTAAGTTCCGGCATGACTCAAAAAAATCGAATTAATTTTAACTTCTACAGACTACATTTTATCCCTTGAAATCATTTATAGTATGTGCCATAGCAATAGATAATTAAGTTAATTAAACCGATTTGAAAAATGCTTTTACCTAGAAAAAAATTATTTATCTAAATAATAAGCTCTATTCTATCCATCTTTGGACATAGAACTCTCTTTGTTGGTTGCATTCTTCTCGGTCTGGCAATATTCTCGTCCATTTAAGCCTAGCTTGTTTTTAACATCACCAGTCCACCCGCGCTGGAATCTATCTCCTCCTCTTTTATGTTTACATGATTGCCAGTATATTATATGCCTATTCCATTTTTCATCCTAATGTCAAATGGTATGACAGGCGAATTCCCATTTTAGTTTTTATCTACTGGTTTGATAACGTCCTTCATTTTTGTTACACCTCTAATCCACTAGTTTCATCTCTAGCCTAGCAGTTTTATATGAAACCTTTTTTCCCATTGGTCGTGATGCTTTCGTAATCATGTCCATATTTTTCTTTGTGAGTGTCCAAACTTGTGATCCTTGAGTGTATATACTGGTGAACTGGTTTTTTTTTGAGTTGTCGATATTTTTTGTTTTTCAAAATGTAATTTTGTTTGCTGAATGCAGCCCTGGCTATCTTAGATAGATGTATTAACTGACTGGTTCCATTTTTCCTATTTTAATTAAAGCATCTTTATCTGTGTTTATCATGCTTTCATTTTATTCTGGTTTATACGCCTATTTTCCTGAATTGTTTATTTAGGTCCTCAAGCATTTCCCTTTAGATCCATTTTTTTCACATAATTAAAATTATGTCTTCTGCATATCTTAGGTGATTTAAGTACTGCTCACAAATTTTTATACCTTCTTCTTTCCACTTTAATTTCTTCAAGACATCATTTAGCGTGTGATTAAAAAGTTTTGGGGATATTGTATCCCCCTGTTCCCCTCTTCTCAAGTGTTTGACTGGGGGCCTTCATATATAGATTTGTGGGAGTTTTTTTTATTATTTTTGTGAGTTAATAGATCTGAGTATCTATATTCTATTTCAATGTTTCGTAGAGAGTTTTTAACAGCCTAGTATTTTATGCAATCTAATGCTTTCTCAAAATCAACAAAAGCTACAAAGAGTGGTAAGTGGTATTTATTTTCTCATTCTATTAGAGTTTTTACTGTCAACAGTTGGTCACTGGAACTAAAGCCTTTTCTCACCCCGATTTGTTCTTTTGCCTGACATCCATCAAATTTTTTAGTTAGTCTGTTGGTCACTATTTTAATAAAGAGTTTGTAAAGTATGTTAAGAAATGTTATAGGACGATAAGTCTGGTCTGTCTCCTTTTTTTATGTAATAATATTGTTTTAGGTCCATTCCAGGTATTAGGGACTTTTTTTTACTGAAATAATTGATTCATGAGAATATACACGGTATTAAAAACAGGTTAGTTTTTAACATTTGTGAAGTTAGGCGGTCTGTGCCAGGCGATTTGTTATTTTTGTGATTTACTAATTTACTCTCGCATCTTTGAATTCACATTTTTTGCCTTGGTGTTCTTTCTAATATTATTTATATACAATTGCTATGATTTCGTCCTTATATTTGATTTTCATCTTTGACTTTGCTGTGATCTTAAATATTTCGAGTTGTTCTTTTTAATAATTTTCTCTACTTTAACCTCTTATTTTCTTTTATATATTTTTTCCAGCTTTTTTATTACCCTTCGTGAATCCAATTCTACGTGTGTCTGATGGTTTTTTCTGTATGTAGCTTTCTTTCGCTTTATCCCTTTGTGCTATTTGTTGAGATACTGTAGTCATTGCCTCGTTTCTAAAATTTGCGTCAGTTGTTTTTGCATCATTTCTTTAGTTATATTTTAATTTGTTCTTAATATATTACAAAAATAACTATTTTACGAAAGTTTAAAAATCCATTTACTAACAGATAACTATTAGTAACATAAATGAAATAATATAACACAGTATAGGCACTACAACCATTACTCATTTAAACTTGTGTACAACTTCCGTAATAATAGATCATCACTTTTTTGAATGGATTAAAAAAAAATCCATAACCAGAACACTTCTACTTATATGAATAATATTTTTTAATTTGTCGTAGCTGCAAAATCACTAATTTAATTTAAAAATCCTTTTTTTACAATAAGCGGTTAGTCTGCATTGAAAACAGAAAAATATAACTTTGCTGATTACAATAATTTTTTTGAGTTGATCCTTTATTATTATATATATTATATCATAAATGATATACATTAGTTACAACATAAAAATATGTGGAAGACAAATAAACTAATGATAGTATATATTACTATCTTCATAGTCACATAATAATGTAGAAGGAGCGCTCTACTTTTGCACTTACGATTTTACGGAGCATCTTTAAGGATCTTTACATTTCCAGATTAGAATGCTAACGGGGTTCCAGTTCTCTAATCCCGAGTAGTACAAGTCGCAAGCGGAATGTAGTAAAGTCACTCCAAATTGACTCAATCTTATCCAAAGAACCACGATTTCTCATTTCATCAAACACCAAAATAGTATGTCATGTTTAAAATATTGCTATTATAATGTCAACGTTAAATATTTAGTAGAAATCATGAAAAATTTTGAACTAATTAGGAAATTTACGAATTACAATCACTATGTATAGTACTTTTCGCTGTCATTATTGAATAGAAACAGAGAAATATCGCTATTTGATTTACATAGTTCTTGTTGTTACATCAGTTTTTTCATAGGAATAAAAGAAATATTTAGTTTAAACCAATAAGTGAAATTTGCAAGTCAATTCAGTTTCAAGGTCGTGGCGAAGTATTAATATTTGGGTTTGTATCTATCAGCTGTTTACTTTTAACCCTCACCTGCTCCTTAAATAACTGCCCAAAAGATCCAAAAATTAACGATGAAATTAAGGTTAATATAATGCTGATTAGCTCAGTTATAGAATCAGTTTCATGCTAAAAAGGACATACTGTATTAGGTAATAAAATAAAAGTATTCATAATTCAAATCTTACATAACACTGTCGATATAATCATGAAAGTTAAAAAATATACGAGGATGGATTGAAAAGTTCGTGGCCTAGTCAAGAAAACAAAATAAATTACCTACAAAAATATTTTTATTTTTCGACGTAATCTCCACCTAGGTCTATGCACTTCTTCCACCTGCTTTCCAAAGCTTCCACACCTGTTTAAAAAAAGATTCCCAAGGTCTTCAAAATATCGGTTAACAGCAGCTTCGACTTCTTTGTTTGATGAAAATTTCTGGCCACCGAGGTGTTTTTTTAGGTTTGGAAACAGATGAAGGTCCGAAGGTACCAAATCAGGAAAATAAGATGTGTGGGGCAGCAATCTGAAACCACAATCACGAATTTGAGTCATAGACTCAACAGACGTGTGAACGCGAGCGTTATTCTGGAACAAAACTTTCTTTCTCAGTAATCCTGGGCATTTTTCTTTAATTTCTTGACATAAACGACGAAAAGAGTGCAATGGTAAGTCGAGTTTATTGTTTCGCCTTTCGGAAGGTAGTACACCAGTCCTTTAGCATCCCAAAAAACTGACGCCATCACTTTTCCAACCGACAGAATTGCCTTCGCTTTCTTTGGGGTCGGTTCACCAGATTTTTTTCCACTGCTTGGATTCTTGTTTTGACTCTGGAGTATAGTGGTGAACCCAGGTTTTGTCCATTGCCACAAACCTGTTAAGAAAATCTTGCGGATCAGCCTCAAACATCTTCGAACAGTCACGAGAAACCGTGAGTCGAATTCGGTTTTGTTCAGTTGAAAACAATCTGGGGACCCACCTAGAGGAAACCTTAAAAAATTTGAGTTCGTTGGCAATGACGTCTTGTATTCGTTCATGCGAGATGCCTGTAGTGTCTGCAATCTCCTTGATAGTTAATCTACGGTCTTTCAATATGAGATCACACACTTTGCCGAGGTTTTCTTTAGTCGTAGACTTCGTGGGCCGACCGGAGCGAGGATCATCTTCGATACTCTCTCGTCCACGTTTAAATTCTGCAACCCATTTTTTCACAGTGATATATGACGGAGCAGATTCCCTAGTGTTGTTTTCATATCATCGTGGATTTTCTTTGGTCTTAATCTTTTTTTAAACAGGTACTTGATAACCGCACGTTTTTTCAATTTTTCCAAAAACGCTGCACGTGGTCTCACTAAACTCGTTCTAACATAAAAACTACAAATTCTACAGCAACAAAATTTGACACTGTGACAACCAAAGAAAGTATGAACTTACTTATTTAGGGTACTGTAATAAAAATGTTTAAATTAGTTTTTGGTGAGGCCGTGAACTTTTCAATCTATCCTCGTAGATGATAGTGATAGAAATGAGTTATTTGATACATTACGTTTCTCAATCTATTTGTCGTTGTTGCCGATATATAGCTAAAAGCCTAAAAAATCACTGTAAACAGTGGAATTTTGCCACATTTCTTACGCTATCACAAAAAGTATAAGTATACCTAAACACGAACCACTCTATGGTGCCACTACGCGTAAACGCAAGGCGGTCGCCTATTTGAAACCATTTAGTCAGAATCAATAGTCTTAAATAGCTGAACGAATTCCAGCTACGTTGCGCCGCCATCTAGCTGCATGACAAAGTTACCCCTGTGTCAGTATCTATAATATATATATAAAATGCAACGTCTCTCTGTCTGTCTGTCTGTCCGTTAGTGTGCTTATCACTGGAGAACCACTTATCCGATTTACGCACTTTTTTTTAAAACATACATATGTTGTCTGGCCAGATTATAGGCTATATTTTATTACGATAGGTAATGGCATGAGCAGTGACGATAATACTGAATGAAGTCGAAAAAAAGGTTGCCGCTTGCACGTTCCCTTGAAATACACAGCCTAAACCATTAAATATGGAACAATATTATGTAGTAGAGAATATGTACAATCCATAATCTATAATATATATAAAATGCAATGTATTAGTGCGTTTATCACGCGAGAACCACTTATCCGACTTACGTGTCTTTTTTTAAATTCATATATATATATATATATATATATATATATATATATATATATATATATATATATATATATATATATATATATCTATTCTTTGGCCAGGTTATACAATAATAATAATAATCTATATCTATAATATATATAAAATGCAACGTCTCTCTGTCTGTCTGTCCGTTAGTGCGCTTATCACTCGAGAACCACTTATCCGATTTACGTGTTTTTTTTTTAATTCATACATTTGGCCAGAGAAGGCCAGGTTATCTATAATCTTCTCTCTATGATATATATAAAATGCAACGTCTCTCTGTCTGTCTGTGCGCTTATCACTGGACAACTACTTATCCGCTTTACGCGCTTTTTTTAAAACATGCATATGTTCTCTGGTCAGGATATAGGATATATTTTATTAGGTTAGGTAACATAAAAAATAAGCAGTGACGATAATCAAGTCGGAAATAAGGTTACCGTTAGCGAGTTCTCTTGCAATACACTGCCTAAACCATTAACTATGGAACAATATCATGTAGTAAAGAATATATTATATATAAAATGCAACGTCCCTCTGTCTGTCTGTCTGTCTATCCGTTAGTGCCCTTATCACTTGAGAACCACTTATTCCATTTACGTGTTTTTATACATTTATACATATATTCTATATAATTCGATATAAACCTAGATAATGGGAGATAATGGGAGATAAGGTGAGATAATGGGAGATAAGTATAAATAATGGAAGATAAAGAGAAATAATGGGAGATAAGCAGAGATAACTCTAGATAATGGGAGTTATGGTGAGATAATGGGAGATAAGGAGAAATAATGGGAGATAAGGAGAAATATTGTGAGATAAGTCGAAATAAACCTAGAAATTGGGAGATAAGGTGAGATAATGGGAGATAAGGAGAAATAATGGGAGATAAGGAGAAATAATGGGAGATGAGCGGAGATAAGATTAGATAATGGAAATTATGTAGAGATAATGGGAGATAAGGAGAAATAATGGGAGATAAGGGGAAATAATGGCAGATATTTTATTACGTTAGGTAACATAAGGAATAAGCAGTGACGATAGTAGTGAATCAAGTCCACGCGAGCGGAGCCGCAGGCACGGCTAGTACTAAATATAAGTTAGGTTTAGTATTACCTAATGGTAATACTAAAAAAGGTTAATACCTCTATTAGATGGATGTTTGCTATTACTGTGTTTTTTCCTTGACATCTGACGCTTTAACACGCTAACAAGATATAAAAACTAATAATTTTCGGGCATAAAACTATAAATAAATTTCTAATCAGATCAAGCAAACATTAAACGATTATGAAGAATGAATAAAAAAGGAAACGAAGATCGTTACGAAAGATAATTGTTGGCTGAACTCTTTTCTTCACATTCTACTGTCGATTTCCAAGGAAAAACACCACCTACTATTCCCATATTGCAGTCAAAGATGCCCGATATTGTTTTCAGACAGCTTATCATAAAGCGTATTTTAATGAAGCTAGACACCAAAAAGGCTTTTGGCGCTGACGGAATACCTGCCATAGTTCTCAAAAACTGTGCAAAAGAACTAACACCAGTTTTCTGTATACTTTTCAACCTATCCTACAGAAAGGGAATATTTCCGTCCTGCTGGAAATGTGCCACGGTTCAGCCGATACCTAAAAAAGGTAAGAAGACCTTGCCAAATAACTACCGACCAGTCGCACTGCTTTCAATAATATCGAAAGTCCTGGAAAAGCAAATCAGCATTTCCTAAAATATCTTGAACGATTCAATATTATTAGCGATCACCAATATGGCTTTCATAAACATAAATCAACAGGAGATCTTCTGACTTATGTAACACATATTTGGAACAACGCAATTGAACACGTTGGAGAATCTCGAGCGGTTGCTCTTGACATATCCAAGGCATTCGACCGTGTCTGGCACGATGGACTATTGGCTAAGCTACGCTCTTGTGGTATATCTGAAAAGTTCTGTTTGTGGCTCTCATGTTTCCTCAGAGGGCGTTCCTTGCGAGTGGCGGTCGACGGATTTCTTTCTGACACCTTCACAATCAACGTCGGTGTGCCCCAAGGTTCCATACTGTCTCCTACTCTCTTTCTCATTTACATTAACGATAGACCGGGAATCCAATCTACAACTTTGCAGACGACAATACGTTTATCCCTTCATTCATTTGAACGCTCGGACGTCGGCTACTCAGGCGAATATCCGCAGACAGCAGGAGGTCGTTCAACTTAACAAAGACCTGGAAGAAATTCTATCTTGGGGTGACAGTAACAAAGTGGAATTTAACTACAGCTACAAAAACCCAGGCGGCAGTTTTCTCTAAAAAAGTCAACGTCGCAGAACCCGACATAGTTATGTCGGGGCACTTCATTCCTCTAGCATCGTCGCTCAATTTGTTGGACGTTAGTTTGGGAGCAAATATGTCCTATCATGAACATGTTGCAGGCATAGTAAGGAGAGCTTCTCAAAAGTTGGGAATATTATTTCGAACCAGAAAGCTTTCCACTCCACAACAACTGTTAATTCTTTACAAAGCTCAAATTCGACCTACTATGGAATACTGCTCCCATGTTTGGGGCTCCGCTCCCAAACATACACTGCATTTGTTGAATTCTGTTCAGAGACGAGCTGTTTGTCTGATTGGAGACCCGGAACTGACCGGCGGCCTTGATTCGCTGGAACATCGAAGAACGGTTGGCGATTTGAGTCTGTTCTACAAGTGGTTTCATGGAAAGTGTTCGAAGGATGTAGCCCGCTTAATTTCTCCCAAAGCGGTGCATGTTAGAAATACACGTCGCGCTGGTGCTTCACATCCGTATGAGGTTCAGCTTGTTACTCCGCGTACAACGCTTTTCAAGCAGTCGTTTATATGGAGAACATTATCCCTTTGGAATAATTTGTCCAGCGAGCCACCGAGTACAATTTACAGCGTTTCAAGAATAACGTGAATCGCTTTTTCCGCACACATGCCGCTCCTGGAGAGCTTTAGGGACTTCCCTGCAGCACGCATAAAAAAAAAGAAGAGTTTATTGTGACGGACATTCAATAGCCAGTGAAGAAACTGAAGCTTAAGATTGGTCAATATATTTTGAATTAACAGATCACATTTTGCTGTGTAAAAGCGGCACAAGAGTGTTAAGAATTTTTAAAATGAAAATTATTAATAGAATTTAAGTTATTCGAATTATATGAAAATATTGTATTAATTAGAAACTGCTCAAAACAAGTAAAAATATTGTTTAAACAGGAAGAAGGTAACATTACTGGAAATTAAATAACAGCATGTTAAGCATATTTAAGGTGTTCCATTTATTCATAAAAACATCATCATACATAAAAAATACATTTGATAAAGTCCAGAGGGATGACGACTTTGAGTAATATACAGGTTTCTTTTGTCGTAGAAGTGCTGTACAGAATATCACCACCGCTACATTCTACCTGTAGAAACGACTAAAAGAACAATTTAGATGGCAGATGCCCAAATCCTACCAGGCTGCCTCAATGTGGGAAAAATAACATGATGAAGCTCCTAGGGGCAACAAATTTCGGAGATAAAATAGCCCCCCGTTCGGATCGCATGGGAACTGGTTCGGGAACGTCAACATGCGGAGATAGTAATTTTAAAGTTGATTTTTTTTAATATACGGAATCTAAATTCGAACTTAAATTCAGTGCACCAACACCTGCAATCAAATAAACCTCATGTACTCCCTCTCTGCGAAATTAACGTTAGTTCATCCACCAGCACAGTCAACTTTTCCGATTCTGGGTACAACTCCTATTCTCGATCTAAGCGTAACATTGGAACCTGCCTTTTTGTCAGAAGCGATCTCTCTTACCAACTAGAGGAGGCTCTGGAGCCCCGAAAGTTTTGTTATGTGATTAGAAATAATGGCTCAACAAATTACAAAGTTTATCAGCTGCCAATATCGACCACCAAGTGATATTAAATTTAGAACATTTTAGCTTTTCTTGTAGACACCATCGATCATTTACAGATTAATTATCCCAGTACCGAAATTGCCGTCCTGGGCGACTTTAATATTCACAACATCAACTGGCTTAAGTATTCGAATATAACCGACGAACAATGTTGTGAAGTTGAATCATTCTCAGTCAATTGTGGTTATACCCAGCTTATCGGTGAACCAACATGGATCCCTGATTGAGACGGAGAGTATGCCAGTCTTCTTGATCTGTTTTTAATCACCAATCCAGAGATTTACAATATCACCATAAATCTGATGTTAGTTTTTTCCGACCATAAACTACTTTTGACATCTAGTATCCTACCGATCAGTGGCAGAGAGGCGCTTAAACCGGGCAAGATTTGGCACTACAAATTTGTTAAATTAAAAAACCTCACAGAGTATTTTCGAACTCTCCCTTGTTTGGTTTTTTCGACTGCACTAAGAAATATAATAATATATCATACAATACTATTACAACACCTGTTGAAACAGCCAACTTGTTAGCTAAATGGCCTGCTTCACATTCGAGTGTCGATTGCTAAGTAAAAACACTAGCAATTATTCTCGTAGTTCAGTTAAGAATGCCTAATATTGTCTACAGACAGCCTATTATAAAATGTATCTTAATGAAGCTAGGCACCAAAAAAGCTTTTGGCGCTGATGGAGTACCTGCCATAGTACTCAAAAACTGCTCGAGCGAACTAACACCAGTTTATTGTAGACTCGTCAATCAATCCTATAGAAAGAGAATATTTCTTTCTTGTTGGAAATACCCTACAGTTCAGCTGATACTCAAAGGGGCAAAAAGACGTTGCCAAACAACTACCTACCAACAATCGAATGTTAGGGCAAAGACTATCAATCAGCATCTCCTAAAATATCTAGAAGGTTTTAATATTATTAGCGACCATCAATACGCCTTTCGTATTGATGATCGTTGAGATAAGGTATGTGTATTTGATGGGTTTGTTGTGTAAAACTTGATAAGAAAAGCTGTAATTTGATGGGGTAAAATGGGTGTTAGCTAGTCGAAAATGCATGTGTTTGATAGGTTAAAGTGTAAACGTTATGGAGTAATGTTTTAAAAATAGAAATGACGCAACGTAAAATCTTGTAATTTGAGCGAAAACAGTAAACAAGAGGAGACGGTTAGTCTATAAAAATGTTCAGCTTAATTAGTCTAATATTTGTAAGAACAAACAAAGTAGAGGTCATCAAAAATGGATAAGAAAGGTCAAAATTTGGTGATAAGGTGTTGAGTAAAATGCACTGTAGAAGTTTTAACTTATTATATTTCCAGTAAAGTATATTTGAACTGCGTAATATTCTAAAAATAGAAATGACGTGATGCAATAAGACTTCTAAATTGGCCGAGAGGTCATCAAAATTGATAAGAAAGGTCAAAATTAGGAGATAATGAGTTGATGTAAATGTATTGTAGAGTGCAAAATTTGTTATATTTAGCAAATAGTAAATTATATATGTTAAAATGAGATTAGGCTAGCCTAGCCTAGCCTAGCCTAGTTTGAACTCGTTGTTGTTGAAATGTTTGGAACTCGTTGGTGGTTTTCTATATGATGATGATGAGAGAGGTAAATAAAACACAAGTATGAGCAGACTTAAGAAGAAATATATTAATAATACTGTAATATTGTTATATTTACAAAATAGTAAAGTAAAATTTTAAATTAGACTAGCCTAAATGACTCGTTGAATTAATTTCACACAACAAAAAGTTACAAAATGTTAAGAAATAATTTCAAAGTGTAAGTAACTAAAAAACATACAAATACGAGCAGAGAGTTAATAAATAAATTTAATAAAAGCATAATTTCACATATAAACTTACTACTACTAGTACTACAAAGAGTTACACAAAATGTGAATAAAATAATGTCTAAGAGTATTGTTTTGGTTGAGGTAAATAAAGTATGGGCAGTATGAGTTAATAAATATAAATAAGTTCAAAAACCATTACAAAAGCTTACTAAAATAATTTCTAGTCGTTTGTATTTGTTAGGTAAATAAATCCTACAAGTACAAAAACACTTCCAAAATGTTAATAAAATGAATGCAATATTTGTTCAAAACTAGATCAGAGACAAGGTTTTCCTCAATCCAAAAACCTTTAATATTACTATAGTTTGATTTTAACAATCATCTTGACTAAATATATGCCTTATAAAGGAGAAAAACAGTAAAATTTAATCCTAAGAAATAGTTGTAAATATAATATATTATAAAATTCTAAAAAAAAAGGAACAAAGAGTTAAATACCTTAAACATGAATTTGCTTGGTACTAAATGATACCACCACCAAAAAACAAGTACCAAACAATTTAGAAATAAGTATAAAGACAAATTCTTGCAAATAAATTCGAGAGAGAGCCAGAGAGTCAAAATTTGATTATAAGATGTTGCTTAAAATATATTGGATAAAGTAATAAAATTAGCAAAAATTATGTAAAACGAGTTTTAATAGGAGGAAAAATACTTGCAAAACATTAAATCTGTTGTTCAGAGGTCAACAAAAGTTGATAAAAAAGTTCAAATTTTTGATGATAAGGTGTTGAGTGAATACATTGGATAAAGTAATAATTGTTACGTATAATGAATAAAATTTTCTCTATTAAATAAATATACGGTATATATATATATATATATATATATATATATATATATATATATATATATATATATATATATATATATATATATATATATATATATATATATATATATATATATATATATATATATATTACAAAACATTAAATCTGTTGTTCAGAGGTCAACAAATTTGATAAAAAAGTTCAAATTTTTGATGATAAGGTGTTGAGTGAATACATTGGATAAAGTAATAATTGTTACGTATATTGAATAAAATTTTCTCTATTAAATAAATATACGGTATATATATATATATATATATATATATATATATATATATATATATATATATATATATATATATATATATATATATATGTATATATATATATATATATATATATATATATATATATATATATATATATATATATATATATATATATATATATATATATACATACATGTATATATATATATATATATATATATATATATATATATATATATATATATATATATATATATATATATATATATATATATATATATATACATTCCTACTTCCTAACAGTTTTAAAGGAAATAATTCTCATAATAAGGTCTAAGTTTTAAAAATAAATAATTACTTCTGGAATGGGACAACAGATCGGAAGAGGATACATTGACGCCAACCAAGATGTGCTCCTCCTCCAGTCACCATATTATTAATCTCTTGACAATAAATTTGAACAGTTTTTGAACAGTGGTACTAATTAGATACATCTCTTACACTGTTTAAATCGTTCTTTAGGTACAATATAATTTACATTCCAATCACACCATTCTGTAGTTTTCAAACCACACAATGGACACTCTAATTTAATTTAAATCGACCAATATCACCTATACTTTTTTGGTGCAAGATGAGGATGTCATTTGACATGGCTGTTAAATGGATATAACAAACAATTTTGGTTAATTTATTTAAACTAATTATTTTGAATGAGTTAATTAAATATATATATATATATATATATATATATATATATATATATATATATATATATATATATAGGAATACCATAAATTAAATAAAAATAAGCGAAAAAGTAAACAAGTGTAGTCAATTAGTCTATAAAAATCCAAAAAATGGTAAGAAAATATTTAAAAAATCTGGTGATTGGGAAAATATGAATCACTTAATTAGTTTGATTTATTGCAAAACAAAAATAAACTGTCTATAAAAAGCATAATGATAAGAAAAACAAGCAAATAACTAGAGTCAGGGTAGTCTATAAAAATCATAATGATAAGAGATAAATGGCGAAAACATGTTTTGAATAACAACAACAAATATCTGGTGATTGTAATGTAATAATTTATTAATGTACTCAATAGTTGATTGATTTCATTAAGAGTATCAATATATTTTAAACTAATAATAATAAAGTTTTTTAATATGTTATATTCATGCTATTTTCCTATAATATACATATTTATTTATTAGGGTTCTATAGTAATAACTAACTAAATGCAATAAATTGTCCTATACAAAAAATTATTTTTTAAAAAACAGCACAATAGACCGGTAACTAGTTTCGATCACTGATCCATCAGACTATTACTATTATTCTTATTTCAATGAACACTGCATTGTGCATTGTAACATTTGCCAAAAAATCATAATCCTTCGTTGACACGTCGTAGTACCATACGAACGTGGAAATATTCACATGTACCAGGACCTTCTTGAACTTCAGGTTGTGACCATACACATGATACTTAATGTAGTTGTGCTCCTAAACTTGTTGTAGAAACTTGTTTGCGACGATATAAGGTGTTAAATATTCTTGATAAGATATTAATAGAACCTTAGATTCATAACACGATAATTTCTTAACAAAACTATCGATTTTTCTACAGATTTTACATACTATATCATTATCATCTTGATTGAATGAAGTAAAGTGTTAGGTTTATATCGAAATGGTGGATGTAGAGCCTGTGGTGTTCATGATAACGATCTGCAAGAGGGACAGAGAATGCATCCTAAATGTAGTGATATCTGGAAGTACGGGACAACTGATCTTCTAGAGAAATATGTTAAATCACACTTTCCACGACCCATTGGTGAATGAGAATACCAACGACAACAACAACTACGAGAACAAAGAGGAAACCATTGATGTTCCAACTTTATCTATTATTATTAATCCTTAAAAAGTTAATTTCTTTATAGATAGAAATAGGGATGTTAGTTGTATAAACCAAATTTCTCTAAGTATTTAATGTACAGGATATTATATAACTGATGAATAAATTAAAATTACTACTGTTTTTTATGTTTTTTGGTTTTAAGACCTTTTTTTAATGATATAAAAACACATACTAAAGTTTAAAAATAATTTTTATTAACAAAACTATCATCGATTTTACTACAAATTATTTGTTTTTAACTTTGGTTACAAATTTCTTAAATCTAAGTTTATTATTAAATACATTGTCTTCCCATTGTTTCAACGACGACGAAGATGAACGATTGAATATGGTATCAGAAGCTTTTTCGTTGATGCTGATAGGGGACTTCATTATGGGATGAATGTCTTGAGCCAACCAAGTAGTGCAAAACAATTTGTGGTACTACACTGAACCTTATCGTTGTAGGCTATATGATGATGATCGAAACATGAAGGTTTTTTCGGTTTGAATGTTGACATGTCACACAAATTGAGAGTATCTATATCTACCATTTTGAAATTGGGATTAGTAGTGTTAATAGTAGTAGCAGCAATATTACCTTGAACGAATCTAAATATACGTTTTCCTTTCACATACAACACATCAAAATCGGCCAGTGCTATATCCAAAATTTCTCCAGTTAAATTATAATTTATGTATCCGAATGAATATCTCAAACCATGCTCCTTTTGAGCCTTACGTATTGTATCGAGTTAATCTCGCAAAAGGTATTTTCGGTTTCAGCAAGTAATGACTTGTCTGTAAACCATTTAGTATGGAATTCTTCAGTATAATCATCATAAACATCGGCAAAAAGTAATAAGTTAAATCCCTGAATATCGAGAACAGACAACTTTATCGTGCTACAGTTACTTTAAAACTAAATTTTTTACAACTAAATATGTACAAAGTACATACAAACTAATACAACTTATGACGTTGTGGATCATACAATAATTTCCACATAATTATCAGCACTGATTCACTATAGAGAAATGATATCTATAGAATTTGTTAGAGTGTTCCTTGTATTTATTTAACTGATTTTCTAAATAACCTTTTTGTTTTTTAGTAGTAGTAGTATTGAGTAGAATAAAATAGTTAGATACCTAGACTTTATTACTAGACTTTATGTTTAAAAATATACACAAATGGATATAGGAGGGTTAATAAAAAATTTATTCTTATATAAAATATTAAATAATATTTATTGTAAATTAAATAAACATAATCATAAAATTGTATAACCTAACTTAACTACATCGTTCCAACTTAAGTAATCGTTATCAGAATCCTCATCATCAGCACCATCATCATTATTGTGTTTGTCATATACAACTTCACAATCTGATTTCCTCCTCCATCATCATCAGCTTATTTTCATTTAACCATCTCTGTTTTAGTATGTTGAGAGGTATTTCATCATCATCATCATACTCGTCTTCTTGTTCTTTTCCTTTGCGCCATCTTTGTCTTAATATGTTGAGTGGTACGTCATCATCATCATCTTCTCGTTGTTGTTATTGTTCCATATTCTTATCTTCTTCATACATCTCTTTTTCCCTCAATTCCAACAGTCTTAATAACTCATCATTTCTTTTAATGACTTCATTAATATATTCTTCTTCACTCATTGTAAACATTTTCTTATTATTAATAGGTAGGTAACAGTTAACGTTCAGATGAAAAGTTGAGTTTGTATTGATTTTAATACATCCATATATATATATATATATATATATATATATATATATATATATATATATATATATATATATATATATATATATATATATATATATATATATGTAGTTAATCACATTTAGGTAGAAATCACATGTTGTTCATTAGACTATAAAAATGAGTATAACTGATAAGAAAAAGTATACAACTGGCGTCAATTAGTCTATAAAAATCCAAAAGATAGGCAAAAATGTAAACTACTGAAGTCAGATAGTCTATCCAAAAGATAAGCAAAAATGTAAACTACTGGAGTCCATTAGTCTATAAAAATACAAAAAGAAAAGATAACAAGTAAACAGAATATGGGGTAGAATTGAAAAAATTGATGATTTATTGCTATAATTTCACTAAAATCCAAAAAAAATCAAATGGTGTGATCTATTATATTTTTTACTGTATTTACTATATAAACCAATAAATTTCTTATTTCGAGTCAATTACTTACATCTGTGTGTGTAAAACTTAATATTTACGTGTTTTTACTTTTTCGTCAAAATGTTGATATTCGAGTCTGAAGATATAAAAGTGATGCCTATCAATATGTTATATATCTTAATTAAAAATTTACTAATGTGAGTATTGTTTCGTATAAATATACATTTAGGTTGATATAATGACTGACTTGCGTAGCACACACACACACAGGTAAACATTTATTCAAATTTTAAACCATTTGAAAATGTTCAAGAGGAATTAGTTTAATATTCTGGTGTTAAGTAACTAGTTAATTATGGTAAAATTATTTTTTTTTGTATGTTAATTGAGAGAGAAATAATGTTTCTTATATCTTTTATTTCTTTCACAGACGTGGTGTAAATAATATTCAATTAATTAATAACCAAATTCATGTATATTTGGAAGCACCGACAACGAAATTAGAGGAAATTACGTGGATTTTACCTATAAAATATCTACAAGTAGAGGCTTCGATTGCAGACGAAGAACAAACATTTTTAGAAGCTTTGCAAAAATATCCAGGCTTAAAAACATATATATATTTAATAATAAATATACATTATAATTAAGAGTTGTTTTATTTTTTTCAATAGTTTAGTTCTTTAGTTGCTATAAAAGTAGTTAATTTGGATTAAACAATAAAAAAACATGGTATTTAACATATATTTTATTCATCACAATAGAGGCAGAATAGATTTTATATATTTTATTGATACAATTAGTCTAGGGCGTTATATAAATCATCCATATCTTCTTCTTTATTCCTCAGTGATATGCCAAATTGTCGTACTCTTACACCTGTAACAATAATCCCTTAGTCTTTTTCGAGGTGAACAGAATTATATTACGTCAAATGATTAAATTTACTTGAGCTATATGCGGTTGAAATGGGATACTTTTTGTTTCTCTCAAACAACCACTACATAAATAAGTAAAATTCATGTTTGTTAGCAGCACAAAGTTGTTTCTATGAATGTATATGTCTTTATGATACTGATATACAAGTTTCAACTATTAAATAGTTTTTTCACCTCTTATTTTTCTATTACTTTTTCTACATGTTGACAGTCGAATAACATATTTGTCGTTATTTTCCAAAAGTACTTCTTCTCATTCTAAACAGTCTTTCAGATTTACAAAAATTTTCATTTGATCTTTTATTTGTTGTTGTAAATCCTTTTGACATTTTAACAAATCGTTATCTAATTGATAGAATTCATGTGTCAGATCGGTCAAATTACGTTTAAAATTTGAAATTTCCTCCTTACAATCTGCAATTAATACATATGCTACGTTTTTTTTTTCTTGACGAATTTGCAATTTTTCTGTTAGATTTGTTCTCAATGAATATAAATAATAATATATAATAAATAATAAAAAGAGTAATATGCTTCGTATAATTTACGGACGTAGTTAAATTCGCAGCAAGGTATTCATATTCTTGAATTTTTTCCATACAAATATCATTGACAGCTTGTTCATTATCATACCATATAAATCCATATAATTGTTCAGTGATTTAATACATTCCTGGTACAAGTTTAAACTGGTATTATAAAGTGAATGGTAGTCTTCTAATAAATATTCATAATTTTCCTTATATTGGTTACAAGTATTGTTTTTGTTATTGTTGTTTGTACTTTGAACAACAACAGCAGCTGTAAACAAATAGTATAACAATAGATATGTAGAGAACATTTTTCGATATTAGTTGATAAAATGATGTTTCCTATTAAAATGATACAAAATTTATTTATCAACCAATTATTTATGATATATCTCTGTTTTATATAGAGGGTTTATTTTTCTCAAGAAATGGAAATTGAAGAATTGAATTTTATATGTTTAAAATGTGGTTGTCAAGTTAAAAAATATATAAATAGTTACTATAGAGATCGAGTTAGAATACTCGAATATTGCTTAATTATTTATGTATATGGGAAAAATAGCCTAATTTCCATGATTCCTAATGAAAAATACATGTGTAGAAACCTATCAACACATCTATCAGTAGTAGTAGAAGATAGGTAGGTAGGGAGAGAGAATATATTTATATAAAATAGTTAATAAATTTGAGAGAAATAAAAATACAAAATGAAAGATGTTTGTTATGTGTTGTAAAAGAGAGGATCAAAGTGACAGAAGGTGCAAAACTCGTCCCTGCTTCTTTTATTTCCTTTGGTAAAAAAAGAGGAGGACTCAAGAGAGAGAGAGCTGAAAAACAAGGAAACAGTTAAATTGTCTATATATATAAGACATACATATTATTAACAGTTATCATAGTATATGTTGCTATTGACACAATACACACATAAAATAATGGCTTGTATAAGGGCTTGGTGGAATGAAATATCCAATTTTCCCGATCTACCACCAAAATTCATCATTTATTTTCAAGATTTTGTAAACTGGAATATTATATCACGAAAACAACATTTAAACGAAGACCTAATAAGAATTTGCATCAATAAAGTCAACTGGCAACTCATCTCCAAATATCAGCAATTAAACGGACGATTTATGACGGAATTTCAAACAATGCTGGATTGGAATGAAATTAGTATACATCAAACCTTATCTGAAGATTTTATACGTCATCATAGAGAACCAGTTAATTGGACATTTATTAAAAAAGTTGTAACGACTCAGTCCTGCCTTTTTGCAACAAATGAAACCCTACATTGATCAACAAGAACAATTCAATTGTTGTTAACTTTTTCCCCCATTATATATTATAAACTTATGTGTAGTAATTTTAAGTTCTACTGTGTATTTTTAATAAAAGTTCCTAAACAGTACAAGTTTTTGTTATTTTTAAATGTATACTGGTAACACACTCTTGCTAATATTTAAAGAGCAATTTATGTGCATATAAGCACGCTCTCTCTTTTTATAAATGTATAAATTAATACTTTATCCAATACATTTTAAGTAACATCTTATCATCAAATTTTGAATTTTCTTATCTGTTTTGATGACCTCTCTCTCTCACTAGGAAATGTTTAATTTTTTAAGATTTACGGTTGTTATAAAAAGATTGAATTGCCAATACAATCATCAGTTGTCGTCTTCACCACAACACACATATATAGTTCTTTGTGTATTCGTTGTATGGCACTGTGTGTAATTGAAATTCTCAGGTGAATACTTTTGCTTGTAGGGATAATAAATTGATGTATTGAGGATAAAAACAAAAATATTCAAGGTAAAAAGATAAGATTATAATTCGATTTGTTGTTTGTTTCTCAGTATGTTGTCATCATCATCAGCATCATCGTTATTAAACGAATCTAATCCAAAACCCTCGACGAGTACGACTGAATGTGTAGCAATTGACATGCAAGATGATTCAACAGAACAACTTCCCACTATACATCACCAGCATGAAACCAAAGAAAAATTTCCAATTTGCAAAAATATATTTTTGGCTGGAGTTACATGTATAGGAAAACTAGTTTTCTGAGAAAATATTCAAAAGTACACTATTATTATTATGCTAAACGACAAAATAGTAGTAGTAGTAGTAATAATGAAAAACCAAATTCCTTTAGTCAAAATCTTTACGCTTCAACATTTATAAATAAAATACAACAAGAAAGAGATAAATCGATTTTTGAATGTTCACCACTTTCTGAATTATTGAATCTGTAATATTTGAATCGTTTAAAAATTTTGATGAAAAGAATATGATCTCTAGAATAAAAGAAATTCCTATAGATCTTTTTGAACGATTTCCATCTGTAATTATTATCCCTAATAATTTAAATATTAAAGACATTGTTAAGAAAATTAAAAAAATAAATAACCAAATAGATTTAATTTCTGAAACAAAATATGTAAAAGCTTAAATTGAACTTTTCTAACAAATATATATTTTTACCATATTATCCAAAAATGTATAATAAATTTTATTTTTCCGACTTGCAATTACGTATATAAATAGCACTTCAAACAGTCGACTATAATTCGAAAGCAGAAATTATTATTCCTGGAAATTCTTGTTGGAAAGCCTTCCCATCAGATACAGGTTTCGATCTTTGTGTTAAAAAGGATACATTTTGTCCCGCAGGTAAAGCCACAAAGATAGAACTGTTTGAAAAAGTAAATATTCTTATAGGATTCTATGGACAAATTGTTGGAAGATCCTCTACGAATCCTATAGGAACTATACATACAGAAATTGTATATGCAATCTATAATGGAAAACTTGTTATTTATTTTATCGCTGATGAAAACATCACTTCAGAAAGATATAGAAAAATTGCTCAATTAGTTATATGTCCTTTGTCAAATGTTTTAATTGAAAGAAATATTGCAAGTCTTAAAAATAGTTTTATAAGAAAATCCAACAACTTTGGTTCTTCGGAAAAATATAAAATTCCTGTCGAACAATTCTTTCTAAAATATTGTGCACAACCACAAACCGATGATGAAATTGACGAATATAATAGATGTACAAGAAATTTAGTTTTTTCAGATTCTGATTCTGATTCTAAATAAATAATTTTTTATTTACTAAAGTCTCTTATTTACCTATTTTAGTAGAGTTTCTCTCTTTAGTAAAAAACATGCTTATATATATATATATATATATATATATATATATATATATATATATATATATATATATATATATATATATATATATATATATTTAAGCTTAAGCTAATAAATTGCGTTGCAGAACCCGACATAGTTATGTCGGGGCACTCCATCCCTCTAACGTCGTCACTCAATCTGTTAGGCGTTAATTTGGGAGCAAATATGTCCTGGCATGAACATGTTGCAGGCATAGCAAGAAGAGCTTCTCAAAAGTTGGGAATATTGGTTGGAACCAGAAAGCTTTACTCTCCACAACAACTGTTAATTCTTTACAAAGCTCAAATTCGACCAACTATGGAATACTGCTCCCATGTTTGGAGCTCCGCTCCCAAACATACACTGCATTTGTTGGATTCTATCCAGAGAAGAGCTGTTCGTCTGATTGGACACCCGGAACTGACCAACGGCCTTGATTCGCTGGAACATCGAAGAACGGTTGGCGACTAGAGCCTATTCTACAAGTACTTTCATGGAAAGTGTTCGAAGGATGTGGCCCGTTTAATTCCTCCCAGAGCGGTGCATATTAGAAGTGCACGTCGCGCTAATACTTCACATCCGTATGAGGTTCAGCTTGTTACTCCTCGTACAACGCTTTTCAAGCAGTCTTTTATATGAAGAACATCATACCTTTGGAATGGTTTGCCCAGGACTGTGTTTCCCATCGAGTACGATCTACAGCGATTCAAGAACAACGTGAATAGCTTTCTCCGCATACGTGTCGCTCCTGTAGCGCTTTAGGGACTTCCCTGTAGCACGTGTGCTAGACCCATAAAAAAAAAAAAATTGATAATTTGGATACAAAATAAAACAATTATTGATACAAATTTTTGCTTTATTACAAATCTAAAACTCTCCTTAACAAGTGAAATTTAATAAGTTTTAAATACATTCCATACTATTTAACCTATTGAATTTTAATTTATTCTTTGGTTTTATTCGATTCGAACATATTTTACAGGAAACTTATCAAGTTCTTGTAATTCAGTCGTTATAGGTTCCTTCTCAATCTTTAAATGAATCGTATTGTTATTTACTATTTTTATTATTTGTATAATATCTCCGAAAATAAGAAAAGATATATTATAAGAGAAATTTCTAAATTATTTACAACTTTTCTAATACACCTGATAACAAATTAACAACTGACTCAAATAAATGTTTTAAAATCACACATATTCGATGAATGGATATACTCTCATCTGTTTTCTCAAAGATGAAAAAGACCATTTTGTTGTTGTTTTATTAAAATGGGTAAAAAAACAGGTAAATATTAATTTTACACACACAAATTGACTCGGAATAAGAACTTATGCTTTTTATAGACAGTTTGCGTTTCTCTTGCAATAAATTAAACTAATTAAGTCATTCAATTTTTCCCAATCACCAGATATTTCTTATATTTTCTTATCCTTTTTTGGATTTTTATAGACTAATTGACCCCACTTGTTTACTTTTTCGCTTATTTTTATTTAATTTATGGTATTCTTATACATATATATATATATATATATATATATATATATATATATATATATATATATATACATATATATATATATATATATATATATATATATATATATATATATATATATATATATATATATATATATATATATATACAGTAATACCCCGCTTAGCGCGACCCCCCCGTTACGCGCGGTTTCACTATAACGCGAATTTCAAATTTCGCGCTCATGTAGTCATTAACTTCTCTATGGTCGCGGGGGGATCCCCGCTTTCTCTGAATATTCTCTTTGAAGAATTGGGAATTCCCTGTCCTTCGACTTTGTTCTATGGGGATTTCCTCGTTCGTTTCGTGTGTTCATTTGTTCCGTAATGTTAGTTCGGTCGGCTGGCAGTTTTGTTTTAATATTTATTGGAGATACATACATACATAATTTAACCCTACGTTAAAAATGCCGCCTGTAAAGAAAAAAGAGCGTAAAAGCGTCACTTTGGAATTGAAGATGAAAGTGTTAAGAAGAATGGAAAATGGAGGCAAAGCAACAATTGTTGGGAGAGATTTTGGACTCTCAGAATCGACTGTGAGAACGATTTATAAAAATCGGGAAAAAATTAAAATCTCCAGCGAAGGTTCAACACCTATAAGTGCAACAAAACTTTCTCGTTCGAGATCATCTATCTTAGAAAGAATGGAGAAATTACTGTCAGTCTGGATCGAAGATTTGAATAAGAAGAACACACCACTAAGTCAAGATCTCATATGCACAAAAGCAAAATCTTTGTATGAGATGCTGAAAACAAAAGAAGGAGAAGGGAGTGCCACTCCGACTTTTGCTGCCAGCAGAGGCTGGTTCCATCGGTTCAAGCAGCGTTCTAATCTTCACAATATCCACATAACAGGCGAGGCGGCCAGCGCGGACATTCAAGCTGCAGCTGAGTTTCCAGACAAGTTTCAAGACTTCGTTAGACGAGAGAAAATTCCTGCTTGTCTCATCTTCAATGTTGATGAGACCGCACTTTACTGGAAAAAAATGCCATCTCGAACATTCATTTCTAAGGAAGAACGTCAAGCCAGTGGTTTCAAAGCTGCGAAAGATCGACTAACACTTCTGCTGGGTGGTAATGCCACTGGTGATTTCAAACTGAAACCTTTACTAGTGTACCATTCAGAAACACCCCGTGCAATGCGAGGCACAGACAAGACAAGTCTACCAGTTGTGTGGCGATCAAACAGAAAGGCGTGGGTTACACGGGAAATTTTTCAAGAATGGTATTCTAATAGTTTTTTGCCCATCAGTCAAATCATACTGTGACAGAAATGGGCTTGAACCTAAAGTTATATTACTCTTAGACAATGCCCCAGGACATCCAACCTCACTTGATACGCCCAGAGACTTAAAAGTGTACGTAAAGTTCCTTCCACCAAACACTACGTCAATATTACAACCTATGGACCAGGGAGCAATAGCAAACTTCAAAGCTTATTACCATCGCCGCACTTTTAGCCAACTAATTCATGAAACTGACGGGGAAGGAAGACAGTCTATGCGAGAGTGGTGGAAGTCATACAACATTATGAAGTCTATTCACAACATAGAAGAGGCTTGGAAGGAAGTTAAAATGAGTTGTATGAATGGGGTGTGGCGTAATCTTTGGCCAGATGTAGTGGAAGCACCTAGAAGAATTGTCCAGATGCAGAGACAAGTGCTTGAAGACATTGCTGCAATGATTGAGGGGTCTGAACTTGAAGATGTCACGGTAGAAGATCTCGTAGAACTTGTAGCAACGCACGACGATCCTATTAGCAATGAAGATCTGATCGAGTTACAGAATAATCCTATCTACGATGAGGAAGAACAAGTAGAAGAGAAAGTTTTATCTTCAGGGGAAATACAAAATGCACTTTCAAAAATTTATTCAGGTTTGGACATATTGCAGAGTATAGACAATAATGATGACCGTGTCTTGACCGTGTGTCAAACAATTAAAAACAGTGTTGGGTGTTATGAACGTATTTTACAAGAACGTAAACAAAACGTTACCCAAAAGACAATAGATGTATTTTTCCGTAAAAAATAAGAGTATGTATTGCATAAAGTGTTCTTAGAATTAAAGTGATTGATTAAAATGATTTGTATTTTTTTGTATTAAATTTTGACTATGTTTAATCATAAACCTCGATATACGCGAATTTCAGTTAACGCGATTTTTTTTTCGGAACGTATCCCTCGCGTAAAGCGGGGTATTACTGTATATATATATATATATATATATATATATATATATATATATATATATATATATATATATATATTTGATTAACTCTTTCAAAATAATTAATTTAAATAAATTAACCAAAATCGTTTGTTGTATCCATCTCACAACCATGTCAAATAGCATCCTCATCATGCAACAACAAAGTATAGCTGATATTGGTCGATTTAAATTAAATTTACAGTGTCCAGTGTGTGGTTTGAAAACTACAGAATGGTGTGATTGGAAGGTAAATTATATTGTACCTAAAGAACGATTTAAACAGTGTAAGAGATGTTTCCAATTAGTACCACACTACTTACAAACTGTTCAAATTTATTGTCAAGAGATTAATAATACGGTGACAGGAGAAGGAGCACATCTTGGTTGGCACCGATGTATCCAAGTTTTCAAACTTAGACCTTATTATAAAAATTATTTTCTTTAAAACACTTAGAAATTAGGATTATATATATATATATATATATATATATATATATATATATATATATATATATATATATGTATATATATATACATATATATATATATATATATATATATATATATATATATATATATATATATATATATATATATATATATATATATATATATAGATATATATATATATATATATATATATATATATATATAATATATATATATATATATGTATATATATAATTTCTTGAATAACTTTTTTTAACAAATTTTTGTTGCATATATATTACTAGTTATATTCATATTTATATACCAAATTAGTATCTTCTTTAAGTTGTTGTTGTCTATTTACACCACCTATATCTTATTAGTAAACACTTAAGATTTAACGTAACAACTACATACGTTAAATGTTTAACGTAACAACAGCAATGATATGTTTATTTATTTGGTACAGAATATGTTGTTCATTATACGTAACAATTATTGCTTTATCAAGTGTATTCACTCAACACCTTATCATCAAAAATTTGAACTTTCTTATCAACTTTTGTTGACCTCTCAACAACAAATTTAATATTTTGCAAATATTTTTCCTCCTATTAAAACTCGTTTTACATAATTTTTGCTAATTTTATTATTTTATCCAACACATTTTAAGCGACACCTTATCATCAAATTTTGACCTTTCTTATCAAATTTGTTATCCTCTCTCGCTCTCTCTCGAATTTATTTGCAAGTATTTGCCTTTATACTTATTTCTAAACTGTTTGGTACTTGTTTTTTGGTGGTGGTATCATTTAGTACCAAGCAAATTCATATTTAAGCTATTCAATTCTTTGTTTCTCTTTTTTAGAATTGTGTAATATATCATATTTACAACTATTTCTTAGGATTAAATTGTACTTTTTTTTCCTTTATAAGGCATATATTTAGTCAAGATGATTATTAAAATCAGACGAGGCTAGGCAAAAACTATTGTAATATTAAGCCATAAAGGTTTTTGGATTGAGGAAAACCTTGTCTCTGATCTAGTTTTGAACAAATATTGCATTCATTTTATTAACATTTTGGAAGTGTGTTTGTAGAATTTATTATTTTATTTATACACCTAACAAATACAGAAATTATTTTAGTAAACTTTTGTAATGATTTTTGAACTTATTTATATTTATTAACTCTCTTTTTCTGCTCATACTGTATTTACGTCAACCAAAACAATACTCTTAGACATTATTTTATTCACATTTTGTGCAACTCTTTGAAGTACTAGTAGTAGTAAGTTTGTATGTGAAATTATGCTTTTATTAAATTTATTTATTAACACTGCTCATATTTGTATGTTTTTTAGTTACCTACACTTTGAAATTATTTCTTAACTTTTTAACTTTTGTTGTGTAAAATTAATTCAACTAGTCATTTAAGTTAGTCTAATTTAAAATTTTATTTTACTATTTTGTAAATATAACAATTATTACAGTATTATTAATATATTTCTTCTTAAGTCCCATACTTGTGTTTTATTTACCTCTCTCATCATCATCATATAGAAAACCACCAACGAGTTCCAAACATTTCAACAACAACGAGTTCAAACTAGGCTAGGCTAATCTCATTTTAAGATATATAATTTACTATTTGCTAAATATAACAAATTTTACACTTTACAATGCATTTACATCAACTCATTATCACCTAATTTTCACCTTTCTTATCAATTTTGATGACCTCTCAGCCAATTTAGAAGACTTATTGCATCACGTAATTTCTATTTTTACAATATTACGCAGTTCAAATATACTTTACTGGAAATATAAACAAGTTAAAACTTCTACAATGCATTTTACTCAACACCTTATCACCAAATTTTGACCTTTCGTATAAATTTTTGATGACCCCTACTTGTTGTTTTTACAAATATTAGACTAATTAAGCTATTTTTCAACCTTATCACCACTTTGTTTACTCTTTTTGAACATTTTTATAGATTAACCGTTTCCTCTTGTTTACTGTTTTCGCTCAAAAGTACAAGATTTTATATTGCGTCATTTCTATTTTTAAAACATTACCCCATAACGTTTACACTTCAACCTATCAAACACATGCATTTTCGACTAGCTAACACTCATTTTACCCCTTCAACCAATTAAATTACAGCTTTTCTTATCAAGTTTTACACAAAAAACCAATCAAATACACATACTTTATCTCAACCAATCAATATACACAATTTTCTTATCTAGTTACGCCCTCTTTTTTAGTTACTTGAAGCTCAAGCCAATCAAACAGTTTTTAGGAAATTTCAGGAGATAACGGCAACACTGATTTCAGCCCGATTAAAATAACGTTAAAAATAACGTAATGGCACCAAAAATGCACGACCCATTTGTCGTTACGACAAGTGGTCCAAAACCGCCCCGGGTAAACTACTTTTATCATCCCTGTAGGCTATGGAGTTGGAGATTTTAAAACGATGGCTGGATTTTGGGAAGAATTTGAGTAATGTCGGTACTCTGCTCCTGGAGGGAATGTTGGAGCTCGTGTTTTTGATGGAGCTGAGTTGTTGGACAGCATCGCCAAAGTTTTGGAGACGTAGCTAGTTTGGAAATATCTAGCTTTCCTCAGGTGAAGGCTTTGGGGGATGAAACGATGGCCTGCTATTTAGGGTGCTTGGGGCATCCACGATAGGAAGATAGATGCTCATCTTTACAGTTGGCACAATATGCCGGCGCTTCCTTAGATTTTGTGCAGATGGGGGACCATACTTTACGCACCTAGGGGGGTCTGCAACGGAGGAAAGAGTGCCCGAAAAGCTAGCAGGTGCAACTCTGCTGATTTTGGGTGCAGAACCTTTGTGTTTCAACTGTTATGGAGTTCTCGCACACGTATTTAAGGGCGAAAATTGTTTTGTCCTGTTTGGGCAACAGAACTGGGACTATTGACATAGGGTCACCGGGCTTGTAGTGCTAGCGGTTGACACCCTTGGAAAAATGCCCTTTGCACTCGAAATCTTTTTGTACGACAGAAAGGGTTTAGAAGACGCTTCTGAAAAGGATGTGATTGGATTTCTCCTCGGGAAGTTAGAACGTGTGGTCGGATTCTTTCTGATTGTCCAAGAATCTGCTGATATGTTAGAAAAAGGGGTCCTTCGGTAGTGTTTAACAAAAAAAACAGGCCTCGGGCTCGATAACTGCGTGCCTGAAGTCGTATTTGAATTCTTTGAACGCAGCAGTAAGTGTATTACACCTCGTCTTCGAAAGACAATTGACGGTATTATGTCGATGTTGGCTGATCTGGTAGCCTAAGTGTTAGGGGATTGGGGACATGGTATAATACACTGTCATAATGTTAGAATATAATTTGTATAGTATTGTTTCGTCCGAGGCAGAAAATCATTAAGTCAACTACTGGGTAATATTTTTGGGGCTAACGACCTGATATTAAAATTAAAAATTTATACTTACAAACACCCATATGTAGGAGTGAATGGTTAGAACTACTGTTCCAATCATAATTATTACAAACTCATATCGGGAAAAAATGGTTATTGCCATTTCAGCAAAACTAAAAAAAAAATTGTCTAAAAAGTTCTCATAAATAAAATTGCAAATTTAAAAAATATAATAATCAATCATGAGCAAATAAGATCACACGGATATTACTAGTAATTAAATTAAAACTCTCAGCCTAATATTCAAGTAACCAGATAATAGATCATGATCGAAATAAATATTGGTATTGTCTCAGACTGCACATAAAATCCTTCTTATTATGATACTGAAATAGTTTGGTATTTTTATTTTCAATAAAAATGGCATATATTGACTACGATACAGACTTCTTAAATAATTCTGAGCTAAAATTACTTTTAGTTGATCTATCACACTGTTATACAGCTTAGAACCAAAGGTTATCATCCTAACATAGAACCGAATAGAAAAATTCCACTACTGTCAGCTAGTGCAATCATAGCTTACGATATATTGTAGTATCTAGATTCGTAATCATTTAAATTAATCATTATAACTAAAGAAGATAAAAGGACGCCGCTTATATATCCTTTCTCTGGAGCGAAATTCCAATTTGGATTAAAAAAAAAACTTTCGACAAATAATTACTATTATCTCGTCTCATCTGCCTACTTACTTGCTTATAATTACATGATGGTTTATAATTTTAACTAATCTCTCTTTTATAAGCCTCTGACTAACCAAATTTTCAATTGTCTTAAAATTCGAATCTTTTGGAACAATGTCTTTTGTTAAATTTCTTAGTTCCCATTTGAGCATCTTGGCCTACCAAAAAAGGAAAATTAAAAAGAATACTAATTTTCCATTGCTTCAAAGAATATTGGTTCATGGGTAAGTTTTATAAAAAATAAAATAATACATATTGAATGTTTTGTTGTCGTAAAATTATTTTTGGCTCTTTTACTGATATATATATATATATATATATATATATATATATATATATATATATATATATATATATATATATATATATATATATATATATATACAGTCGACACTGTTTATAGTGAAACTCTATATAGTGATAAACTCTTTATAGTGCAGTTTTTTTAAGACCTAGAATATTTTAATGAAATTGCATGTAAAAAACCCTGCATATAGTGAATCTGTAAAATAGTAACACTCTATATAATAAAATTTTTACCGGAATTTTATGTAAGTTGGGAATGTGGAATCTTTGGCACAATGATACTACTCAGTATATATCAACACTACACCAAACACTTTATTTTTGCACTCGACGCACGTTTCGCTAACCATGGTTAGCGAAACGTGGGTCGAGTGCAAAAATAAAGTGTTTGGTGTAGTGGTGATATATACTGAGTAGCGGAATTTTATGTATAAATTTT
This sequence comes from Pachyrhynchus sulphureomaculatus, assembly GCA_019049505.1. Lineage (NCBI taxonomy): Eukaryota > Metazoa > Arthropoda > Insecta > Coleoptera > Curculionidae > Pachyrhynchus > Pachyrhynchus sulphureomaculatus. The sequence goes on along the minus strand of CM032449.1, from coordinate 70,581,719 downwards.
TATGCATTTATTGAGATCTTGGCCATTTCGGGTTTCCCATTTTTATCTAACATTAGCACGAATTCCATTTTTATGACGCATTCTTTTGAAAAGGCTCTTAACGCGTTTATAACGCCTAATGGTTGGCAATAAATCAGGTAGATTTCTGTGAGAAACCCGGGGAATAGCCCATTTTATAGAAACCCAGGGAAAAACCCATTTTATAGTCGAGGCCTAGTAATTCGCAACTTCAGGTTCAGTTTCTTTTTGTTTAAGAATCAAGTAAGATGTCCAAGCGAGTGTGTTTAAGTTTAGCTGAGAAAATTAAAGTTTTGGAGGAAGTTGATAAAGGCTGCAAAAAAATTGATGTTGCTGCAAAATTTGGTGTTTCTCCAAGTTGCGTCTCTCTGATAATAAAAAGTCGTGACAGTATCATCAAGAAACCTAGTGTTCCAAGCAGTCGAAAACGAGTACGGGTGAGTACTTACGAGAATGTAAATGAAGCAGCTTTAAGATGGTTTCAAGTGGCCCGTACGCATCAAAACGTACCAATATCGGGAAATTTAATAAAGCAAAAGGCTCTACAATTTTGCTAAAGAATTTAACTGCGTTAATTTTCAAGCTAGTGAAGGGTGGTTGAGTGCCTGGAAGACTCGCAATTCAATTGTTTTCAAGACGGTGTCTGGCGAGAGTGCAAGCGTTAGTCAGGAGGACTGTGACATTTGGACTGAAACTGTTTTAAAAAAAGTGCATTGAAAAAG